>ML779160.1:737410-752665 GCA_009831015.1 Picea engelmannii
ATTGGAAAAGAAGAAGGTGGCTTGCATAAGCTAAAGGGTCACTCAGAAGCTGCCATGACCCACGCCATTGAAGAATCCATGTGAACTTTGGCATAGAAGATTAGCTCACATCAACTATAAGGCGCTACCATACATATGCAAAGTGGTCACAGGTTTACTAGAACTCAAAGATGACCATGAAGGAGTATGCAATGGATGTGCACAAGGGAAGAACATCAAGAACCCGTTTTCGAAGAAAGACAACAAGGCATAAGGAGTCCTAGAGCTCATTCATTCAGATGTGTGTGGCCCAATGCCATCGTCCTCCATTAGTGGGAATTCAAAGCCTTGATAGAGAATCTTTCTGAGAGAAAGATCAAGGTACCCAGGTCAGATAATGGAGGAGAATACACCTCAAAAGAGTTCGTGAACTTCTGTAAAGATGTTTGGATCAAGAGGGAACTCACTACTCCCTATAATCCCCAACAAAACGGTGTAGCTAAACGAAAGAACATAACAATAATGGAAGTTGTGAAGACTATGATCCATGATCAAGATCTTCCTATGTGCTTATGGGCAGAAGTAGCAATGGAAACTGTATATGTGCAGAACCGATTATCCCATAGTGCACTTGGGCTCAAGACCCCGGAAGAGATGTTCACTAGAAAGAATCCATAAGTAATCCATCTCAAAATATTTGGTTGTCCAGTCTTTATTCATATACCTAAAGAAAAGAGAAACAAGTTTGACCCTTCAGGAAAGAAGGGAATATTTGTGGGATATTGTGAGGTTTCCAAGGCCTTAAGAATCTATATACCAGGTCACCATCACATTGAGATCATCAGGGATGTGACCTTTGATGAAGATGCAACGCTCAAGAAATCTAAACAATGCCAGCCTGAAAAAGTATATGAAGAGGAACCCATAATCCCCAGTACTGCAATGAGGGAGGTTCCCAGAGCTACAGAACCAGTGAGGGAAGTCATAACTTCCCCTGATGAGGAACTTCTAGAAGACCATGATATAGTAGAAGTGCAAGAACCTCCTCAGATGACTATCCTCCATAAAACAAAGCCATCTTGGGCTAGAGAGCTTATTCAAGATGGAGAGAAGTACGGTGTTCCCCAAGGAACCATGAGATAGGTGAAAAGACCAAATCCATTCTCCAGTTATACGGCTTTGATGTGTGATCTCCTAGAAGAGGAACCTACCTGCTTTGAAGAAGCCATTGAGAGGAAAGAATGGGTAGATGCCATGACAGAGGAATACCAATCCATAATGAAGAACGAAGTATGGGAAATAGTTCCCAGACCGAAGAATAAAGATGTGGTATCCTCCACATGGATCTTCAAAATAAAACATGCTGCTGATGGAAGTATTGAGAAGTATAAAGCAAGAATTTTCACTCATGGCTTTTCCTAGAAGGAAGGCATTGACTATGAAGATACATTCGCTCATGTGGCCAGATACACTTCGATCAGAACCATCATATCTCTTGCAGATAAGATGAAGTGGAAGCTGCACCAGATGGACGTGAAGACAACTTTCCTAAATGGTGTCATCGAAGAGGAAGTGTATATAGAGCAACCTCAAGGATTTGAGGTTGAAGGCATGAAGTCTCATGTTTGCAGATTGAAGAAAGCCTTATACGGATTGAATCAAGCTCCTAGAGATTGGTATGGCCGTATAGACAGTTTCTTGACGAGCTTAGGCTTTACCAAGAGTAAAGTTGAATCTAACCTCTGCTTCAAGATCATGAACAATGAGCCAGTAATCTTACTGCTATATGTGGATGACTTATTCTTAACTAGAGAAGAAAAGCTCATCACTGAATGTAAAAAGAGACTTGCCTCRGAATTTGAAATGAAAGACCTTGGCCTAATGCATTATTTCTTAGGTCTTGAGGTATGGCAAAGTCCTGAGAGGATCTTCCTTAACCAAGGGAAGTACACAGTCGAAATCTTGAAGAGATTTGACATGTTGGAATCCAAGCCCATGAATACACCCATGGAAGCGAAGTTGAAGCTGTTGGTCAATACTTCGTCAGAGTTGATTGATGCCACACTGTATAGATAGATTATTGGATCACTGATGTACCTGACGAACACAAGACCAGACATTTGTTTTGCCGTGAACACCTTGAGTCAGTTTCTGGTAGAACCCAAACGTGTTCACCTAGTGGTTGCAAAACATGTGTTGAGGTACCTTAAAGGTACAATAGATTGTGGTCTCAACTATGATGGAGATCATGATTTCACATTGAGTGGATATACTGATACATATTGGGCAGGAAGTGTTTATGATAGGAAAAGAACTTCAGGATGTTGTTTTAGTTTGGGATCAACTATGATCTCATGGCAGAGTAGGAAGCAATCTAGCATTTCTCTCAGCACAACGGAAACATAATACATTGTTGCATGTTCTGCCAACTGCGAAGCTATATGGCTTCGAAAGTTGTTGACCGACCTATTTGACTTAGAGATGAGAGAAACCTTGATTCTATGTGACAACTAGAGCTGCATAAAGATGACAGAGAATCATGTATTCCACTACAGGTCGAAGCACATAGAGATCCGTTATCATTACATCTGTGACATGGTGCAGAGAGGATCCTTAAAGCTCCAGTACATTAGCACGGATGGATAGGTTTTTGACGTGTTGGCCAAGCCACTATATCGTATAAAGTTTTAGTACTTTCGAGATAAGCTTGGTATAGTCCGAAAGGACCCTCCTCGAAAGGGGGAGTAGATGTTGAGATGAGACATCTCTTGCTTCCGGCCTAATGGTTGTGATGTAAAGAAAGATGATGTGATGTGACTAGAACTGTGCTTCCAGCTGGATAGCTGTGACGTAAAGCCAGTCTAGTATCCTGCTTCCAACCTGATGGTTGCGACGTAAAGCAAGATGATTACCTTGCTTCTGACTTGATGGTTGTGATGTAAAGAAAGATGATGTGTGACTAGTACTATGCTTCCGACTGTATAGCTGTGATGTAAAGCAAGTCTAGTACCCTACTTCTGACCTGATGGTTGTGATGTAAAGCAGGATGTCTACCTTGCTTCCGACCTGGTGGTTGTGACGTAAAGCAAGATGATATGATGAGACTAGCACTGAGCTTCCGGTTGGATAGCTGTGACGTAAAGCCAGTCTAGTATCCTTCTTCTGACTGGATGGTTGTGACATAAAGCAGGACGCATATCTTGCTTCCACCTTGAGTGTTGTGACGTAAATCAAGACGATGAGATGAGACTAGTACTATGCTTCTAGCCTGATGGCTGTGGTGTAAATACAGTCTAGTATCTTGCTTCCAGCTTGAGTGCTGTGACATAAAGCAAGACATTGAGATGAGACTAGTACTGTGCTTCCATCTTGACAGCTGTGACGTAAAGCCAGTCCTGTATTATGATGAGCCAACCTCGTGTTGTGATTATGTTGATGATGATGTATCAGTTTTTATACTAATACATACTGATGCAAATGATGATGGCATTCCTTTGAGAATGACAATGCTGCCGATGAAGAAAAATTCTGATGATTTATAGATACACCAGTTAGTGTTCCAAGATGATATTGATGATGTTGTCCTCTCACCCACTTGATGTTGTTGATGATAAAGGCCTCTCCCTCTCACATGATGCTGCTGAAGAATACCCTTCTTGTTAAGGGGGAGTGTTAAAATAATGTAACTACAAAGTGTATTCTTATTATTATTTGATATATCATTCATTGGATCAATCCCCATTGCGGATTGATCATGTCATTTATTATAAAGGACCAAATCCCCTTTTGCGGATTGGTCAAAATATAACTGTAATAGGAAGAATAAGAAGTCACCCCCATAAAATATTAAAGGGGCGCTGAATTATAATAAAGGTGGTTATAACTGCCCAGTTGGAGAAGTCATCCCTACTAGTGAAGAGACACTTCACACGTGCCAGTCTAATATAAATAAGGAGGCTAGCGCCTCACTTAGACACAACTCACTTGCTCATTTTGAGAGACAAGTTTCAGAATTGCAGAAGAAGGAGAGAGAGTGGTGAATCTTTGGGAGAGGAACTTCTGTTTTAGTTTGAGTTATCTCTTGGCATTGCATTGGCTATCTATAATAAGGAAGTTTTGTTGGGTTTTCTTCCCCTAGAGGGTTTCCTAGGATAAATGCTATGTCTCTTGTGATTGTGTATTTCTCAGTGATCTTGTATTATGCTATTGTTATCTATTTAAATGAAAAGAACTATAATAATGGCTTAAACATTAACATGAGGGCTGACCCACATGTGTGGGATTTATGACAGTCGTGAGGGTGTATTTAGTGATGATTTGACTTGGAGGGGAATCTTCCTTGCTTTGTGGAGGATCATTTTTTGAGATGAGGGCTTGTTCATACTTTGGAAAGCATCTTTTGAGGTCTTATGAGCTTGATTGAGGGAGTTGTCCACCTTTGAGGCCCCTTCTCCACCATTTCATGAGGTCATTTCATGAATAAGCTAGGCATTGGAATTTTTCTTGCATGGGAGGCTACTACACCATGTTTTGAGGCCTCTATAACACATTTTCAAGGGAGTGTTGAGCTAAAGAAGCAATTTTCCATCCTTCTTTGTGGGATGTCCCCCTCTCATGAGGATTTTATGTACATGTGGCATCATTTTATTATATTTTGATTTAGTCTCTTTCTTTGTGTGGATGACAAGTCTTCTTTTGTTAGTCTCCTAGGCTAATTTTAGGGAGAAAGAATTAATAAAGAATGAGAAGGATGTAGAAGCCTCCTCTATAAATAGAGGCTCTCCTCTCATTCCAAATTGTTGTGAATTGTTGGATACCATTTTGAATACAATTAATAAAAGATCTACATTTTGAGGTTTTGGTGTCAATTCTTGGAGCTCTCTCTTTCTTGATTATTTTCTTGGTCCATCAAAGATAAGTGTGAATGTTTCAAGGCTTCTACTAGCTAGCAAGATTGATCCATTTGAGGAGTTAATTAACTACTTGGAAGGAGGACGTCTAAAGTATTTTCTCTTCCATCTTCCTTTGCTTGGTTTGGTAAATGCTCAATCTCTTGTCTTGTTTTTCCTTTGGTTCCTTTGATCTTGTTGGTGAAGGTATTTCCCTTGTGGAATCCCTTCTTGTAGGGACTTTGGTCTTCATACCTTGTCTTGATTACATAAGGGATTGTTATATGCTAGGGTTGTAATCTCTTACCCCAACCTTTAAGATAGGAATAACCAATTATTAGAGGGGCATGCTTCTTGACCCAATAAGCCCTAATTGGATAAAAAAGTCCTTGTCCTATATCCAAAAACAACCAAAAAACCCGAAAAATCAATTTTTTTTACTTTTTTGTTGTTTAGAAGGAAATCTAATGGTGAGAAATCAAAGAAAAATATTTATTTAGATTTATTTCATTGTCTAATGTAAAGTTAATGGTTTATTTCATTTTCTAGGCAATTTTATCCTAGGGTTTGTGCTTAATTGTTGATCCCTAACCCTAAACGACCCCATAGAAGGAATCTTCAAGTCCATATCTAACATCTTGTATGATGATTTAAGGTATTTCTCAAATCTGGAAATTAAATTGTAGCATTAAAAATCAGATTTGGTGAAACCCCGAGGCTAAGGTTGTAATGTCCATTTTCAAATGATCACTCCATGAGATTGATGTAATAGCCTAAGTGATTCTCGTAGGCTATAGTTAGTGGAAGGAAAGGGGATTAATTAATTATTTGATGTCATCAGGGCAAAAAATCAATCATTTTTAAAAGTGACATTGAGTAATTAATTAAAAAGGTGTTTTAAGTGACTATGAGCTTATAAAGTCACTTTACTTTATTAAAAGGGTAAAAGGGTCAGTAATAGGGTGAATGAGGAAATAAAAGAGGAATACGGGCATCATCTTTCATTATGCATTGCTATATTTCTAAAATTAATTTGAGAGAGCTCTTTTAGCTTTGGCTCTTGGGACAAAAAACCCTAGAGAATAAGATTGGTTTCGGTGGTGAGACCATCCACCCTAGCCAGTCATGGAGGAAAGATCATTCAGATATTTCATTGTGGCCGAGTTTCCATCACTTGGAAGTTGAATTTCTTGGGTAGAGGTCAATTTTGTTGAAGGAGGTCGAGTTCTATTTGTCCAAGTGCAATTTTCTATGTAGGGGCCGAGTTTACCCATCTAGAGGCTAAGTTTCTCTTGGAGTTGGGTCGCATCTTTGTTGGAGCAGAGTTTGTCTTTGGTTGGGCCGGTTTCTTGTTGTAGGAGGGCCAAACCTTCTTATTTGGGTTGAGTTTTGGCTGTAGGGTGGTTGTACTCTATTGCTTGGTGGAATTTTGACTTGTTGAGACCGAGTTTAATCTTGGTGGGGTCGATTCCTACCTGTTGGGACTGTTATTATTGTTGTTGGTCAATTTCTTGTAGCGGAGTGTGATTTTGGTTGGGATACGGGTCAAGTTACTATGGGAGAGATGCCTCAACTTGTGTCTGTTGTCATTATGCTAGGGGCGAGTTTTACTGCTGTTTGGAGGTTGAAACATGCGATTGTCACCTACAAGTCTGTCTAGTATTTTATGGGTTGCTATTCTTAACTTTGTTGAGCCGGTTTATTCACCCGCGGTCTTGTAATATTCAACATAAAAATATATATCATGTTCCTTATTATTTATTGTTGCATTATTTGTTGGATTTTCATTGTATATCCATTTTCATAAATAATTAATGCAATAAATACTTTGAGTGTCGATATTTGTGTTCCATCATAAATCTCAACAGAGATTATAAATGCTTATGAAATTGTTTTTTAGAACACCTTCTCGCAAATTGTTTGATGACATGTCTACATGTTAAACTAAGAAAAATCCAAAAAAAATTAATGGTGTTATTACAATGGTATCAGAGCCAGAGTCTGACCATCCTGTGAGTGTATTTTGTTTCATGAGGCAAGGAGACGGGGAATACATCACTTACAAAAGTAGAAGGAAACGAGGATCATAAAACATATTTCACTTATAAGAAGAAGAAGAAGAGGACCAACTAGAAGAATATAAAGAAGGAGACAAGGTGGAAAATGATGAGAGACCTAAGGACAATGCCAAACATATCCTAAATGATTTAGCTATGGGGCAACAACAACTGGTACAACTCACGACACAATTAATTTCCAACACTCAAGAAAATCAAACCATGTGAGTAACAATGGTGCATGGGGTTCCAATGGGAACAACGAAAATCATGGAGAAGATAAAAACAACAATATCCACGCACAAAACCACACTAGGACCACCAATAAAGTGATTCATAGACCTCTTTTATCTAATTTATTGGGGGAGAAACACATAGGAAATCAAGTGGAGATAGAACAAGGTGAACATTTTAGTGATTACATAAGGGAGTACCAGGTTCTTGGTGATGAGTTCCAGGAAGCCATGTCATTACATGACTATTGTACTATCAAATACAAGAATAGACCAAGATATTTCAATAGGGGTGAACATAACTTGGATCTCATGAGAAAGGTTGGGAAGCTAACCATTCCTTCCTTTGATGGTTCTAACAAGTGCACAACTCGAGCATGGGTTCAAAATTTTGACACATACTTCCAACTCAACCCTATGATGGAGGTAGAAGCAATTAAATTCACTACCTTGCATTTGGATGGAGAGTCCCATGAGTCTTGGTACCATGGACTTCAGATATCAACATTACTTCCTATATGGACTTCACAAAGAATTTGATGGAGCAATTTGACAAAAAGGATTCAGAACTGCATTTCAAAGAGTTGGCACAACTCAGACAGGTTGGGACACTGGATGCCTACATTATAGAGTTCCATAGGCTTGTGGTCACAGTGAAAAACATATCCGAGCAAGGGTAGTTATGTTGTTCACTGAAGGTTTACCCGAGCCACTGCGTGGCTGGGTGAAAGCCTTCAAACCCGAGACTCTACAAGATTCCATCATCAGGACACGGGACATGGACTATGTAGTCTCAAAGAAAAAAAATTCTCCAAGTCTTTCATTCCCAGAAAAACAAATATAAAAAACATTTTCAGAAAGAGTGGATCATAACGGAGAAGATGGATGAGGAAACCAACAATGAGTTGAGAAGGAAGAAACTTTTCTTTAGTTGTAAAGAGCCTTGGGAGCTGGGACACATGTGCATGGGAAAAAGAAAGGTACACTATATAGATTTGGACTCAGACAATGATGAGGAAGAGGAGGAAGTTACATAGGAACATGGAAACAAGTAGGGAGACTCGAGTGAAGGCCAAGGGTGGGACTATTTCCACTCTATCAGGAACCCCTAGATACTACACTTTCAGAGTGAGATGAGTACTATTGGGACAATGTGTCACAAATTTTACTGATGGTGGGGTGACCCACAACTTCATTGATGCAATGTTGGTGTCTAGGAGATGCATTTCTATAGAGGACTTTGAGGGATTCAACATGACAATGGTTGATGGATTTCATATGACATACAAAAAGAAGATTCCAAGGTTGGTTGTAACATTTGGAAATTACACCTTGACCAACAATTTTTATGTGGTTGATTTGACAGACACCAATAAAGTCTTGGGTGTTTAGTGGCTTCACTCTTTAGGGGAAATTACGATGAATTACCATGTAATGGAGATGATATTAAATACCGCAAACGAAAAGAAGGTTGTTCTAAAGGGCATGTCAAATGGTGGCCCTAAGATTGTGTCAACCAAAAGTATGCAAGCCATCTTCAGGCACAATGACATAGTGTGTATAGCCAAGTGCTCGATTACAACTCAGGACCATGCGAAGGGTTGACAACATCATCATGTAGACATTCAGACATTGTTGAGTAAGCATGAGAGGGTTTTTGTATATATACCTCCAGAGAGATTGCCTAACATGGGTTTTGAGCACACCATTGAGTTGGAGGAGGTACGAAAACATGTAATCACTACTCCCTACAGGCATCCAAAAAAATTCAAGGATGAAATTGAGAAGGAAATTAAGGAATTGTTGGAGATGGGACACAACAGACTTAGCTCTAGTCCATTCGCTTCTTCTGTAGTGTTGGTAAAGAAGAAATATGACACCATGCAGATGTGCATTGAGTATAGAGACTTGAAAAAGAAGACCATAAAAAACATGTACCTCATTTCCAGGATCGATGAGTTGCATGGGGTCATTTTTTTTTCTTTGAAAATTGATCTTTGATGGAGGTATCATCAGATAAGAGTCAGAGAGCAGGATATCCAAAAAACTGCTTTCAAATTCCATTATGGGCATTATGAGTTCCTGGTCATGCCATTTGGGTTGACCAATGCACCAACTACATTTTCAGTCCTGCATGGATCACATCTTCAACAAGTAGTTTCATAAGTTCTTGTTGGTGTTCTTTGATGATCTTCTTATATACAACAAAACATGGGAGGAGCACTTGGAACATCTAGATGAGATTATGAGCATCATGGAGGATCAGTTGATGTATGCCAAGGAGTCAAAGTGTGATTTTGGCATGACATGTATCATATACTTGGGTCATGTGGTTAGTGCCCAGGGAATATAGGTACATAGGGAGAAGATACAATCCATATTGGATTGGCCATCGCCCAAGAACCTTACATAGTTGCATGGATTCTTTGGGATATGCAACTACTACTGGCGGTTTGTAAAGGGATTCTCAGAATTGGTTGCACCACTCAAAGATCTCATGAAGAAAGGGGAATTCAAGTGGATAGAGGAGGCCCAAAAAAAAATTGATAGGATGAAGGAAGTGATGAGCACTTGTCCAATTTTGACACTTCTTGATTTCACTCATCCTTTTGTGCTTGAGTGTGATGCTTTGGGTGAATGAATTGGAGTAGTTATGATGCAACATAGGCATATGATAGAATACAATAGTAGGAAAATCACAGAGTCAAAGAGGCTCTATTCCATCTATGACAAGGAAATGCTTGCCATCATGCATGCTTTGGAAAAATTCATACAATACTTGGTAGGTGGAAAATTTGTGGTTAAGATTGATCACAACAGTTTGGGACACTTCTTGGGGTAGAAGGACTTAAATGAGAGGCAAAAAAAGTGGGTCAAAAAATTGTAGGCATATGAATTTGACATTGAGTATGTGAAAGGGAAGAAAAATGCGGTTGTTGATGCTCTATCCAGGAAACCTGAGATATATTCAATTGTAAAGATTTCAATTGATTGGAAATCTCATCTATTGGTAGAGTATTTCAAGAATAAATTTTCATGTGAGTTGATGGATCAAAACATACAACATGACAAGTACAGAGTGGTGGATGACATCATCTACTATAAGGACCGCATGTACTTAGTCAATGACTCTACATTGAAGGAGAATATTATTAGGGCTATGCATGATGCACTTCTAGTAGGCCATCCTGGGTACTTTAAAACTTACAGGAAGAGCAGGGGGAAGTTTACTTGGAAGGGACTCAAATATGATGTATTGAGACATGTGAGGGAATGCATGATTTTTTAACAGAACAAGTCAGAGTAGACTCATCTTGCAGGGTTATTACACCTTTACCCATCCTGGAGTAGAAGTGGGAATGTGTGTCCATGGACTTCATCACAGGTCTATCGAAGGTACAGGGAAGATATTGCATATATGTGGTGGTCGATCGGTTGACCAAGTTCACACATTTATTCACCATGTCCTCAAAATACAAGGCAACACAGGTAGCATAGTTGTTCTTCAGGGAGGTATTCAGACTCCATGGGTTGTCGAAGTACATTTTCAGTGACATATACAAAAAATTCCTCGATGCATTTTGGCAGGAGGTGTTCAGTTTGGATGGCACATAGTTGACTCCTAGCACTAGTTACCACCCCTAGACAAATGGTCAGACATAGACAGTGAACAAGTGGATCTATGGGTATTTACGTAACTATGTGTCCAGGCAACAAAAGTCATGGATTAAGTGGTTGCATTCGGGAGAACACTGTTATAATACCACTTATCACATGTCCATTGGTATGACCCTATTATAAGCATTGTATGGATATGATGCTCCTTCATTCATTGATATGACATTTGGGGATAACAATCCCCCCAAATCCAAGGATTGGATCCAGGAGAGTCAAGACATCCTCAAGACTCTCAAGGACAATTTGCAGATGACACATAATCAACAGAAGATTTATGTAGATAGACACAGGTTCGAATGCACTTTTGATGTGGGGGACTTGGTATTTTTGAGATTACAACCATACAAACAGTATTCAATGAAGAAAATGGGTGTGGAAAAGCTAAATCAATTCTTTTATGGTCCCTACAGGGTGATTTAAAGAATTGGGGAAGTAGCCTATGAGATGGATTTGTCGGAAGGAAGTAAGATCCAAAATGTATTCCATGTTTTGTGCCTCAAGAAGGCATTAGGACAAGCGATAACTTCTTCAACAAAGTTAACCCCATTGGATGAGGAGGGACATTTGGTGTTGGTTCCCGAGGAGGTTTTGGATATCAGGGAGAGGATATTGAGAAACATAGTGATCTGAGAGAACCTAATCAGGTGGAGATATTTTCCAGTAGAGGATGCCATGTGGGAAGGCGATAAGATCTTGTAGCATACTGACTTGCAATTGCTTGAGGAAAATCAATCTCGGGAAGAGAGGATTGTAATGTCAATTTCCAAATGATCACTCCAAGATATTGACGCAATAGCCTACATGATTCTCGTAGGCTATAGTCAGTGGAATAAAATGGGATTATTTAATTATTTGATGTCATCGGGGCGGAAAAGCAATATTTTTAAAAAGTGACATTGAGTAATTAATTAGAAAGGTGTTTTAAGTGACTATGAGCTTATAAAGTCACTTTACTCTATTAAAAGGGTAAAAGAGTTAGCAAAAGGGTGAAAGAGGAAATAAAAGAGGAATGAGGGCGCCCTCTCTCATTACGCATTGCTATTTTTCTAAAACGAATTTGAGAGAGATCTTGTAGCTTTAGCTCTTGGGATGAAAAAACCTAGAGAAGAAGATTGGTTTCGGTGGTGAGACCATCCACTCTAGCTAGTGATGGAGGCAAGATAATTCAAATCTTTCATTTTGCTTCATTGTGGTCGAGTTTCCATCACTTGGCAATTGAGTTTCTTAGGTAGAGGTTGATTTTTCTTAAGGAGATCGAGCTCGATTTGTCCAAGGGCGATTTTTTGTGTAGGGGCCAAGTTTACCCATCTAGAGGCTGAGTTTCTCTTGGATTTGGGTCGCATCTTTGCTAGAGAAAAGTTTCGCATCTTTGTTGGAGCAAAATTTGTCTTTGGCTGGGAAAATTTCTTGCTGTAGGAGGGTCAAACCTTCTTATTTGGGCATATTTTTGGCTATAGGGTGGCTGTACTCCATTGTTGGGAAAATTTTTGACTTGTTGGGACCGAGTTTAAGTTTGATGGGGCCAATTCATACTTGTTGGGGTTTTTATTATTGTTGTTGGTCGATCACGTAGAAGAGGGCGATTTTGGTTGAGATAGGGGCCAAGTTACTGTGGGAGATATGCCTCAACTCGTGGTTGTTGTCATTGGTTTCTAGGGGCAAGTTTTACTGTTGTTTGGAGGATGAAACATGTGGTTGTAACCTACATGCCCGTCTACTATTTTCTGGGCTACCATACTTAGCTTTGCTAGGTCGATTTCTTCACCCACAATCCTGTAATCTTCAACATAAAAATATATATCAGGTTCCTTATTATTTATTGCAACATTATTTGTTGGGTTTTCATTGTATATTTGTTGTCATAAATAATTAATGCAATAAATACTTTGAGTCTCAATATTTGCGTTCCATTATAAATATCAACAGAGATTATAAATGCTTATGAAATTGTTTGTTGGAATACCTTCCTGCAAACTATTTGACGAAATGTCTACATGCTAAACTAAGCAAAATCCAAAAACATTTAGTGGGGATTCACCATCCATTTTACATGTTCTTGTTTAGTTAATGTTTATATATATTTATAACTTGTTTCTAACACTTGTTTGGATGTTGTTGTATACAATATTGCGTACACAAGTGGAAACATTCAAGAAGTCTTGTTCTCCTGTACTTAATATCTCTCTCGGATGGTGTTTTCATTATCCAAATCAGAAATTTCTGCATTTTTTCCATAAAACATATTTAGAAAGTGGAAGGGCATCCCTAAGCTTGTCCCTTCTTAGCATATAATCAAGTGGTAAACACAAACACACATTGCACCTTTGATTTATGCTAAAGGTCTTCACTCTTTTTTCCCTAAAGTAGCTTGAAGTGTTTCTAACCTCTTGGAAGTTCTATTTTGTAGAGGGATAGATTTAAATGCAAATATGAAATTGTTGATATTGTTTATCTCTCACATTAGATTTTTCACACACACATCCACTAGCTCCTAACCTTTCTTTCATGTGGATATAATTGTGGTTCATGCTATTGTTTATGGTTGTATATCTTTAGAGCATTGTAATCACTTATTGGAATCCTTGTGCATGGTCTTGTTATGTATATTGTGGATTCATTAAAGTAAATCATGCATTTTCATGGTTTTAATTCAATTGAAGAGGTTTACTTTAATTATTTGGGATACCCCCATCCATAATCTTGTCCCCTCTTAGCATATAATCAAGTGGTAAACACAAACACACATTGCACCTTTGATTTATGCTAAAGGTATTCACTCTTTTTTCCCTAAAGTAGCTTGAAGTGTTTCTAACCTCTTGGAAGTTCTATTTTGTAGAGTGATAGATTTAAATGCAAATATGAAACTGTTGATATTGTTTGTCTCACACATCAGATTTTTCACACACAAATCCACTGACTCCTAACCGTTCTTTCAAGTGGATATAATTGTGGTTCATGCTATTGTTTATGGTTGTATATCTTTAGATAATTGTAATCACTTATTGGAATCCTTGTGCATGGTCTTGCTACGTATATTGTGGATTCATTAAAGTAAATCATACATTGGCATGGTTTTAATTCAATTGAAAAGGCTTACTTTAATTATTTAGGATACCCCCATTGGATTCTAGGAGTTGGCCTAAAATGTAGGGGACAATGTACTGAGATGAAAGTGGACATTTCCCATCTTGTTGCCCCAGTTAACACCTATGTTGGGACTTTTCACAAGGGTTCTAGTTTAGGTGGTAAGGGGTCATAGTGGTTTTGATGAGCACTGCATAACCATTCCCACTCGAGTTTAGCATGGAGAATACCTCCCTGAAGTAGCTTGGAAATAGATATTGACACCATAAAATCTTGCTTCACTTCATAGTAAGCCCATTTCTCTACTTTGTTGGAGTAAAATTCTTGTTCAATCTTGTATGAGAGAATTTGTGTCATGGATGGATTTGCATTCCTGATAGTTTCATATTTATTGAGTGCTCTTCCCTTCATCCATGTCATTTGAATTCCCTTACCCATCTGTGCATTTTTTTCCCCCTATTTTGTTACCCGTGACTTCTACAAAGTTTGTAACAAACTCTACAACTTCGTTTGTTAAGAACCAAATTTTAATATAGCATAGAAAAACCTCAAAAAAAGTACTCAACGACTTGAAAAAGAGATAATTTCAGATAAGAAGCCTCTTCAAGGGGGCAACCTCCTTTCACCCCACTTAAATGTTCAAGTACCAGATGATTCCAAATGAAAATGTCTCCTTGGTATATATAGGAGACTAGGAGGTATAATTACAACTAATGGAATAAAGCCGACATAAATAAAACAACATTACTAATGTAATATGCCCCAATTAAGGGGTAATGAGCCAATATTAGGGCTTAACATGCCCCTCCCCTTGAGACAAGTGTTGTCTACAATGCTTGAGTAACTTTGGATGCTTATGTATAAAAGACTCATCTTCCCAAGTGGAATCTTCAGTTGGTAATTTCCTCCATTTAATGAGATACTCTGAAATGGATCTATTCCTTAGCTGGCGAATTCTTGTGTCAGTGATGGATTCAGGCTCCAATATGATTTTTCCTTCCTCGTCAAGTTCTGGAAATATAGTTTGAATTGAGATCTTGTCTCCTATAACCTTCTTTAAGCATGAAACATGGAAAACTGGGTGTACTCGTGAAGATGCAGGCAACTCCAATTTGTATGCCATAGTACCAATATTTTGCAACACCTTATAAGGGACATAGTACTTTGGTGATAATTTATTATCTTTCTTGGATTCCTTGAGGGACATCTGTTTGTATGGTTGTAGTCTTAAAAACACCCAATCCCCTACTTCAAAACTTCTTTCACTATGATGTTGATCTGCTTGTTGTTTCATGCGATTCTGTGCCATGGTCAGGTTGTCCTTTAAGATTTGGA
>ML779160.1:783740-807761 GCA_009831015.1 Picea engelmannii
AGAGAAATATCTCTAATAGGCAAATATTAGAGACATTTCTCTAATATTTTCCCCACCCCCACCCTCATATGAGGGTGGGGGTGGGGAAAATATTAGAGAAATGTCTCTAATATTTGCCTATTAGAGATATTTCTCTAATATTTGCCCCACCCCCACCCTCATATCCACCCTCATATGAGGGTGGGGGTGGGGCAAATATTAGAGAAATGTCTCTAATATTTGCCTATTAGAGATATTTCTCTAATATTTTCCCCACCCGCACCCTCATATATGAGGGTGGGGGTGGGGCAAATATTAGAGAAATAATATGAGGGTGGGAAATAATATGAGGGTGGGGGTGGGGCAAATATTAGAGAAATGTCTCTAATATTTGCCTATTAGAGATATTTCTCTAATATTTTCCCCACCCCCACCCTCATATGAGGGTGGGGGTGGAGCAAATATTAGAGAAATATCTCTAATAGGCAAATATTAGAGACATTTCTCTAATATTTGCCCCACCCCCACCCTCATATTATTTCTCTAATATTTGCCAATATATGAGGGTGGGGGTGGGGCAAATATTAGATAAATGTCTCTAATATTKGCCCCCCCACCCTCATATGAGGGTGGGGGTGGGGAAAATATTAGAGAAATATTAGAGACAATATTAGAGAAAATATTAGAGACATGTTTAGTAGTTATAGTTATAATGTTAAATAAATAAATTACAATGATTTTATAAAAAAAAATGTTCTTTTTAAAATGAAAAGGGATCTATAGATAATCCTCTTTATTTCTTTTTTTTTTCTATTGGAAAAATTGTATTTTTATTATGAGATGTATACAAATACATTCTTCATGTGCTCAACACTAATACAAAAAGTCAAAGAATGTTCCAAAACCTTATCACTTGTTTACTAATTTTCTTACTGTTGTTCTTCCCTTTAACCTATTGGGAAATTTTGTTACAATGCTCAATTGGAAGTTCCATTCTACTTGGATAGACATTAAACATACACATTCTTAAATGAAGACTCCCTTATGTAATTATGACAAATATTAACAAAAAATAATTTAAGATCTAAAGAAAAAACACTTATTGTAGAATTTGTAGTTAAGTTTCAATTGCCACACCCTCATTGATATAAATAAAGATAATTTGACCATCATTCATAATAAGTCCCTCTTTTGAAAGGGAATCTTCCATTAGATTTAACTCTTAGTAGATATGGTAGATTGTAAACTTGGAGAAGATAGAGGCTATCTCCCTCAGGTGTGTTCCCACTACTACAAAATCTACATTATGTATCTATTGTTTCCCTTGCATCCACTTGACTACCAGTGAAGAGTCACCTTAAATATGAAACTCTCTTATCTTACTTTCAAAATATTTTTTGAGAAGTGTTCACAATGCCAACAATTCAGCTAAATTGTTGGTGCCCCCACAAACATTTGCTTTAAAAGTAATATAGTGGAAATCTGAGAAATATAAGATTCCTCCCAATCCACATTGTTAATCTAGCCCTTGACAGGAGCCATCGAAAAACCCCAACTATACCTTTTATCGATC
Organism: Picea engelmannii; assembly: GCA_009831015.1. Classification (NCBI taxonomy): domain Eukaryota; kingdom Viridiplantae; phylum Streptophyta; class Pinopsida; order Pinales; family Pinaceae; genus Picea; species Picea engelmannii. The sequence goes on from ML779160.1 coordinate 785,293, forward strand.
ATCATCTCCCCAATCTGCCTTAACATATTATGAGTGGGTTCCTCATTGTAAATATTTTGGGTTGCCACCTCCTGTGAGAAAACCTTATATGTTGGGGACTGAACTACCTTGAACAAATGACCATTCCGAGCTAACCATAGTCCCCAAAGAGCCAAGAAGGGAATGACTCTATGTACCTTGAGATCAGGTTGAGTAAACCAAATACGCAAACATGATTCACTAGTGTTGTTAACCCACAAATCTTGTAGCTTCAACTAGTTACCTATATATTTCCAAACCTGTTTTTGGAAACTGCAATGAACAAAAAGATGTTCTGTAGTTTCCTCTGCCGCACAACAAAGGAAACACATCCCGAGACCTTGAACCTTTATCTTTTTTCGAGCTTCCCATGTGTACAACTTATTTTGCAGATCCAACCACATGAAGATCTTACTCTTTTTGGCTACCTTTACCTTCCATAAACGTGGCCACCACCGGATTGATGGTCCTTGAGCATATGTCGTCAAAACCTAATATCCAAGATTATCGATGTATGATCCTCCAAACTTATTTTCTAAATAGACTAAGCTAGATGGTTCCTCCCTATTTTGAATGTGTGATTTTTCTAATTCCAATATTAATCTATCCAATTCCCTCGCCCAATCACCTTGTAAACCCAAATACTGAGATGATTTCCATCCTTGAGACCAAATATCTATCCTTTCTGGATCACCACGTTAACTCAAGAATTTTATGTTCTGTTCCTACAAATGTTGGATGAGCTCTTGAGAGAGGAGAATCTAAATCCCACAACCCATAATCACATAAGCTCCCACCCTTACTTCCATTATGTTTCCTACTTTCCCAACCAATAGTCTACCTATTAGGTGAAATAAGGAAACCATAGCCTTCCAATGCAAAGAACCATTTCTCGAAGTCTTATCCTCCTTTCGGATCCAAGTCATAATTGAGTTTGGAGCCAAATACTTTTCCCTGATCAACATGTTCGAAAAAATATCCTTAGTAATTAGATTCCATAGAGACTTCCCAACCAACGGAGTACCAAAACATGTATGTTTTTAAGACCCCAACCCCCTTCTTCCATTGGTTTCATAATCGAATTCCAACTAGTCCAGTGAACACCGTCACTTCCTTCCTTACCACTCCACAGGAAGTTGATAATAATTTTTTGAATGTCTTCCAAGACTACTTTTGGAATATGTGCCAAAGATTGCCAATATACTAGTACTTCTAATACATCCTTAACTAGTGTTAGCCTTCCATCTTAGGATAACCATCAATTGCACCAATGATGTATCCTTTTCTCAATGCGGCCAATCAACCACCCCCATTCCCATTTTTGATATGAATTGGGTTTCATAAATATATCCTAGGAAGTTAAATCCATCATTCAATTCAAGTTTATGCTTTGAAAAATAAATATGGCTTTGAGTTCTCATTCAATCCTCTCTTCAATCCCAAAAAATCCAAGTGCTAATTTTTCGACATAAATATCCATGCCTATGTCCTTCAAATAAATCTTCAGAATATCCTGTAAAGTTCTCCCTTCCACCACAGTTCCATTCGTAAAAAAAAGCACATCATCTACAAATGAGATGTGGGTCAAAGTAAGGTTTTTTCCCACTTTTAGTCTTAATTTTTTCTAAAATTAACTAACTAAGCAAACATGTCAGATATAAATACTTTGTTGAAATGATTAACTCTTGTGTGCAACATAAAATGAGAAAAACAATCACACATAGTACACAATTTTTCTGCTCTTCAAGATTAGTTAATCTTCATTCAAATAACTTTAGAACCTACAAGAGCTCCCCTCACAAGGAAAATGTCTATGAGAAATAAAACCACAAACCAAGTATGAAAACCTATCAATACAACGCTGCCTCGATTTGTGCATTGTTGAATCTTATAGGTTGTACGTACGGATCTATATAGACATGTACGAATTTTCCGTTGCTTTAATAAATGCAACTGTCTTGGGAAGTGTGTGACTTGCTGCAATTAATGTGTCATGTTTCCCACACGTGTGACCTCTGTTGTATGGATTTTCTACCTTAGGAAGCGTGCAACCTCCTTGGGATGCATGCGACCAGTTCTTCTTTCCCGCAAATGCTGGAAAAATCGGATCTGATTTTTCCTCTCCTTCACCTCACATGACTTGTGAAAATGAATTCTCCTTGTGTGTTTTTCTTTACCCTCTCTATCTTTGGATTTTTTACTTTATCCATTTACCTAATCTCAATGGTCAAGATTAGATCGTGAGATCAATGGCTATATTTTAATTAAATCATTAAGTGACATTAACTTAGTCACTTTATTAATTAAAAGTCAATTTAATAAAAGATGTTCACCTTTATTAATAAATTAATAAAGTGAATTCTAGGAAGGGTAAGGATATATTTAATGATGATTTCCACAAGTAGACACCCTTATGGAAATACTTGTCCAAGCAACAAACACTAACACTCCCTCTTAGTTGTTGGACACACCTACCACACTTAGAGGGGGGGGGTGAATGAGTGTGGGGATCTTTTTACCAAAAATTCCCTAACACAAAACTCATTAGTTAATATTCAATATTTACTCATTACCCATTTCTTTCATTTATAACCAGTTAGATGTGAACATATATCAGCAATATATCATCAACAAGTCATCACCACAATGAACACAAGATGTATGTACAATTTTTCTTTTTATTATGGACAACAATCTGGGGGTTTTCCAGCAACAACTGAATAGAGTACAACTCTACAAGAACACCAGCTCTATAATGCAAGACTCAACTTACACCCTCAACACCAACTGAGATGAGGCAAAAAACCTCAACATATATCAATCTGTCAACAGGTACGCGACCTGTCAGTAGTGAAGATCGCGTGTGTATGTGCCCTGGCTCACTACAACCCGCGTATGTACATGTCTAGTGTATACAACAGCCTGCGTATACCTTTTGAGTTGTTAGGGTTTATCCTTCAAGATCAAATCAGCTCAGCTGCAAACAATATATCATTCTCTTCTTTCTCTGACTATCCAATCTGCCCACCATCCAGTCATAACACATCCAAGCTCTCTAATAGCTTGTTCATGCTACACAACAAATCAATATGAATGCTATCTCAATCATGTATAAACAACTAGTATACCACAACAATCATGTCACCAATGAATCAAAAGAGTATTGTGCACTCCATTAACCAAATCAACCAAACTAAACCACATCATAGAAGCCATACCAAGAATTCCCTAAGCATTCACAACACACCAAACAATAGTATCCATCAAGACAATAATGTAACCATACCAATGTCTCAGTGATAGATCTGAGGCCATAGAATGCAGATCTAGAACATGCTTTAGTATTCAACAGCTTGTCATCAACTCAACCACAAATCTCCAAGATTTTATCCACTGTACTCTCCCTATACACAGTCATCCCGCATATACCTTCAATGTATACACACCCTATACACAGATAGCTCGCATATACCTCAAAAAATAGGGTTTCTGAAGCTCCGATAATTTTTCCGTCAAGATCTATGACATTGCCGAAACTTTGATGCATCCATCAGATCCTCCTCTCGCTCTCTTTCTCAGGATAGATCTTCAATCATTCTCAATAGATCCATACCAAATATTCTCTCACAAGAATCTATCCATTGATCCACAAAAAAGATGTTTTGCAAGAGTCCATAGCTATCTTATTTATACTTTCACCCTGTGGGTCACTTAACCCATTTCTAGGTCACTTCACCTATTTTCCTTATTTTGGGTTAACCACTTTCCATAAATAGAAAGTTCTCCAATATTTTATCATTTAAATATTCCTTCTTGATTTTGTCACTTCTCTTTATCATTTAAATAATGATTTCTTCTTTTAGGTCACTTTGACTTCTTTGACTTTGGGGGCTTCAAGCCTTCATGTGGTGGTCCTCCAACTTCATAAGGCCATAACTCACAAACCATGAGGAGTTATGTGACATTCCACATACCACCGGAAATGGCATGACAAGCACTATCCATCTAGGATAGTTTCACCAACAACTTCAGTGATCTTCATCTCATTATTCCACATACAAGCATGGGTCCTCCAACTGTTCTTCTAGGATAACTCAATCCGCAAAGAATCTTCCCGTGAGGGATTTCACCATAAGGGGACTACTTTGGAGTTCATCCATTTGTGTACCTTATCAATAATGAGTCATATTTTCATCAAACAAACTATGCATCATCATGTATCAATGATAACTCATTGATCCATCTTCATCTATGCGTCATATCAATGATCCATCTTTATCAATTGGTTTCCATTTTGACATCTATCATTCTCAGCAAGAACTATGCATCATATCAATGATCCATCTTTATCAATTGGTTTCCACTTTGACATCTATCATTCTCATCAAGGAAAATACATATACTTTGTTCATCAATCATTAATCAATCAATCCATTGACATCAAGACAATCACTTGACATCAATCAATAAAACTATTGGCATCAATGACAACAGGATCCAATAGTAGCAAGGAAGATATTCTCCACCACTCCAATATTGTCTCTGAAGAAGATGAACTTTCCCTTGACCAAGGGCTTGGTGAAAATGTTTGTCAACTGCTCCTCTGAAGTAATATATTAGAGTTGAACTTCTCCCTTTTCCACCCTGTCTCTGATGAAGTGGTACCTAGTCTCAATGTGCTTTGACCTGTCGTGGAAAATTGGATTCTTCGTGAGTTTGATGCAACTTCGGTTATCACAGTGTATCACTGTTGGCTCAAGCTCCTGACCAAAAAATCATGTGAGTATCTTACGAAGCCAGATGGATTCACAACTAGCTGGACTGGTCGCCATGTACTCTGCCTCTATTGAACTTAGTGATGTTGAATTTTGTTGTGTACTGAATCAGGAAATTACTATCAAACCTAAACTAAAGAAACACCAAGAAGTTCTCTTCTAATCTGTATCACTGCCTTCCCAATATGAATCAGAGAACCTCTGCAACCTCACACCATCTCCACCAAGGTATTGTAATCCATATCCTATCGTGCCTTGAAAATATTTGCAAATATCTGAGCACATGATTTGCTACCACCTAGTGAACCTCCCTTGGCTCCACCATGAACTGGCTCAAGGTGTTGACAAAAAAACAAATGTTTGATCAGTTGTTGACCAAATACATCAATGAGCCAATCAATTGCTTGTATTGTCTGGAATCTTCCAACTCTGATGCTAAAGAATCAATCTTTTTTAATTTGGTCACCATTGGAGTGGCCATCGGTATGTTATCTTGCATCCTAAATCTCTTTAGAATATCCAAAGTATACTTACCCTATCCAAGGAATATCCCACCCGATTGTTGCCAAACCTCAAGTCCTAGAAAAAAAATGCATCGTCCTGATGTCCTTCATATCAAATTATGATGCTACATCCGACTTGCAACCTGCAATCAAAATCTCTGCACCTGTCAAAATGAGATCATCCACATACAACACCAAGATGAGGATCTCATATTCAACCAACAGTAAATATATGTTAGGATTTTCCTCTCTTGGTGAATCCCATATCTTGCAGATAACTGTCAATCCTGGAGTACCATTCCCTAGGTGCCTATTTGAGTTCATACATGGCTTTCTCAAGCTTGCATACATGTGTCTCCATATCAGGGACCTCAAACACCTGTGGCTACTCAATGTAGACCTCTTCCTCGATGATTCCATTAAGGAAGGTGGTATTCACATCCATCTAATGAATGATCCAACCCATCTCAGAAGCTAAAGAGACAACTGCTCAAATAAAGGAGTATATGGCTACAAGAGAAAAAGTATCCTTGTAGTCTACTCCCTCTCTCTGAGAAAACTCACGAGCCATAAATATGGCCTTGTACTTCTCCACACTACCATCTATTGCATGCTTTACCTTGTAAATCCACCTGGAAGACACAAATGAATCCTTCTTTGGTCTTGGCACAATATCCTAGACATCATTCCTTATGATGGAGTTGTGCTCCTACACCATGGCATCTCTCTGCACCTGCTGGCTAGCTGCTTCCTCAAATATGGATGGCTCTAATTCTATGATATTGGTCACTAAGTCCATATACTAAAGAAATTTTCGTGGAGGTATGCTCTCCCTCAATGTGGATCTGGGAGGCTCAACATGCTCCCGAGCATCCCACAAGGTCTGCTCAAACCACCTGGGCCTCCTGACTGAATTAGAAGGGGATGAATGATCCTCCACATCCATTGGAGTCTAGCTCCATGCACTGGAAATCTCTACCCTCATCTCCTCCTTTCGTTCTTCCTCACGACGACCCTTTGCAATTGGTGGTAGGTCCTGATATTTCATAGATGCCAATTTCTCCTCGAAATTAACATCTCACCTCACCACTATCTTACACTGATATGGAAATAAAACTTTGTAGGCCTTCAAATCCTCACTGTACCCCACCAAAATTCCCATCTTCCTTGAGGGCTGCAACTTTGTCCTCTTCTCCACAAGAATGTAGATGTATATTGGACAACCAAAAATCCTGAGATGTTCTATCTCAGGTCTATTGGCTGTGAATGCTTCCTCCAGTGTTTTACCCTCCATTATCCGGTGTGGCCTCCTATTCTACAAGTACACAACTATATTGCAGGCCTTTACCCACATAAACATAGGCAAACTCTGATAATGCATCATGGCCTTCACCACACTATTGTAAATATGTTCTTCCTCTTTTCAACCCCATTCTATTATGGGTTGTAGGCCATTGTCTTCTCCCTCTTGATCCTTACCTCCTTGCAAAAATCAGTGAACTTTGTAGAGGTGAAATCACCCCCATTATTTGTTCTCAATACCTCGATCTTTCTTCCTGCCATGTTCTCCACCTGAGATTTGAAATCTCATAAGTGATTGAAGACCTCGTCCTTGGTATTCATGAAGTAGATCTATGTCTTCTTGGAGAAGTCATCAATGAAGGTCACATAGTAGGATGCGCCATTCACTGAAGTTACTGACATAGGCCCACCAATATCTGAATGGATCAGATCTAATATTCCTTTGGATCTAGTCTCGCTACTAGGAAAGGATACCTTGAAATTCTTTCCAAGTACGCAGCCTTTGCACACCCCTTGTTGATCCAGATTGAATTCTAAAATCCTAGTGACCATCTACCTCAGTAAAGGTAGATCTCTGTGATGGAGATGACCTATCCTCCTATGCCACAAATCACACAAGATCTTACTGGTGTGCAACAATTCCTACGAAAATTGTCCTTGAAGTCTATAGAGGTTCCCATCTCTTACTCCAATCCTCACAGTAGTCTCTCATTGGCTCCCTTTGGGCGAATGCACACCTTCCCTCTCCGGAAGTTGATCTCATAACCTTTTTCCTCCATGATTGAGATGGACAACATGTTCGTCTTCAGATCAGGTATATAGAGTACCTACTATGCATCAAAGGATCCTCTTGACTCAATATGGAATTACACTTTCCCCTAACCTCCCACTGCATACTTGGTATTATTGCCAAGCTTTAGGTGTAGATCTAAGTCATCCTTTGAAAATTGAACAACTCTTTATCCTCTCTCGTGTGGCGGGATGAGCTAGTGTCCAAGTACCATGCACCGCTAGGAATAACGCTGGTAGAAAGGCAATACATGAATGCACATTCATTCTCTAACTTTGATGCAAGTTCACTCAACCGTGTCTCTATTTTTGATGCAATTATCTACAACTTTCCTTTGCCTTTCTTTCTATCTGGACACTGAGAAGCGAAATGGACATTCTTATGGAAGATATAACATTTTATCTTTGCTCATATCTCTCTTCTGCCTAGATTGTTGTCCATCTCCTTGACTGTCAAGCTTCTTGAAAAATTTTCCTTTGCCTTTCTTTGTCTTGCTGACAAGGGATAAGTTATCATATGTTGCACCTCCTCCATGCTTGCCATATATGGAATCTCTATGAGTCTCCTCCGGAATGCAATCATCCCAAAGTCTCTACTAGTTGGGAAGTTTGTCTCTGGCATAAATGCCCATGATGAATGGTTCCCAAGCCTTGGAAAACCCATTCAGAGCAACATTCACTAATTCTGCATCGAGTATTGTTTCTCCTACAACTGCAAGTTGGTCATAGATTTGTGTGATCTCATAAGGTAGTTGGTTACATTGTTTGAGGTGGACATTATGCATTCTTTGAGTTTGGTTTTAAGCATCATCTTTCGACTCATATTGTCACTTTGAAAGAGTGACATAAGGGCATCAAGCATCTCCTTAGATCTAGTCTTTTCTGCAACATGCAGGATCAAATGATCCTTGATGGCTTCACATATCATCCTCTGCACCTTTTTATTCTTCTTATCCCATGTTTCCTGCACTGTTGGGTCTACCATTATTGGGGTACCCCTTGAGGTCCATTCTGGATCTGGAGGAGGGTTGGTCACGACTTCCAACAAGTCTTGTTCCTTCAATATCATTGAGATTATTTGTTTCCAAGGAAAAACGTTGGAAACCCCATCTAGTCGATCCTCAACCTTCACACTGGTTACTGACATGGTTGATCTGATCTTTGTCCTTTAACCTGTTGAAGTAATCTGCATTGAATAGAATATTTATGCTTTTCTCTTAGAGCAAGAGCTATGATACGATGCTATTTTTTTCTAAAATCATCTAACTAAGAAAACAAATCAGATCTAAATATTGTTGACATTATTAACTCTTGCATGCAATAGAAAACGTGAAAATCAATCACACACAATACATAATTTTTCTTCTCTTCAAGATCAGTTCTTCATTAAAATAAATTCAGAACCTACAAGACCTCCCCTCACAAGGAAAATGACTTTGAGAAATAAAACCAAAAACCAAATATGCAAACTTGTCACCACAATGCTGCCTCGATTTGTGTGTTTTTGAATCTTTGCAGATGTCTGTACAGATTTGTACAGACCTATACATATTTTTTTATTGTTGTAATAAATGCGGCTACCTTAGGAAGCGTGTGACTTGTTGTGATTAATGTGGCCTACTGCCCACACGTGCGACCTCTATTGTACGAATTTGCTACCTTGGGATGCATGTATCCCCCTTGGTATGTATGTGACTTGTTCTTCTTTCTCGCCAATTCTGGAAAAATTTGATTTAATTTTTCCTCTCCTTCACATCGTGTGACTTGTGAAAATGAATTTTCCTAGTGTCTTTTTCTTTACCTTCTCTGTATTTGTATTTTTTACTTTAGCCATTTACCTAATCTCAACGGTCAAGATTAGATCGTGAGATCAATGACTATATTTTAATTAAATCGTTAAGTGACTTTAACTTAGTCATTTTATTAATTAAAAGTCACTTTAATAAAACACGTCCACCTTTATTAATAAATTAATATAGTGAACTCTAGGAAAGGTAAGGATAAATTTAATGACGATTTCCACAAGTAGACACCCTTGCAGAAATACGTGTTCGCGCTACAAACACTAACATTTATCCCCTTCAATCTTTTGTCCCTCTTTGCTACCTAAATACTTTGGCTCAACCCTTCTACAACCAATAAAAACAGATACGGGGAGAGAGGGAATCCTTGATGTAGCCCTCTTAAAGGATTGAAAAAAGGTGAGGTAACATCGTTTAACATAGCTACAAAGGACATCAATGTTACACAACCCATTATCCAATTATCTATACTAAAAAAGAATCGAATTTGTATTAGCAACAATCTGATGTAGAGACAACTCACTCTATCATACACCTTTGAATGGTTAATTTTGGCAATCATTGCACTTTGTTTCATCATCTTAACACTTTGTATCCCCTCCTTCATTGCATCGATTGCATCATGGATCTGTCATCCTTCCAAAAATCCAAACTACACCGGAGAGATGAATTTAGACAACAACTTCTTCATTTGAATTACTATAACCTTCACAAAGAGCTTGTACACATGATTACATAGAGATATCGGTCTAAAGTCCCCATAGTTGGCTGACATATCTACCTTTGGAATATGTGCAATGAAGGTGGAATTGAAATTTGGAAGCACTCTTCCTGTCTTTCTTACCTCTTCAACCACCCTTAGAAGATCCTTGCTCATCAGATAAAAAAATCCAAGAAAAAATTATATAGTCCACCCATCGGGTCCTGGGATTTTCCTATTTTTAAAGGAGGAAAAGACCCCCTCTAATTCAACTAAACTAACCTCCTCATATAACAACTCATTGTCTTCATCCAAAACTAGGCAAGGGAAGTGGGATCATACCTTCATAATACCTTCAAGAAAACCCCCACAACATTTCCATTATGAAGAGATGCATTATCTTCCTCTACTTCTTTAAGGGTTTTGTCTCTATTTCTAAGCCTAATAACCTACCATTCCACTACCTTGGTTTTGAGCACCAATAAGGAATCCTCTAATTGTATACTAGCCGGGATCCTAGATCACCATTATATGGCTGCAATTCTTCTTAACTATATTGATGAACTTTGTTTCCTCTAGCTAGGATGGATTAAACTTAAAATGTGATAGGGGATTTTTCTTCACCTTGGATAGTTTGAGAAAGATAGGATTATGATATGAGCCTCCTCCCATTCCTATCCAACTCCTGTATCTATCCAAACCTAGTAAAAACTTATTCACAACCAAGAATCGGTCCAACCACTTCAAAACCCTTGCACTACCAGTTCTCTTATTACGTCAAGTAGGTTTACGTTTGGTTGGTTCAACATAAAAGAGAGTAGTTGGATGAATTTGATGAAGAAAATATCCCGCTAGTTGTTTGGATGAGCTACATGACCCCATATCTCTGACCTATTTACAGTAAAGTTCATGTCCCCACCTATGATTAGATTTCCTTCCTTGATGAAAGGCCAAGAAAAGAAATGATCCTAGAAACTCCGCCTACGATTGTATGACTTATATACATTTATTATATAAACTGAGAGTATGAACTTTCACATCTAAACACTGTACATAAACCAGATTACATAGAAAACACATTTGTTAGTGTTAAATTAGTCCTCCAACCAGTAAGAAGTCCCCATGAAAAACCGTTCGCATATATCCACCAAAATATCAATTTTTGAAGAGAGACTTAAGAATCCTAATGATCAAATCCACCTTACTCTTGGTTTCTTAAATAAGAAATATATTTGGCCTTTCTATCTCAACTAACCTATGTAGGGATAATCTCTTATTAGGGCTGTACAAATCCCTTATGTTCGAGGAAAGGATTTTCATCAGGTACCTCGTTGCTCGGGTTGTGTATCTCTAAGAGCCCAAACCAATGTTTTTTTTACCTTGTAGTAGCGCTACCATTGCCTTGTTTTGTGCATGATGCATGAAATATTTTCTGCTAGTCACTCCCTTTCCCATAGTCATCTTAGGATCATACCCTAGACCCCCTAATACATTGTCATCTAAGGAGTCTATAGGTCCCTTTGATATAAGAAGATATGAATTACCATTGAATTTCTCCATGGTAGAAGTGGCTTGGGTCCTTAGAGGAAGACATCGCTTCCCATCTAGACTCATAGGATGTTGGTGAGCAATGGCTTAAATTGTGTCACTATTCTTTGGAATTGTCGAAAGAAATCCCCTTTGTAGAGAGACCCTTAAAGATAAAGGGCTAGTATCCCTAGAGTCCTTAGGTGTTCCACCCCCAATACCACCTCAAAACCACTTAAAATTATTAATGGAAGGGTTCAAAGCTTTAGAATTAAACTTACCTAGACTAGAGTTATCATTCTAGTTGTAACTCCAAGGGACAATCTCCAGACTGCCAAAAGTACCCATCATGTTTGTTTGGATCACATCCCAATTGTCTGTTAGCTTCTGTAGAGACTCTAGTTACTGTACATCCTCTAGAACTAATATTTTGGGCAAACCCACCCAGTCCTTCGATCCTGTGATCAACAAAACTTTTTTACCTCCTTGTCTTGGGCTTGTATGATGGTCCTAAAAGACTATGCCTTACAAAATTGTACCCAAATTATCCTAAGGAGTGTGTGAACTCTCTCGAATAGGATTAATATTCTCCATATTGTCCAACCTCCTCGAAGTACCCACCTACTCCTTGCAACCTTCCTGGATCTGATCTAAATCATTTTTTGGGCCTTTATTACTAGGCGATGTAGTCTCAGGATGAAGGACTGAAGAAGTCCCTTCCTTGTTTTCTAGATTTTCTTCACAATGGGATTATTACAATCTTCCACAACATGACCAATCACATGACACCTACCACACCTAAAAGAGAAATTGCAGTAGTTTATGGTTTGATTATATTCCTAGTCAGATGCTCTCTGCTAATTGTTTAACCAATTCAATATTCACTAACACTTTAACCACTGATCGATTTACACTGTATTTATATGAAGGATCCACCATTAAATTTTTACAAAGGAATTTCCCCAATTCCCATAGGATATTATCACACAAGAGTTCTAATGGTAAACTTGGAAGTTTTACCTGGACAACTGTTAACTTCATCACCTCACATCTAGGATCAAAACAAGGGTCCCTAAATTTCATACTAAGTGGACAAGTCCCCCAAAGCCACTGTTCTCTCAACATTTTCACTGCATCCTCCTATGATTTAAACAAAAATATGAGCTATCCCTTTGTTAAGATAGGGAAAATAAGACTGTATCCCAATAAAGGAATCCAATTGTCTTTAATCCATCCCTAAATTATGGATCCCAAAAGAGTAACCCCAAAGAACTGATCCCTTGTAGAAAACACATGTGAGCCATATGTTGGATCACCAGAGTCCGAATTTTTTTTTGATATGTCCGTGAAACCTTTTGTTTCCTCCTTCGTATCTACTAGAAAATGTGGAGAAATGAAGGACTGCACAAAGTCTAAGGGGTTTGACCCGAAATCTAATAATTTACCAATGACTTCATAATGCTCAATAGAAGACCTCTCTCCTAGGGAACTACCGCAGAAGCCATATCATCCTAGGGTTTCCACCAACTCTAAATCACAATACTTATTGTTCACACATGGCTTGATTAAACACGTAAGTTGCTCAACAAGTTTTATATTCAATTCACTTTGGGTTCACCATCATTGTGCCTAGCTAGAGATGGAATATCACTAGTGTAAGTCCTTTGTATGCCTCGACATAAATAGAAAACTCCAATGCATACATCGAATTTTGAATATGTTTAATTCCAAACAAGAAATTTTTAAAGTTTAAACCCGTAGGTTGTTCAACATGTTTTGTATTTGAGTTACATTAAGTTCATTATCATTGCGCTGCAAAGAAATGGCGATATCCTCCACATTAGACATGACTCAAAACTGTGTACTTTTGAATTTTGTGGTTAGGGTTAGGGTTTATCCTAGTTGCCACCTATAGTATAAGTGATATATGGACCCTAGCTGTTGCTTGAAACATAGGTCATTCGGTGCCAGTCGAATCACCCATCAAATCTGATTGCATACCACCAGTCCACCACCGAGGCTTAAGAAATTTGTTTTTCTCATCTTGCATGGAATGCAAACATCTCCCTTGTATCTGACAAACACTCAGCTAAGACTAAAACCATAAACCACAGATATCCTCCACTCTCCTTGTGTAAATAAGATTTATAATATCACCTCATTCATTTCTACTTTTAAGTTTTAATCATAATCCTCTTTATTCTATATTTATTTGATCAAGAATCTACGTAAACTCCACATTGATATATGTCGAACTTCATTAGTTATTATAAATATCAATATTAGACTTTCTTTTAGCTAAAGTTTGTTTCTCTTATATCTTGATCTCTTCATTTAATATATTAGTATTTATCAACCTTTCTATATTTAGAATTATACAATAATACAAATTATTGAAATAACCAATAGAAATAATAATAGTCACAATTATTGAAAAATTTCAGTGGGATTTTAATCGTTGGCTCTACAGTTCGGAGGGCTCTGTGGTTGGGTTCTTCTGCCATGTGCCTTGAGGCTTTGTCTCGTCCTGAGGGCCTCAGGCCCTTCCTAGTCCTGTCACTATTTCCTGGTGCCTGTTTTCCCTTTCCCGTTCCCTATCTCTGACTCTGATGTACCCTTTCTCTATCACAGACGATGTCCTGTTCGATGCGTTGTCAAGGCCACGTTCCTAGCTCGTGACTATTGTGTGCTTGGGGAATATGGAGGGCATAGAGGCAGGGATTTTTTATTATGAGGCGAGCCCAACCTCTTCCCCTCCCCCCCTGTGCGAACTTTCCGCCCAGTTCCCATCCCCCTCGCCCTCATGTAGAAGACTATCTTCTGATTTCACTCTAGAGGCGGAGGATGTGGTTGTAGTAGGAGATTTACGGGAAGGAATTCATGCATGTGAAATATTTGAACCTGGTTCAAAGATTCCCCATGACCAAGTTCTTCTAGAGAGTAATACGCCCTTAGCGTGCCAGTTTGGTTTTATCAAGGAAGGAAAGGAGTCTCCACCTCCCCCTGGTTTTCCGTGCAAAAGAAAGAAAAATTCAAGGTGAATTAAGGAAAAAGTCCCTATCAATATGGTAGTAGGAGGGGACATATCAATTACTGAAGTTTCGAAGTTCTTCAGGAAAATGTTGGTGGGTAGTTTTATTGGAAAATCGCCAAGGGAAAAGGCACTAGAAGCCTGGCTTACTTCTTAGTGGAAACCATAGCTAGGGTATGTTCCAAAGTTTCATCTCCTTGCCCATAAATGGATTTCATTTCTTTTCCTTTCTGAAGAAGATTGCGCAAGTGTTGAGAAGAAGGACTAGTTCTAGGGTCCTTTCGATATTCTTTTAAAGCCATGGACAGTTAATTTTGACACGACCCGAGAACCTTAATTTGAATCAAAAGTATGGGAAATCTTGCCAAGAATTCCTCTGTCCTTATGGACTCAAGACACCCTAGAATCTATAGGTAACCATTTGGGTAGATTTGTGAAACTCGAACCTAATTGGTTTTCGAAAATGGAAAAGCGATGGGCCTGGATCATGGTTGAAGTTGACCTAAGGGAGGGGCTATCCGAGGGCATTGACATAGTGTTTGGAGATTAGGTCTGGAACCAGAGAGTCGATTACTGGAATATACCCTTTATATGTCATGGGTTCCATCAGATTGGACACTTCAAGGCCCAATGCTCGAAAGTATCTCCTCCGACTATGCGCACTCGCAGAGAATGGAGACTAAAATTGACCATTCGACATGAGAAATTGACAGAAACCATCACTGTTGAAGGCAAGAACGAACAAGTCAACCTGGAACCTGACAAGGCTGTGACGATGAGCAAGGTCCTGGGAGATATGATCAAGCGAATGACTAGAGATGGTAAGGGTCCTCTTGATATGGTTATTTCTCTTGTTATTTAGTCTGTTAACGAATCCTCTAATGTGAATTTGAATGAAGTTTCTTCCCCACCTATGGTTACTTCGCCTCCTACTATTTTTCATGTGGCTCTTCCCTCCTCTCCCTCTTCAAAGGGAAGAGAGGTTGTATCCCTTTCCCGCTCGCCCCCTTCCCCTCCCCATCCTCAAAGGGCTTCCTCTCCCAGGCACCCCTCTAAGGACTCTCCCCCTCCTCTTCATCCTTTCTCCACTCTTCTCCCCTAATGTCCTCAAACTCTTCCTCCCTTCGTTCTAAGAAGCATGATCCCCATTCTAGCTCCCTGTATTCTAGTTTAGAGGCTTCAAGCAGAGGCCTAGCCCTTGAACCCCCTCCCCCCTCCCAGGTGGGAAGAAAGTCCCATTTATCTCTTTCCAAAGAGAAAGTTGCAGCATAAATAAGAAAAGGAACCCAAGAAACTATCAAAAGGGCCCTTAGAGAAGGCTCAACCCTTCCCCCAAGGGGCAGATGAAGATTCTTTCCTTCAACTGTAGACAGGTAGGCCCCCCTCGAAACAATTGGACATGAAGCACTTTCTTTATATTTTAATCCTTGATATCATTTTTATCCAAGAAACTATGAGCAGTGGAGAAAAGGCGAGGAGCATGTTTAGTAGATGGCTCAAGGATTGGTCTTTCAGCTCCTTAGAAGCAGAGGGTATTTTAGGTGGCCTAATTACAAGGTGGAGCCTAGATTTCATGGCCCTAACATCCTCATCGTTCAATACCTCTATTTCTATAAAATTGAAGCATAAAAATATAGTTTTTCCTTTCTCTATCATTAACATCTATGGCCCTTATTCTAATCGGGTCTCATTATGGGAAGAAATGAAACTTGCAGGCGTCTTCTCAGACCCTCTTTTGATTGTCAGAGGTGATCTGAATTTTACCTTATCCCTGAGAGAGATATGGGGGCCTAACCCTAGGGAATATGGACAAAGGGGCTTTTTCTCAACCCTATTGGAGAGTTTGAAGCTAGTTGACTTGGAACTCGTTAAACTGGATCCAACCTAGAGGAACTTTCGTATAGGGGATGAGTTAGTTGCGAAGTGCCTAGATCGATTCTTGGTTTCCGAAGCCCATTTACACTCAAACATTAGATTTAAATCTCTGGTAGAAGTAGGAGGGGTATCATACCATCGGTCAATCTCCCTTCATTGGAATTGCTCCCCGAAATCACCTATGGCCCTTCTAAATTTGAGAAAAGTGTGGTTATAAGAGGAGGACTTCATAAACATGGTAACTGAATCATGGTTCAGGATGAATCCTCATAGTCCAGAACTGATAATGAAGCAGTTTTCCTCGAATATCAAACTACTAAAAGCATCCATTAAGAAATGGGTTCCCATCTGGAAGGAAAGAAGATCAAGGTCCTTAATGATCACTGAAGAAAAAATTAAGGCCCTCTACCAGGACTTGGACGAAGGCCACCTTTCTAGTGGTCAATTAGAGGAACTTAAAAATCCAGAGAAATTGAGATTCAAATAGCTCAAAGAAGAGGAACAAAAGTGACAACAAAAACGCAGGGCGGTATGGATTAAGAATGGAGACAATAATACAAACTTTTCCATCAGTATGCAAATTATAGAAGGAATTTAAATACTATATGGAAAATTAAAGATGGGAAAAATGAACTGGTAACGTCTTTCCCCAACAAAGCTGAAGCAGGAGTAATTTATTTTAGCAATCTCTTCTCCGAACCCATAAGATGCCCAATTCAGGAGATTTTAGAAGTAGTTCAAAAAGTCCCCACAGTCTTCACCAAAGAGATGAATTCATCCCTCACCAAGAAAGTATTGGAAGAGGAGCTTGGAGCGGTTCTCTCCTCTATGCAGAATGGGATAATCCTTGGACTTGATGGTTTCATGATAGAGTTTTACAAGTCCTTTTATGGTCTCATCAAATAAGATCTTATGCTGGTTGTAAGGGAATCCCAGTGTGAAGGAAAGGTAATTCCAAAAAATCAAGAAGCTGCTTCGTTCGAGGATTTCCGACCCATTTCTTGCTATAATGTGATCTATAAATTGACTGTTAAGTTAATTTCTAAAAGGCTCAGACCAATACTCTATGAAATCATTGGGGAAGAGCAGTTCAGGTTTCTCTTCAACAAGAAAATTCATGATGTTGTATAAATTGCTTAAGAAGTCTTACACTTAGTAAAAAAAAGAAACCTCAAAGCAACCATTCTTAGGTTGGATCCCTCAAAGGCCTGTGACAAGGTGGACTGGACCTTCATGTGTCTAGTCCTTATCTAGCTGGGAATGAATGTGGTTTCGGTAAATTGGATCATGGGATGCATTCAGAGTGTTTCCTTTGCAGTACTCATTAACGACCCACCTTCTGCTTTCTTGAGTTTGTCAAGGGGGCTCCTCCAAGGTTTCCCTCTTTCTCCCTTTCTTTTTCTCTTGGTAGCATAGGCCCTAAGTAGAATTATTAAGGAGACTCGTTCTATTGGAACCTTAAGAGGAATCAAAGTCTCAGAAACTGAATCGGTCTCCCACTTGTTGTTTGTTGACGATATCTTTGTAGGAATCTATGTTTCCTTAAGGGATCTTTCGACCTTAAAAAATATTATGAATCTTTTCTGCACAACTACAGGAATGAAGATTAATCTGGATAAATCCAACCTACTTCTGAATCATAGTTTAGAAGTCAAGGAGGCTACTTTCACTAATCGTTTTCTATCTATAAGATGCCAATTAAATGAAGGTATTAAATATCTTGGATTTAACCTTAAACCTAATTGCTACAAAAAGGAAGAATGGGCGTGGTTAATAAGAAAGGAGGAAGCTTTTATGTAATGTAATAAATAACCAAGAGCTATAAAGAATAATAAATATATATTGATAGATAAAATGCATAATGGATGATTACAATTGAGAAGTGAGGGATTTCTTATATACCCACGCAGGGGTGCCCATAACCAATAGCCATGTATTTTCATTATCAATAATTATTTATTAATTATTATTTAGTTGTTATATTTATTCAATATCTTATTTATGTGTATTTTTATATACATAACATTGCCTTCCCCTTAAAAAATTCTTTGTCCTCAAAGAAATGGTAACGATGGGTGTAAATGGTGAAAATTTTCCGACTCCCATGCTGCATCTTCTTCTGGAAGGTTTTTCCATTTAATAATATATTCCTTGATTACGCGAGATCACAACTTTTTTTCTCTAGTGGCAATAATGGCTTCTGGTTCTAAAATGATTCTTCCTTCTTCATACAACATAGGGAGCAGTGTTTTCACATTTTGGTGTTGTCCTACAACCTTTTTTAGACATGATACATGAAAAACGTTGTGAATATGACTTTTATCTGGTAATTCCAACCCATAAGCTACGTGACTGATTTTTTTGTTAATTTGATATGGTCCATAAAATTTCGGAGCTAATTTATTCTTTCCTTGAAGTTTAAGAGATAACTATTTGTAGGGTTGAAGTCTCACAAATACCCATTCACCAACTTCAAATTCTCTTTATGTTCGATGTTGATCAAGTTGTTTCTTCATTCTGTTTCTTGCAGTAACTAAGTTTTCCTTGAGTATTTGAACAACTTTTTGACTTTCGTCTAAAATGTCTTTTACTGATGCAACTTTTGTTTGATTAGTGGTTAACTCTTTCCAAGATGGTGGTTTATATCCATAAAGATATTGAAATGGTGTCATTTTAGCCGATGTGTGATATGTGGAGTTATACCACCATTTAGCGAGGTGCAACCATTGAAGCCATTTATTTTGATTATCAGTGACGAAGCAACGAAGGTAGGTTTCTAGGCATTTGTTGACAATTTCAGTTTGTCCATCTGTTTGGGGATGGTAAGCTGAGCTCATAATAAGAGACGCCCTGATTTGTTTGCAAAACGCCCTCAAAAGTTCCCTTTAAACTTGGAATCTCTATCACTAATGACGACCTTGGGAAAACCATGTAATTTATAAATGTTTTTACAGAAGACTTCAACTATTTGTTTTGCGGAGTCTGTTTTTCTTACTCCCATAAAATGTGCATACTTGATTAGTATGTCTACTATCACTAATATTTTATCTTTTCCTTCTGATATGGGTAATCCTTCAATGAAATCCATTGAAATTTCTTCCCATTGTTGGTTAGGAATATGTAACGGATGGAGTACCCCGAGTGCTGATATATTTTCACTCTTGTTTCTTTGGCAAAGGTCACATTTTGCTACATATTTTTGAATGTCTTTACTCATCCCTTTCCAAAAGAATGATTGGCGAGCATTATAATATGTTTTGAAAAATCCAACCTGACCTGCAGTCGGATAATCATGAGCTTCTTGAAGTACCTTGGTTTTAAATTTTGAATTGGTATTCAAATAAATTCTTCCCTTATACCATAAGATGTCATTCTTCCATTCAAACTTGGGGTATTGGGTTAAATAATTGATTATGGAACATGTCTTTGTGTTTTTGGCATATTCAATTCGGATTTTGTTCAACCATTCCGGAATTGCTATTGATACTGCAAAAACTTGTGCTTCTTCATATTTTCGTGAGAGGGCATGAACCACTATGTTATCTTTTCCTCTCTTATGTAATATCTCCATATCAAATGTGGCAATTTTTTCTATCTATTTCTGTTGTTCAGTAGTCAATGTTTTTTGTTGTAACAAATATTGTAGGCTATTATGATATGTATGTATCAAGAAATTGCTTCCCAAGAGATATTGTCGCCATTTGGTTAATGCATGCATGATTGCAAACATTTCTTTAGTGTATGTGAACTGTAAACATTATTTTTTGTTTAGTTTCCTGCTTTCAAATGCTATTGGGTGTCCATATTGCATCAAGATTGCTCCGATCCCAAAATTTGAAGCATCACATTCAATTATGAAGGGTTTTGAGAAGTTAGGTGTAGTTAACACGGGGGTTGTGGACATAATTTTCTTTAAATTTTCAAAACATTTTTCAGATTCTTCATTCCATTGGAAGGAGTTTTTCTTTAGGATATTTGTTAGGGGGGTAGTTAGATGAGCATAGTTTTTGAAGAATCTTCGATAGTATCATGCCAAGCCTAAAAATCCTCTTAACTTAGATATATTATTTGGCTTGGGCGATTCTTTAATTGCTTTGATTTTATTTGAATCTAACTTGACTCCCTTTTTGGATATAATGTGACTGAGATACTCTACTTCCTCCTTGCCAAATGTACATTTTGACATTTTTGCATAGAATTGATTCTTTTCTAGAATAGACAATACTTGTCCCAAATGATTTACGTGTTCCCTCCATGTTTTGATATACACCAAAATGTCGTCAAAGAAGACTAAGACATATTTTCTTAAGTGTGGGTGAAATAGTTCATTCATAGCTGCTTGGAAGGTAACAGGGGAATTAGTTAGCCCAAAGGGAATCACCTTAAATTCATAGTGTCCTTCGTGAGTCTGGAAAGCGGTCTTGGGTACATCTTCTAATTTTACCCTAATCTGGTAATATCTCGATCTCAAATCAAGTTTTGAAAAAAATATGGCTCCATGAAGTTCATCCAACATTTCATCGATGAAAGGAATGGGGAATTTATTCTTTATTGTTATCTTGTTAAGCCCACAATAATCTATGCATAATCTGAAGGAACCATCTTTCTGTCATACAAATACCACTGGGGCTGCATATGGGCTTCTACTTTTTGTGATGACACCACATTTTAACAAGTCTTGGACTAATCTTTCTATTTTTGTTTTATGATGATGGAGATATTTGTATGGTCTAACCTTGACTGGACTTGATCCCGGTTTAACTTCAATTACATGTTCAATTCTTCTTTGTGGTGGTAATTCCATGGGAAGGTATTGAAATACCTTCTTGTTTTTTGAATTAGATCTTGGATTTCTAATTTTTTGGAGTCCTATTCTGGTTCTTGTATTCCCATTTGGTGGCATTGGATAAAATAGGTAGTTGCTCCTTTCCGGATCATCTTTTCCATCTGTTGGGATGATACAACTTGTGTTTGGGGAGGCTGAAAACCATATAATTTATAAGTTTTCCCTTTCCATTTGAATTTGACGAAATTCTCTTGATGATTGACTGAGTATGTGTCTAAAGTTTGCAACCATTGGACTCCTAAAACCACGTCTACTCTTCCCAAGGGTACGGTGTAAAATTCAGATTCCAAATTGAAATCTTGAATTTGGAGCTTCACCTTATGGCATTTTCCTACATTTTCGATTTTATTACCATCTGCAACCATCACCTTCATGTCTGGGACTAGATATACAAATAATTTGAGGTTCCTTGCAACATTGATGTCGAGAAAATTGTGGGTACTTCATGTGTCGATTAATACTGTGACATTATCTTTTTTTATGCGTCATTTTAATTTGAGCGTTTGTGGTTGGCTAATGCATGTGATGGCTGCTAATGATATTCTTGGTGTGTCATTACCCATGATATTTGACACGTCATTTTGGTTGTTTTCCATTTCTTCAGTTACCGATTCTTCCGAGTCTGATTCATTGTTGTTTTCTGCTTGACAAGTGTATAATTTTTTTGAATTGTATTCTATGTGACACCTGTGTCTTGGGTCCCATTTTTCTCCACAGCGTTTACATTTTCCTTCTCTTATTCTTTGGTAATCCAGACTTCTTCTATTTTCTTCTCATAAGTTGGGTGGTATATATTTGTCAGTTTCTGTGTTTGTGTTCTGGTTTATGTTTCTTCTTGAATAAAACTTGTCAAATCTTGATTGACCTTCTAGCTTTTCTTCTGATGCTTTTGCCTTACATCTTGCTATTTCAACAATAGTGACCTCATGTAATTTTAACTCATCTTAGATATGTGACTTGAGACCACCTATGTAAGACTTGAGTAATTGATCATTAGATAATCCAAATACTTGGGTGGCAAGGGATTTCCATTGATGTGTAAATTCATCTATGCTGCAACCTAGTGAGTTTTGAAAATAATTCTTTCTCTGAAATGCCCTGGAATCTTTAAAAAAAATCATTTTTGAAGGAGTTCCAAGTGTATGACTAGATTCTTCCTTTCCACCATATGTACCAATTGTATGCAGTACCTTCGAGGTACATGGATGTGTATTTAACCTTTTCATCATCGGTTGTAATATTATATATATGGGAATATTCTTCAGTTTTGTTAAACCAAGCCACGCATTGGTTATCGTTGC
>ML779160.1:808262-840445 GCA_009831015.1 Picea engelmannii
TATATATATATATAATTTCAAAGTTGCTTTTTGAAAACGTACGACTTGTTGAAAAAGCTACGTCAGATAATTTATGCGGATTGGAGGGGACAATGATTTTATGGTTGTGTGGTCTTCGGAGTGGTCTGGCAGAGTGGGTCTGCGGCTTGTGTTAGGTCTAGGGATTGTGACAGAGTCATGGGATTGCGGGGGGTCATAGGGATGGACAGGGTTCGGGAGTGGTGTGGTGTGTCAGGGTGTGGACATGGATCAAGATTGTGACGAAGTCACGAGATTGGGGAGTCACGGGGATGGACAAGGATCGGGAGTAGGGATGGTGTGTCAGGGTGGGGATCCATAGAAGTGGGGTCTGCGGGGGGGTTGTAAGGCGGGAGTGGGGGACAGGGTCTAGGGTTTGAACAGTCACAGAATTGGGGTGAGGGATGGAAAGGGATCGGGAGTGTAGGTGGTGTTTCAGGGTGGAATTCTGTGGCACGATGATGGACAAGGATCGGAAGTGGTGTGGTGTGTCGGGGTGGGAATGTTTATGGAAGTTACGGGGGGAGGGAAGGGTTATAGGAGAGGGGAATATGAATGGAAAAGGAGTGTGGTCGGGAGTGGAGAGGGACTGCAAGAATGGTGTGTGAGGAGTAAGAGGGACTACGAGAAAGGTGAGACTATAGTGTGAGGTTTGGGCATGAGTGGATGTGTGTAGGAGTGAAAAAAATGGAGAGGGTTTACGAGAGGGGGTGTGGGGAATGGGGAGGAGCAACTTTCTCTAATACTAATGTAATAAATAACAAGAGATATAAAGAATAATAAATATATATTGGTAGATAAAATGTATAATGGATGATTACAATTGAGAAGTGAGGGCTTGCTTATATACCCACGCAGGGGTGCCCATAACCAATAACCATGTCTTTTCATTATCGATAATTATTTAGTTGTTATATTTATTTAATATCTTATTTGTGTGTATTTTTATGTACATAACATAATCTAGAATATCTATTTGGGCCAACAAAATTCTCTTGAGAGGAGAGATGCTAGTTCTTGTCAAGTCATTATTGGAAAGTATCCCGATATATTGGAATTCAATAGCTGCAATACCTAAAGGAGTCTTGGAAAAAATTCAAAGGGTATGCTCTCGCTTCTTATGGTTTGGACACAAAGAGACATGAGGATTCCATCTCGCTTCCTGGCGGTCCACTTCAAATCCCAAGGAAGTAGGGGTGGGGTATGAAGGATGTCCTCTCTTTCAACAAATCCTTAGCCAGATGTAACCTTTGGCGCATGAGTCAAGGTTCTGCATTATGGACCCGAATAATGAATTCTAAATGTTTTCCCTCTCTTTCAATGGTAGATTGGTTCTACTCCCCCTTGAAGTCACCAAAGGGATCTATTGTCTGGATGGCCCTAGTAGAATCCTTCCCATTGGTAGGGAACTGGACAGCTTGGCAAATAGGGAATTGAAATAATGTTAGAATTGGTGTCTATCCTTGGCTGGGTGTGGGCGAGAGGTTTCAACTATCTCCTCAGTTGCTTAATTTGCTACATGATAACGATATACACACTTTATATGATGCTTGTATATGCTTCCCTCAACCTAGAGGATGAATGGGGTGGAAGAATGTAGACTCCCTTGAGATCCCTGATGATTTAAAAGAGGAGTGGAACTCTTATGTGAGCCTTCTTGGAGAAAAATTCATCTCTCTAGACGAGAATATTGAAGACTCCTTGACCTGGTCCCTTAATCCCAAAAATGGTTGTTTCTCGGTGAAATTAGGTTGTAAATCCTAGTTTGAGAGCTGAGAGGAAGCTTTGCCATCCTAGTGGTGGAAGCCTTTGTGGAAACACAATTTCCCGACCATATTGAAAATCACTCTTTGGCTTTCTTTGAACAACAAATTATTAACTTGGGATAATGGTCATAAAAGAGAATGTTGTGGCCCTAACAAATGTCCTTTTTGTAAAGCAGAATCTGAAAAAATCACTCATTTGTTCACCTCTTTCCCTATGCAGGCCAAGTCACCGCGACAATTGAAGAAAATATCAAGGCTCAAGGAAGATGGAATAATATTTCTCTGGAAGAGTTTTATAGGGCTTGGATCTAGGACAAATCTGTTTCTTTGTATGCAGGGTTGTCGGGCAAACTGGTATCTAACATTTGGTGGGAACATAATAATGTAGTTTTTAAAGATAATATTGTTCCTCCAGAGATTATAGTGGTGATCACCATTAACATGGATTCTGAATACAAGGATGACCCTACTACTCAAAAGAAAATATGCCCAATCCCTCTAGCCATTGATCCCTCTTATTCGTGGTTTTTTTTATGGTGCATGCCAAGGTCACCCCCCTCGATGTGGGGTGAGAGTGGTTCTGTACCTCAACTCCACTCATTATATGCACATCAGATATGCACCCAGAGGAGGGACTAACATAAGAGAAGATCTGACTTCCTTGTGGACTCTCCCAGAAGCGGCTAAAGAAAAAAGTATCAGAACCTTGCAGGTGTTTGAGGACTACAAATTTGTGATTGATTCTGCCATGAGTAAAGCCTCCATTCAGAACCAACTCCTGGAAACCATTATGAGAGATATCAAGCTCAATATATTTTTTCTATCTAGACTGTACATAAGTGGAAAAAAGGATGCCAAAATGAAAGGATCTAAACTCATGTATCATGTAATAACTGAAGAATCAATGCACTTGGAATTGTTGTAATGTTTTAATATCAGTATAGTCTAGCGGTAAGGGTCTATGATCCTCCGATTTTGTAAAAGGAAGAAACTATATATTTTTGGAAAACGAAGTAGGATAGAAAAATGCATTATGAAAGATGCCCAGTCCTAAAATTGAACATTGACAAGTGACTCGTTTTTGACAATGGTCAATTTTGACTAGTTTTGAAAGGTCAAGCAACATGTATATTTCATTATGGAATATAATTTTTTTTTTTATTCTGGAAAAAAATAATAGTCACAATTACTGAAATAGCTAATAATAATAATAATAATAATAATTACAATTATTGATTTCTAACTCGATAATTTTTTATGACTAGAGCAGAGTATCCGAAAAGGACAAGTTCAATGTTGATAAAGTTGGATTTAGTTGACTTATAATTCAATAATTTCTTATGATTAGAGCATAATATTTGTGTAGGATGTAGTAGCTTATGCAGAAGGCAAGCACCCAAATCACCATTGTAAAAGATGGTATGTCCCAACTTTTCACATTGCAAAATTCCAAATGATTTTTCAAGGAGACCCATTAACTTGAATTTTTACCTTGAATTGAAACATTTGGTTCACAACTTATTTTTTTCAATTAGGTATTACCTATTTTTTAGCTTGAAGAGGATATGATCCCACATGAATTAATAATTTTTAACTTGAATAGGATATTATGCCCCACAATTTTTAATTTTTAGGAATGAAATTTATGTTCAAATATATTTAAGGGTTTTTACCTTCTTCTTCTTAATAAGTATGTCATTTTGTGTAGTAATCACATTAATAAAAAAATATTGTTACTATTAAAAAAATTATAACATCATGTTTGAAAAATTAATTAATCTCATTTTAATAAAATAATAATGAAACTTATTTTAAGAGTGATCTGTAAACTGGCATGGATATTCCATTGGAACAATTCGTCACAACATATTTGATAAATAAAACTGAAATCTACCTATGAAGGTTAAATTCCTTTGGATTTCTAAAATCTTTAGTTACTAATTTTTTTCTTATGCATGAAATAGATAAAATGCAGAAAATAGAGAACAATAAAATACAATCACACACCATCCAAAAAATAACACAAATATTTTCTCTAGGAAACCCTTACGGGAGAAAACCCAGCTAGAAGGTGAGGTTGTTCTGCTCTCTTTTCTCTGGAATGGAAATAATGCAAGTATAAAGGAGAAGGCACTCTATATGGAGTTAACTGTGACCTATGGCCTATTAGGCTACTACAAAACATTAACCCCCTTTGTTATGCTCTCTAATTTCCCTCTCCTATTTTCTCTTCTCTTCTCTCTAATTTCCCACTCCCAATTTCTCTTCTCTGTTATGGAACAAAATACAATAACATAGAATGTAACCCCTTCTCCTCTAGTGGCATGATATTTAACATAGCTCGATAGCCATCTAGGGGTAGGTTTTTGACTTCCTCAACCGTTAATTGTGATAGGTTTTGGACCTTCTAGAAACTTCTTGAAATTACATATGTGGATATCCCCATATGCATAAGTAATGGGGGTTGACATGGCATCCTCTCAAAAGATGGTGGTCAACAGAGTAGGTCAACTTGCAGAAGGAATAACTTTTGCATACGAGCTCTGATTGGCACAATGTTTGCAACATTGGAAAGGTCTCGATGTGTAGAATAGCGTCATGACATCTAAGATATGTTAGGAAAGTTTTAACCCCGAAAAATGTCATTTGATGCCTCAAAATGGCCCTGGAAGGTTCTAGACCCCAATTTTCCAAATTGGGACCTCCCACTAAAATGGCCTTGCAAGTTGATTCCTCCAATTTTTTCCACTCTAAAAGGATCGATACAGATGACAAACAATATAATGATCCAATACAGATCAAAGAGAAATAATTCTAAGAACACATTTTTAAAAATTGACATCATTCTCACTTAAGAAGTTAAAACATAACTTTTACATCTGCACACTATGTCGATTTCTCTAAAATTATGATAGTATTTCATTTAAATATTTGAAAATAAACTTATTGACTTGTTTATTTAGCGCAATATATTATCATCATGACACAACAACATAAACACAATCTTAATGTAGGGACTAGCTACTTTGTAGCTATTATCCTTGTTCTTTAAAGGATTCATTGACAACATCTCTTCCATTTGAGTGTGTGTGGTCATGGACAATATTATAATTAGTTTCGAAGGGGTAACAATATTTCATAAAATATTGCAAATAAAAATGGAATCATGTTCTTTTAATGATCCCAAATGGCATCAACCATTATTATGAAGAATAATATCTCTATTGTAAGTTATTATCCACTAAGTTCATTCACGGTGGATACAATCATTAAAAAAAATGATTATAGGATTGGAATTCCATAAAGGCGTGCCAATATGCATAATGTCAATATTGGTTTTCATTTGAATTATTATCTCGAGACATGAGGTAAGCTTAGGGATTACTTTCATGAGAGGTAATAATATAAATATAAACAAAGTACGTAAATAAAGGTTTGTCAATTGGGTCTACCTTGAGCAGCTGTGGGAAGGATAATTATCATCCCCACCTGAGTTCAATTCCTACAAGTGTCATGTTGAACTCTTAATGAGTATATTGTTGTAAAGGCCTTAAGTCCCATGTTGACAAGGCATTGCGCAATTCCATAATCCACTTTACTCTGGGTATCATACTTAGAATGAGGGGAGGTGCCTGAATAGTTTCCTAGAATGTGTATTAAAGAGAAAAAAAAAAAGTAAATACAAGAGAGTGCAAAATAAAAACTTTGCCTCAAATTAAATAGAAACACATCTCTCCTTTTAAATTGGCACTTCAAAAGTGATTTTCATAAAATTAATTACTCCATTGGTCATGTTATTCAATTTTTGTTCTTTTTCGTATTATGTTGACCTCTAAAATGAATTTAGAATCCCATTCTTGAAGTTTATAGTCACTTGAGCTTTCAATTTTACATTTTTGCTTTATATATATATATATATATATATAAGAAGACTAAACATTCTACGTTTCTAACCTTTTCCAATTTACTATCACTAGAATTTGGCAATGCAATCTGTCAAATTGCAATTTTGGATTAATGAAATTGTTGTTTTTAATGTAGAAATGGATTAAACATTGTTATGACCCAAGGGGGGCATATATATGGATAAATGTATATGATATGACCCCATGGGGGGGCATATATGGGCCTAAATGTACTATGATATGACCCCAAGGATTCATTGATCTAAATGGATCTTTATTGCTTTATTACATCCTCACATGCTCATATTACAATCGAATTGTGCAATATTAACAGTTGATATTTACAATTCCATTATTCCAAAATGATTCTTACGAGATTTTAGACTAAAAAATCCAATTTCCTTGCTCATTATTTTGAATATTTGAAAAAAAAAAAACAAGTAATAATATGTTTGGACTACCAATGTATATATAAAATTAGATGGAAGATATGCCATACCTAAGAAGATATGATTATATATATGTAAAACGACCATAATATGTGAGTAGGAAGTGATACAGTGACAACAATACATACACCATTAAGGGGTTGTTATTGTTGTTGGAGCATGGCATGTGGAACTTTTTTGTGCCTAGAAACAATTTTTATATTCCAATATGAGGGAGATGTGTAATTTCTTCCATGCTCAACATAGAATTGACATGTGGCATTTAAAAAAATATTAATAACAAAAAAATGTTTCAATGTCCACACACACACACACACACACATATGTGTGTGTGCCAAGGGGCACTTTCTACAACCCAATATTATTGCACTAAGAGACACTTTATATAGCCTGGTATGAGGGAGATGTGTAATTCCTTTTGAGCTCAACATAGATTTGACATGTGGAATTTTAAAAAATATTAATAACAAAAAGTTATTTGACTGTTGGCCATAAATAAAATATTTCAACGTCCACCCTAAGTAAAATATTTTTATATCAACTATACACACACACACACACACACGCACACACACACACACACACACACACACACACACACAGAATTATGCATCCTAGTATGAGGGATATGTGTAATTCCTTTAGTGCTTAACATTGAGTTGAAACATGACATTTAAAACAAAATATTTCAATGTTCAGTTGAAGAAAAGTATTTCAATATCAACTTCTTTATATATATATATATATATATATATATATATATATATATATAAATCAATTCTCTTCACGGAAGAAAAAGGTGTAAAATCCATTTAGATCTTCGAGGACTCTACGACAATCATAAATTGGGCCAGAAAATCTCAGAAATGTCACAACTTCAGCTTCATCATATTTTAGAATATGTATATAGAATTTTGGACACCTTTGACACATTTTGTGTGCAACATGTCTACATGGAGCGCAAGATGGAGGCAGATTCATTGTCTAAAGCAGGCCTTCAACTGGGTTTTGGGCAATGGTCGATTTTGGAGGTGAGAGATGTAGCACATTTTGAATATCATCACAGGCTCTTTATTGAAGATCCATCCCACATGACAAACACTTTTTGATTTCTATTCTGTATACATTTCAAACTTCAATTTTGGCACTTATTACCGAATTTTGTATATGTGATCCAATCCAATGAAAGTATATGGTTTTGTATTTATTTTTTTCAGTCTTTGTGAGGAATGTAGTTTGATCAAACTATTGTTGGTCATGCTATTTTTGGGGACTTTTTATGGGGAATATGCTTCCTATTGGTACCCATTGGATACATTATTTTTGGCTATACTCAACACAACAAAATATATGGACACATATATTTCTACAAAATGTAATTTTTTTTTTCTCTTCGGATGAAACAAAATTTTCTTTTTTTATGAGGGATATATATATATATATATATATAAAGCAATTGAGAGTAAAAAGTTTCTTATTGTGTCGAGAGGCGCTTTTTATATCCTAGAGTGAGGGAGATGTGTAATTCCTTCTGTGCTCAACATGGAGTTGACGCATGACATTTAAAAAAATATTTCAATAAAAATATTAGTTGATATAAAAATATTTTAATAAAGGTGGACATTAAAATATTTTTTTTAATGTCATGTGTCAACTCCATGTTGATCACAAAAGGAATTACACATCTCCCTCATACTAGGTTGTAGAAAGCGCCTCAACAATGCAATAAAGAATTTGTTACTTTCAATTGCTCTCTCTCTCTCTCTCTATCTCTTTATATATAGAACCTTGATGAAGTAGCCAAGGATGTTTTTACCTTGACCGAGCATAGTAAGAAGCTAAACCATTCTGTAGAAACACTTCAAGAAGGCCAAGAGGCCTTAACAACCAGGCTTGATGAAATAACTGCACAACTCTCCACTATTCAGCTTTCTATCTCTCGATTCCAAATTGATGTACCCAAACTAGTTTCTCCGCCTGACTATGTCCGTGTTGATAGAGAAGGTTTCAAATTTAATTATTCAAGTACCCTTTCTTCTCGATCAACTAATTCTGCTGGTCTCCGTTTTGTCTGCCTCAAATCTTTCTCTTTTCATCCTGACTTCCTCCATCTTGAGAAACTTTTGAAGGGGGTAGCCCTTGTACAAGAAAAAACCCAGTTGTTAACTTCCAAATTAACAACTCTTGGAAATGATCTACCTAATCTAGTTTCTCTAGCAGTCCTACCAGTACAACCTGAAATCAAAATGGTTGGACCTGTCCTAGAGGAAATAGGAGAATCATTTGCAGCAAAAACAAAGAGAAAAGAATCATATGATTTTCCATATAAAGCTGCAAGAAATTCTGTCCCAAATATCATCTATTCCTCCCACAAAAGTCCTTTTGGAAAATGGACTAAGAATCTTGGGGAGATTGATGTGAAAATGGAAAACCCAGATTTATTCAAAGGATATGGCAATACATTGCTAGTCAACTTTGACTGCATGAACCAGGATGAAATCCTTCAAGCCTTCCAGAAATTGAATGCATGGGCACTCCAAAAAAGAGCTGAAACAAAAGCCAGTTGGACAGATATTGTAACCCAAATCTCATGGGCTTTTACAGGGGTTGCAAAATTATGGTGGGAAAAGATTTCCCAAGAAAATAAAGAAGAAATAATGAATGATGCGGATCCTTTAAGCACTATGTTTACTGCTTTAGTAAACGAATTTCTAGGTGTTGCTCCACCTGATGCAGAGCACCATGCACAACTCTTCATGAGCCAAAGATTGTGCAATCTAGACCTACTCCATGACTACTACTGTACAATGCAAACCATGTTGTACAAAATAACAGATCATAAAAAATATTTCCTACTTAAGGCATTATATTGCTTCAATGCCAGGAAAAGTTCCTGAATTAGTTATCATATATTTGTCCATGAACAAGATCCAATTGGAATCCTTATCTCTTGTTGCTTTGCACCAGCAGATACTTACTGCACTCCAGCAGGAATGTATCTCTTATCGAACAAAGAAAAATCTGAAAAAGCAGTTCAATTTTAATCCATCTATCTGTGATACTTTCAGAGAAACATATAATTATGGATGTTTCCAAGGAATTCCAAAGAAGCACTCAAAGAAACAAGACTGCCATTGTTCCAAACCTGATAAGTTTGCAAAGATAAAATCTCATAATTGGAACAAACCAGAGAAAAATCCATATAAAAGATAGCATGGCAGGTCTCCTAAGCAGAAAGATAAATATGTCTTTAGGAGAAGAAAATTTCCAAGAAAAACCACAACTTGCTATATTTGCAACAACAAGGATCATTGGGCCAAAAAATGTCCCAATAAAGAAAATAGAGCTCATGTAAAGATAGCAAAACTATTTTCTACTAATCAGAATCCTGCTGATTGGGATCTAACAGATTCTTCTTGTTCAGACAATGAACAATTTTTTGTGTACAATTCTAACTCAGACTCATATATTATTGATGAGTTACAGTTCAAGAATTTGAATATTCATTCTACTTCTGATGATGAATGTTCATATTTGAGTCATTGTTTCATGTTCTCTTCTCACGGTTCCATACAACAACATATTCATGATCTTCAAAAGCAAAAGGCTAATCTAGCACCTGGCACCTTCTTTCTGAAAAATAGGCTCCAATCAAAGATTGATGATCTAGTCATACAATTGCCTCCTGTTCAGAGTATACAATTTATAGATGAAGAGAATGAAATCCCTCATGAAGAATGGTCCAAACCAGAATATGTTAGTATTCTGTCTCGACCAACCAGACAGATTGAAGCTGACATCCTAATTGAAATCCGACAAGTTGAAAATGATCTCCACCTTAAAAGATCTCAGATGCAAACCCTGGACAGCCAGATCCAAGCATCTATAGCAAAATTGGATCATCTAAACTCCCAGTTTACTGCCCTCACTATTGCTCGAGCATAATCAAATCAGCAAGAAATTTTTCCTAAATTGTTCCCACCTAAAGAAACTGAGAATTATTCTCTCCCTGCTCTTGACATAAGCCTCATTGGAGACTGCATGGTCATAATTGTTGGTATTAAAGTTTCTGGTTACAAAACCTATTCTCTAGATGCCCAAGTTGATACAGGAGCCATGAGTAGTTGCTACAAATACAAGGCCATCCCATCCTATTACTGGCAGCCAACTCAAATCCAGTTTCAAGCAGTCAATAAAGAACTTATCTCCATTCAACACTTCTCTCCTGATTTTCCACTTCTCCTAGATGGTATAGTAACATATGTTACTTTGTATAGTTTGGATACAGGTGYTGATATTCTTTTAGGGCAAGATTTTGTCAAAAGACACATGCTTCTAATCGTAAATACTGATTCTTTATGTTTAACAGTACAACAACAACAAGTTAAGCTTCCTATGAAAACCAACTATGTTATACGTATCTCTCTTGATACCCTAGATACTATTGAAGAAACTCTCCAAGATTTGAAAAAGATTCAGAAGATTGTCAGACATGCTGATATCCATGGAAAAGAAATTCTCAAAGACATTGTCCGAAAACTAAAAGATGAATGCACATCAGACTTTCCTGATGTATTCTGGACAAGAGAGAAGTATTTTGTTTCTCTCCCCTACAAGGAAGGGTTTAAGGACACTCCACAGAAGGCATCTGCCAATAACATGAGTCCTTCAGAACAAGCTCTGTGTCAAGAACAAATCCAACATCTACTTGACATACATCTTATTGAACCCTGCATGAGTCCATGGGCTTGTCCAGCATTTTATGTCAACAAGCATTCTAAACAAAAGAGAGGTAAGAAAAGACTGGTTATTAACTATAAGACACTTAATAGTGCCTTGTTACCTCTGAGATATCCATTGCCACATAAAGAGATTTTATTTAGCAAACTTGCCCATGCAAATGTTTTCAGCAAGTTCGACCTCAAGAGTGGTTTCTGGCAACTAGGAATTTCTCCTGAAGACAGGTACAAGACTGCTTTTGTGGTTCCGCAAGGGCAATTTCAAGGGACAGTCATGCCATTCGGATTGACTAATGTACCTTCAAAGTTCCAAAAGCGTATGGAGGATATCTTCAAACCTTTAAATTTTGTTCTTGTCTATATTGATGATTTACTTATTTTTAGTCGAGACGTTAATGAACACAAAAAACATCTTGATGAATTCCAGTCATTTGTTTTTAAGCATGGTTTGGTACTCTCCAAGTCACCAGACAAATTTGTAATATGCAAAACTAATATTGCGTATCTAGGACTATATATATCCAAAGGAACTATCTAGCTGCAACCTCGTGTATTAAAAGCTCTACTTCAGTTTCCTGATTTTCTGCCTGACATAAAGCAAGTTCAACGTTTTCTTGTGTGTTTGAACTATATCAGACAGTTTTATGAACACCAGGATAAAGACACAAAAGTACTCCAACAACGTCTTAAGACAGGATCCAGCTGGGATATTTCAATGACCACAACTGTTAGAAGAATCAAGGAGAAGATTCAAAATCTGCCACCTCTGCAGTTGCCTAACATGAATCTTCCTTTTATTCTGGAAATCGATGCTTCTAATGATTTCTGGGCAGTAGTTTTACTTCAGAAACACTCTCACAGAGATGAAGTATGTTCTTATGCATCAGGCACATTCAATCCTACTGAATCAAAATATCCATCTTCTCACAAAGAGATCTTGGTAGTTAAAAAGGGAATCAAAAGATTCAGATTGTTCCTGAAAAGTGTCAGATTTACAGTCAAAATAGACCTCAAGCACATGAAAGGTATGTTGCATAACCACCGGTTGCTTGAACAAGGAAATTCCTGAGTTCTCAGATGGGCTTTATGGTTATATGGTTTTGATTTTGACATCATCTACAAATCTGGGGCCGAGAATTATTTGGCAGATATGCTTTCTAGAGAAGGGGCCTGCAAAGATTTAAAAATGCTTTCTTATCAAGGATCAAGCTCCAACACCTCTTCTTCCACCTACCCCATTATGATATGTTCAAATTGTTCAGTTCAACTATGTTGGGAATGTTTTTCACAACTTCTACACACCCTGACACCAGAACTCTAGCAGAACATTCTTCATAGATGGGCCAATTCTTGGTCTGGAAGAACTATCTATAGCTATACTTGGAAAAGGGTTAACAATGATAGGATTCTCTTTGGGCATACTCATCCACCTCACCAGCTCATACACTATGCCTATATATTTGATCCTGATCTACGATGGATAGATTATTTTGCAGTCCATCAGTTTTCTAAGTCCTACAGAACTATAAGTATCATCATGTATTGCGAAGATATCCAGAGCCCATTCAGACTATGGAGCCCCTGGTTCAATTTACTTCTTCAACAATATATACCAAGAGTTTCTTCCTTGAGGCATGGTACTCCTCATCTACTGTTATCAGTTTTGTAGACCGAAATGGCAGAAGCAGCCTTAAATTATGATACACTTCACTTCAATATTTTGTTTAAACGTGTTTTTTATAATTGGGGTTTTACAAGTGATCACCAGTTGAATTTATTTCCATCATATGATTTATATGGAGAAGTTTATCTACCAGCTCATCTCCAAGATGCCTTCCTGCAACACTCACCATTCTCCGCCTGTTTCCGAGAACATGAACCCATTTGGATGCATGATTTGGTTCTAGGCATTGTACCACCCATACCTGATGATGCTAATGACATCTATGACAATGATGATGAAGTCTATTATCCACTTAGCCATGATGATTATGATTCTGACCGGAGTTGATACTTCACATGGCCTTCACATGGCTTGGTCACTTACTTTGATGAAGTCTATTATCCACTTAGCCATGATGATTATGATTCTGACCAAAGTTGATACTTCGCATGGCCTTCACATGGCTTGGTCACTTACTTTGTAAAAAACATCTTACTTTTGGCATTTGTACTTTGTCTTTTAGCTCGTTCCTTGTGAAGGAATATTGTCATTTCTACTTTTATCTTTGTACAAGGCTTTAGTGGGTTCCCTCCTAAAAAAAATCTCCACACTGTAGATTTAATTTGTTGATTATTGTATGCTGCTTTCGTGGATTCGGGCGATCGAATCTCCACTTTGTGTCTAGTCCATGTTGGACCTGTGTCCGGGAAAAACTATATATATACAGAGTTATTTCATCTTTGTAAGTATCGGGTTTGAGAGTGAGTTATATATATATATTCCAGGTTACATAGCCCAGGGAAAACCCAGAGTACTTCCCCTCATTTTGAGAATGGTACCCAGGGTAAACCTTAGAATATTCAAGGCACAAGGCTGATCAACAACAAGGATTGAAGCCAATACACTAATATACTCATTAAGAGATTAACATGTCACTTGTGGGAATTGAACCTAGGTGGAGAGTATAACAATCATTCCTCCCAAATACCCGAGATAAACCCAATTGACACACACACACACACAATTATTTCTTATTCAGTTGATAGGTGCTTTCTACATCCCAACATGAGGGTGATGTGTAATTCCTCTAGTTATTAACATTGAGTGGACACATGACATTTAAAAAATACATTAATAACAAAACAAATATTTCAATGTCAAAATTAGAAACAATCCAAAAATATAGCTAT
This sequence comes from Picea engelmannii, assembly GCA_009831015.1. Lineage (NCBI taxonomy): Eukaryota > Viridiplantae > Streptophyta > Pinopsida > Pinales > Pinaceae > Picea > Picea engelmannii. The sequence continues at coordinate 821,993 of ML779160.1, forward strand.
AAGTTGGGCAAAGGAGCAAAAGGATGAAAAAACCTTTACGGAAGTGGAGGAAGCATTGGCAGTAAACTATAACAATGTAGGGTTTGGATAGGATATTTAATAGAGGAATAAAAAAAAAAGGTAAAAAGGTTGGAGAACAAACATAGGAAACTACTCCTGGAAAATGAGAAGGAATGGAGGCTCAAAAGTCAAGGGCTTTAGGAAGGCTATGAAAACACCAATTTTTTTCATAGATATGCAAACTACATGAAAAAATTAACTAAATCTAGAAAACAAAAAGGGAGGATGGTACATGGGAAACTAATTTTAAGGAGATAACAAAAGAAGGGGTAAATTACTTATCTCTTTTCAAAGAAGACACTCAAGCCACCATAACAAAGGTAATAAGACTATCAATATCCTTCCCAAGTTTTTTCAATGCTGAGGACAATCAAGATTTAATGAAGGAAGTTGGGAGAGAAGAACTGCTTATGATTCTTCAAAGTTTCTAGAAGGACAAAATCCTAGGGACAATTGGCTTGCTCGTGGAATATTTCATTGGGTGCTTTGAATTTATAAGAGAAGACTTAAGAAGGGCACTTGAGGCATATAAAATAATAGGAAATATGCTTGGAGCTTTCAATACTACCTTTCTTGCATTGATTCCAAAAGATGATAATAATTCATCCTTTGACAAATTCAAGTGAATTTCCTTATGCACTTGTATTTATAAAATCATATCCAAGGTAATAGACATGAGACTAAAGAAGGTTTTGTCAAGGCAAATTTCTAATGATTAAAAGTTAGGGTTCTTAGAAGGTACACTACACAAAGCTATAGGGATTTCCTAGGAAGGAATACACTCAATCAAAATTAGGAATCAAAAGTCGATGGTGGTCAAATTGGACCTCTCCAAAGCATATGACAGGGTACGCTGGCTTTATATCAAGCTTAATCTCATTCATTTAGGTTTCAGTCATTCGCTTGTAGTATGGGTAATGAATTGCATAACATTTGCATCTTTTGTTGATATGATAAATGGGGAATCATCTCCCTTCTTCTAATCAGGAAGAGGCTTAAGACATGGATGCTCCCTATCCCCTCTCATATTCATTTTAATTGATAAAGGATTGAGCAGGTTGTTAAAGGAGGTCTCCTAAAAAATAGAAGTTTTAAAGGGGTTACAATTGGACAATCCTATAATATAACTCATCTACTATTTGTTGATGTCATTCTAGTTTTCTATGAGGGTTGCAGAAGAGTTTTTGAGAAGTTAAAGGAAATTACGAATTTATTTTGTAAGACAACAACCATGAAAATAAATCTAGAGAATTCAACCCTCTCATTGCGGGTTATTCATGAGTAGGAAATGAATTATATTTCACAATTTTTTCCTTTCAAATGCATAGACCTGGGCATGGGACTTGTTGATACTGAGAGGGGGGTGAATCAGTATCAAGTACAATTTAAAACCTTTTTCAAATTGTACTTAAACCATTCAATTATATCCAATGAGAAATGAACAATAGTATAAGAGTTACACCAATACACCACAATACACCATGCACAATATATGAGAAATAATCAATAGTTATTGTTCAAGGGAAGTAATGACTTCCAAAGGTAGCTACAGCTTCCAAATGTAAAGGGAGGGATAAACCTCCAATAGGAAGATACAATCCTCCAATATCAATAGAGGGTTGAACTCTCCATCCTTTCCCCTTCCTTCCACCCAAGAATATATGAGAGATCATAAAACTTTACATTAAATCATCACCATCAACCAACCATCACATAGAACCTGATAATGCTTCCTGAGACTTCATCAATTTCTGAAATTATTCAATTCTTGGAATACTTTGATCCTATAGATAATATTACTCAATGTATTCTCTGAAACTCCTCCAAGTTTCACTCCTTTAATCCTCCCCAAAAAGAAGTTATAGAAAGAATGGTAGACTTTATTCAATTCTGGTTTATTCAGGAGACTAAACTTGTACAAAATGCCTCGTGCTCAATATTTAACATAATATTCCAAAACTCACACAAAATAAACTAAAGTCTGTACTCTTTCCAATGAAATTTTTCCCACTTAATTTGGATTCTCTATGAAGAAGTTATGACTTTTTTACCCAGAACACTTGTTTATTAACTAGCTTCAGGACTGGTCAAAAACCCCATCTTCCACAGAGTGTATCTCAATAATTATAGCAAATAAAGAGCTTAAAATTTTACCATAGGTACCTTGATATGTCTTCTCAATCAAGGTAAGATGACCACAGTGATTTCACCATCTGAATCGTTCTAGAAAAAAAGTTATAGCAAAAATGGTAAGATGACCTGAAAATAACATACCTTAGAACACATCACCAAAAGACTTCATCCTCCCTTGAAATCTGGCCTTATTTACTTATGATTTCCTCTTAAATTCAACTTATGTATCAAATGAATGTATAATTATATGTATTTATACCATTTATGTCACTTCCTTTTAACATTAGGGCCAACCTGACACTTTCTTATTTTGTAATTCTTTTCTTTAATTATCTTCAGGGCCTACATGTAATCCTTTCTTGAATTCACTTTGTCATCTTCAAAAAATCATTTCTCCTCAACCATGAGGATCCACGTGACATGCCACATACCACAGGAAACAACATGATGTATACTATCCATCCATGGGTGTTGTATCGGCATGTGCATTTTCCTTCATGTCCAAATACCTTCATCAATCTTGCGGTCCAAAACCCATGACTAGGGTTGACATCAATGACAACAACCAATCTTCCAACAATATTCCCCTTTGTCATTGATGAAATCACTCATTCTCCCCCTATCATCATGATCCCAATTTCTCTCCCCCTTTGACATCAATGGCAAAGGGTATGGCTTCTCCCCTCGAGTTTAATGGAAAAAGGTAATTCTCTTCTTTGGTGTTGCTCCCCCTGAACATGTGGCACTCAATAATACTTCATCCTTATTTTTGGTCTTTGGGACTTTTTCTTCCTTGGAATCCTTTTGTGTGGCTTATATCTTCTCTCTCTTCTTCATGTCTAGGATGTATATGTTGTTCGGTCTTCTTGTTGCAGTTGCAAGCAATCTTCCTGAGTTATTTTCTCTGATTTTACATTTTCAGGAATCAAATGTAAGAGTGTATCCTTGATCACATATTTTGTTGAAACTGGGGAGATTATGCTTCACATATTCAACCAATAGGACTTTTCCTGCTTTCACGTTTTCACTTTCAAGCTTTACAGTTCCTTTTCCAAGTATTTTGGTAGATGAGTCATCTCCAAATGCAATATTTCCACCCTTTTTCTTCAAGCTGACAAATTTGCTTTGATCTCCGATCATATGAGATGATCACCCACTGTCTATGAACCATTCATCTTCTTCTTTGCATTCTTTAGCGACCAATGTTATTTGATAGTTTTCATTTTGTGGAATTTCTTTCCTTTTCCATGTTGTAGTTGGTATACAGACATTTGGCATACAATTATCTTCCTTCATCTCTCTGCAATCTCGTGCTTTATGACCAGGATTATTGCACTTGTAACATACAATATTTTGATCCATTAATGGGTCAAATGGATTATAATTTATGTTGATAGGTCTACGAACACTTCCATATCTACTATTTTCACCATTCATGTAGCTTGTATAGTTATTCCTTTCATTGATTCTACAATTGATTGCCTTGTGTCCAAAATTTCCACAAGTATAACAATGTCCAAGAAAGAAATTTTGATACCTGGGAGTAAGTGATCTTCTTTGTGGTGTGGTCCATCTGGGTTCACGATCTATTCTTCTATAGTTTCCTTCATAATGATTGCTTTCATACCTGATGGGAGAGGATCTTCTTGATGTCTCATTCCTTCTGAATTCTAGTCTTCTATCTTGTTGTTCAACTTGTTCTGGAGTGTTGGTTTCATCATTTTCAACTTCCTTCTCTTGTTTTGTTGTCTTCAAACTGTATTTTCTAGTCCTATCTTGTCATTTGGATATCTTTGAATGCTAAGGATCTCATCTAATTTTTTAGTGCTTTTTTCGAACTTCTTCAACTTTTCTATTGTCAATAGTAGCTCCCCTTTTGTGTGATCCCATTTTTCTTTCAATTTCTCGTAATCTTCTAATTGTTCCTTCAAGCTATTAATGGTCTTTTCAAGCTTGTAATTCTCTTATTCACAACTACTCAATTCACCTTTTAGTATTATGTTTGTGTTTCTAAGCTTGCTATTTTCAGTTTCAACATGCTTCAACTTTTCAAGATTCTCATCTTCTTGTTCACTCTCTGCATTGTCTTTGTATCCCCAAAAGGAATCAAGGTTGGTTTCTTCATCTGAATCTACTTCACAAATGATTTCTTCTTCTTTAGAATTCTTGTGATCATCATCCTGGATTTCTTGGGTTATGAAGAGGACTTCTCCTCCATCATTATCTTCTTCATCACTCTCATCTGAGGAGATGTCATCATCCTTGGAGTAGAAGCTCTTTTTATTGTTGAGACTTCTCTTTTTATAGTAGCAGTTTTCAACAATATGTCCTATTCTACCACAGTTAAATCATTTGAGAAGAGACTTACCTTTGTATCTTCCACTTCCCTTCTGGAACCTTCTTACGGAATTTGCTATTTCTTCATCAAGGTCATTATCCTTCTTTATGGATTTAAAGGCTGCTTCATTGTTTGGCTGGTCACTTTTTGTACCTGTTCTCATTTCATATGCTATAATAGACCCATGTAATTCATCCATTGTCATTGTGGTCAAGTCCCTAGTTTCTTCAATGGCGAAGACCTTATCATCATACTTCAAGAGAAGTGATCTCAACACTTTTTGTACAACCAACGATTCATCAATCTCTTCACCTAATCCTCTGATAGAATTAACAACTTCATCAACTCTAAGAAGATAGGTTGCAATATTTTCCTTTTCATTCATCTTCAAATTTTCAAATTCTGCTCTATGTCGTTGAAGCTTGACCTACTTAACTTTTGGATCAACTTCGTATATACTCTTGAGTTTGTCCCATACCTCTTTAGCAGTGTTGCAGCCCATCACTTTGCTAGCAATGGTTGGTGCCAATGCTTCTAGAATAACATGTCTGGATTTTGAATTACAACTCATAAGCTTCTTCTCATTTGGATCAGTTGGAGCATTATTTGGGATTACATATCCATTTACAACGGAGTACCAAATGTCTACTCCCAAATCCGTTAGGTAATTTATCACTCTAGTATGCATAATTTCTTCCATCAAATTTTTGAATCCCATTTGAAATGTGCTCATGGTCATCCATCTTTGCTCAGGATTTTCCTTCCAATGGTTAAACTGTTTTGAAGGCAACCTACTCTGATACCAATTGTTGATACTGAGATGGGGGTGAATCAGTATCAAGTACAATTTAAAACCTTTTTCAACTTATACTTAAACCATTCAATTATATCCAATGAGAAATGACCAATAGTATAAGAGTTACACCAAAACACCATGCACAATATATGAGAAATAATCAATAGTTATTGTTCAAGGGAAGTAATGACTTCCAAAGGTAGCTACAGTTTCCAAATGTAAAAGGAGGGATAAACCTCCAAGAGGAAGATACAATCCTCCAATATCAAGAGAGTTTTGAACTCTCCATACTTTCCCCTTCCTTCCACCCAAGAATATATGAGAGATAATAAAACTTTACATTAAATCATCACCATCAACCAACCATCACATAGAACCTGAAAATGCTTCCTGAGACTTCCTCAATTTCTGCAATTATTCAATTCTTGGAATACTCTGATCTTGTATATAATATTACTCAATGTATTCTCTGAAACTCCTCCAAGTTTCACTCCTTTAATCCTCCCCAAAAAGAAGTTATATAAATAATGGTAGACTTTATTCAATTCTGGTTTATTCAGGAGACTGAACTTGTACAGAATGCCCCGTGCTCAATATTTAACATAAGATTATGAAACTCGCACACAAGAAACTAAAGTCCGTACTCTTTTCAATGAAATTTTTCCCACTTCATTTGGATTCTCTATGAAGAAGTTATGACTGTTTTACCCAGAACACTTGTTTATTGAATAGCTTCAAGGCTGGTCAAAAACCTTATCTTCCACATAGTGTATCTCAATAATTATATCGAATCAAGAGATGAAACTTTTACCACAGGTACCTTGATATGTTTTCTCAATACCATAGCGATTTCACCATCTGAATCGTTCTAGAAACAAAGTTATTGTGAAAATGGTAAGATGACCTGAAAATAACATACCTTAGAACACATCACCAAAAGACTTCATCCTCCCTTGAAATCCGACCTTCTTTACTTATGATTTCCTATGAAATTCGACTTATGTATCAAATGAATGTATAATTATATGTATTTATACCATTTATGTCACTTCCTTTTAACATTAGTGCCGACCTGACACTTTCTTATTTTGTAATTCTTTTCTTTAATTATCTTCAAGGCCTACATGTACTTCCCTCTTGAATTCACTTTGTCATCTTCAAAAATTCATTTCTCCTCAACCATGAGGATCCATGTGACATGGGACACATACCATAGGAAACAAAATTATGTATACTATCCATCCATGGGTGTTGTATTTGCATGTGCATTTTCCTTCATGTCCAAATACCTTCATCAATCTTGCGGTCCAAAACCCATGACTAGGGTTGACATCAATGACAACAACCAATCTTCCAACATGACTAAAGTATATGGATATCCATTTGAAGACAAATATGTATAAAAGAAGAGATTGGAAATGGTTAACAACAAAAGTGGAAAATAGGATAAAAACATGGTGTAATAGGTGGATCTCTCAAGGAGGATGCTTAGTACTGGTCAATGCTATGTTGGAAGCAATACCTATATTCTATATGTGAATGGCGTGGATCTCAAAATGAGTTTTGGAAGTCATTAGGAAGCTATACTATAGATAAATTTGGTCTAGAGACAATGAGGAAAGAGGATTTTCTCTATCCTTGTTGTCGAGAAACTTGTCTACAGATAGACAAGTCCTCTCACTGACCTTATTACAATTATCGATAGACTGCAGGATAAATCAATATGGATTCCACCTAGATATAATGCATACACAAAAAATATACTATGAGAAATGGGAAGGAGGATACCTTACCTTGTCTCGATAATTGTTCAATCATATCCTTATGAATAATATCCTCAGATCCAACTCCTATGTAGCCTATTATACCTACTACTTGCACACAAAACAAACAATAGACTTTCCTCAAACCTTTTGGCACATGAAATATAATTGTATGCAAAGACATATCGTCTACCACCTAAAATAATACTAGATCTACCAACCATAGATAATAAACATCACATCAATGATTTAAACAATGTTTGGAGGGGGAAAAGAGCATAGAACTATATTAATAAAGTGAGTTAAAAGAAGTATAGATTACCTCGAGTCCCTTTTTGAATTCTTGCTCTGATTTCCTTGATCTCTTCCTTAGCCACCCTTGCTTGGTTAGAAGATATGAATATACTCATTGTATTGCAACAAGAGGATACTGGACTCTCTCTCTCACCTAGGCTTTCAATATCCACTTATGTTGATGCCTAAGACCCAACACTACAACAATAAGATGGCAAAGGACTCTTGAATTTCTTTCCACCAGCGTGGGAAATTTTAATACTCAATTCTTAGGTGCCCATTCCCTCTATTTGGACTCTCTTTATATAAGGAGTGTATAGAAGATTAGAGATAGGTTCAAGGCATGTGAAGTAGGGAAAAATAGGTTGTGCACAACTTCCATGCTCAATAATGTATCACAACCAACCCATCTCTCGTTGATCTCCTTGGAAATCTCAGAATCTAGAAGATCTAAGGGGTGGCTACAGGTTTTGTATTGGCAACCAATGACCAACTGTGAGTTGAGTATGAGCAACATGCGACTAGTCACTTTTTCTCTCTAGGAAAAATGTGACCATTCTCAAATGTGGTGTTTTTCAAGCAATTTCTTAAGTACAACTCATGATTTTGATATAATAACATCAATAGGTTCTCTTCAAGGCCTAGGGTGACAAATACAAGTGTAATAGGCCTCATGGAAGAAACTAGCCCTTCCAAAAGAAAATGGAGGATGTGGTTTAATGAACCCTTTCCTCTTTTCAAAAGCACCGACATCATAAAATGTGGAGGTTAATTCAAGCAACTGGTCTATGAGTTCGAGTAATTAAATCCAAATGCATTGCACTGGATATAGTGGAGGAATGGGTAAAGAAACCTATTAATTGGGTTCAAAATATTTCAATGACGTGGAAAGTGCTAATCTCTACTTTCCATTTGGTGGGAAACTAGTTGGTATGGAAAGTAGGAAAAGGTGATTGAGTATAGATAGGGCTTGATCTATGGGTGGGTAACAAATGAAGAAATAGATTATCCATACAAATGATCTTAGAGTTAAGAAATAAAGGTTACTATATGTTAATTCAAGTTGCAAATAAGCATAGAAAAAACAAATGGACATAGGAATAGTTGACTTGGAGGGAGTTAAGTATTGAGGAAGGGTTTGCTACTAAATGGCATCGATACATAGATATTTTGAAAGATAGAAATGTTAGGATTAGAGAGGAGGATGATCAATTAATATGGTCCCTAAACCCATCAGGGGACTATGTGCCAAAATTAGGTTATAAATCACTTGTCGAGGAAGAAAGAGAGGAACCATTATGTATGGTGGTGGAAAATATTATGGAAACTAAAATGTCCAACGAAATGAAAAGAATTATGTGCTTGCTCTTAAATAATAAGGATCCTACATCAGAGATACTACAAAAAACAACCTTTGTTGATCATGGATGGTGCAAATTATGTCAAAAAGAAGAAGAAACAAATACACATATCATTGTGACTTGCCCCTTTGCAAAATAAGTTTAGAAAGAAGTGGAGGGGATGATAGGGTACCAAAAATTTTGGGTAGGTGAGGATATTGAAGTGGATTTTAGGTCATGATGTTCCAAAAAGGATACACAAAAGATCAAATCTCTTCCCTTAAACATTGCATGGGGAGTTTGGTCGGCCGAGAACCTGAAACTATTTGAAGACAAAGAGACTCTACCATTAAAATGCATTTTCCAAGATTTAAACATATTGAATTCATTCCCACAACCTCAAAAGAAACAATATTTTCATGGTCATTTGAAAGATATATTTGATAAAAATATTCCATGGGTATACTTCAATGGTGCCTCTCAGTGGACCCCTCCTAGGGGTGGATTAAGAGGAATTTTGTATCTTTCACACAATCATCACAACTTACAATTCAAAGCTATAATTGGGATGGAATAAAACAACTTCTATGAGTTGATGACCCTCAAACTGGTTTTGAAATTGGCTAAAGAATCAAGAGTTTCACATATTCAGATATATGACGATTCAATTTTTTTTTTAACTGAGACTGGGAAATTTTATATTAAAATAAGCCATAAATGGCAGTCAAATATAGAGAAAAATGATATGTTGTTTCAAACAAAATTTTCCTATCAAATACTTCAGACCAAAAACTTCTCAATCTAACTGATGCTACAAGAGTACTGAAAGTGCATGTATATGGCCTATAGAAAATGTTCAAAATACATATCAATTTAAAAAACATAAATAAAAAATATGCTTGCTGACTATCTGCCTCTCCCATATGAATTGGTTGGTCCAATTCCATTGGTTCCTTTAATTGTTGTTGCATAACCTCCTCCTCTTTTGGTTATGTTGGATTACTGAGAGTGGGGGGTGAGGGGTGAATCAATGATAGATCAATTTAATCCTTTTTAACCACAAAATGCAAGTGTTATATCAATGTAGCATTATCATCCAACAGTTGGAGAGTAAATAAATAATGAACAAATGAGAAATCATACACATACACAGTACACCAATTTTTTTACGTGGAAACCCAAAGAGAGAGAAAACCACATAATGTTTTTCTTATATGTCTTTAAGAATTACATTCATTGGAAGCACCAACTTCCTTTTTTTTCCAGCTGCAACTGGAAGGAGGCTCCAACCCCCTAGTTTATGATGCTACAACCTGAGGGACGCTCCAACTCCCCAATTCTCTGGCTACAACCAAAAGGAGGCTACAACCCCCTATGTTCTCCGGCTACAACTGGAAGGTGGCTACAACAACCTGTCCTTGCCCTGTCCAACCACCCTAAAATATAAGTAGAATGATTGAACCACTATTACACTATCACTATGAGATATATTGTTGTAAACCTGTACCAATCAACCTGTACCATAAATAAGTGCATCAACCATGCACCAACTTGTACCAAACAACCTGTAATCAGCCTGTACCATAAACAAGTGCATCAACCATGCACCAACCTATACCTCAACCTGTACCATCAACGAGTGCATCAACCATGCACCAAATATGTACCAATCATGCATCAAATACACATAAAATATGACTCATCAAGATGTACCAACATCATCAACTATGCACCTCATGTATGTGCCAACTCATCAACTACTTGTCTCAACCATGTACCCAATATGTACCTCAACCAAAATCCCTCATCAATTTCATCATCCAAATCTGATTTGTAACTCTGTCATAGACCTGGTGTATATGATCACATACCTGCAAACCTTCCTTAACTATAACAACAAGAGACTAGCATTTTCATCAAACTTTACTTTAGTCTTACATGACTAATTTTGGATTAGTCAACAGCTCTAACTTGAAATAATCCTAACTATGTACCTGTAATGAATAAAGATATAAAAATGGTACACAATGTTCTTCAATGTCTTTTATGCAATTCCTCTGGATTTCACTACTTGGAACTTCTCAGAAAAGGAGCTATAGCAAAAATGACATACCTTGTTGAATTCTAGCTCATTCTAGAGAGAGAACTTGTAGAGTGTGCCCCACACGGAATATTTTTTGTATGGATCTGAAAATGGTACAAAGAATACTACAGACTATAATCTAACCAATACATTTGGTCTTACTGAATTTGGATATGTTATGAATAAGTTATGACGTTGTACCCGAAACACATGTTTTAGACTAGTTTCAGGACTAGCCACAAACCCTATTTTCCACAGAGTGTAACTCCAAAAGTACAATGACCCACAAGCTAAAATTTGTATCGCAACTACTTGGATATGTTTCCTCAATGGACTCCCAATTTCACAGTCTGAATCATTCTATAAAAGTTTTTATTGCAAAAATGATGAGATGACCTGTAAATAACATACCTTAGAAAACATCATAAAAATAATTTATACTCCCTTGAATTTCGGCCTTCCTTACTTCACCTTCCATCTGAAATTCGACTTAGATATCCTTTGGTTACCTCAGTCACTTGTATATATTCAACATCCTCAAGTGTGATTAAAAATGAGAGATCCTTGCCTCTTATTTATACTTTCATGTAGCTTCCTCAAGGGGTTACCTTCTAACCATCTTAACCCACTTTCCTTATTTTAGGTCCAACCCACTTCTAACCACTTGTCCCCTTAGTAATTTCTCCATTAAATTTATTATTTAAATAATTTCTTTTGTATCCACTTTGACTTATAGCACACTCATCACTTCACTTTATTATTTAAATTACCTTCTAACCATCTTAACCCACTTTCCTTATTTTAGGGCTAATCCACTTCTAACCATTTTTCCACTTAGTAATTTCTTCATTAACTTTATTATTTAAATAGTTTCTTTTGTATCCACTTTGACTTATAGTACACTCATCACTTCACTTTATTATTTAAACAAATTCTTCTTTCCGACCACTTTGACTACTTTGACCTTTTGGGGCTTCTAGATGACTCATGAGGGTTTTCCAACTTCACATGGCCATAACTCTCTAACCGTGAGGAGTTATGTGATGTTCCACATACCAACGAAAATTGCATGGCATGTACTATCCATATAGAATAGTTTTACTTGCAAATATATCAAAACTCACATCATTATCCATAAAAAAAACTTGGGTCCATTACCCAAACCTTTGTGCTACCAGAATTCACTACCAGATTTTCTTCAAGGGTTGACATCAATGAAAACCAACCCAATTAATCAACAATCTCCCCCTTTGGCATTGATGGAAACACTCTAATGCAATAGTGAATTCATGTAATAATGAATTCATATCACCCATGCTCCCCCTGTGACCATCGCTCCCCCTGGAACAATGCCTCTATGCTCTGCATCTGATAAATATGCATGTCATCAATGGAAAATGTATCTTTCCATCCAGGGTTGCTCCCCCTAACTGAACTATCCTTATGGTTACTCCCCCTGACTGAACTCTTCCTAAAACTGATCTCCCAACCTAAATTTTCCCCTTTATGGTGTTTCCTCGTGTAAATCTAAGACATATAAGATAAGCATTCAAAAGCATTCATTTTGGAGTAGAAATTATTCCGAGTCTCTGACGAAGATACTCAAAGTCTTCCCATGGAAGCAGTTTTGTAAATATGTCTACCACTTGTTCTTTTGTGCCCACATATTCAACTATGATGTTCTTCTCTGCAACTTGTTCCCATAGAAAGTGATACCTGATTGGAATGTGCTTCGTCTTGGAGTGCATCACCGGGTTCTTTGAGATATTGATGGCGCTTGTATTATCACAGTATATTGGAATGGGCTCATCATACTCAACCTGTATATCTGTCAGAGTTTGTTTCATCCATAGAACTTGTGTACAACATGTTGTTGCTGCAATATACTCTGCTTCGGTTGTAGATCAATATTGTTTCTTGCATAGCCATGATACTAAACACTCACCCAAGTAGAACGTTTCTCCACTGGTGCTTCTTCAGTCATCAATGCAACCTGCCTAATCTGCATCTGTGTAGGCAATAATTGACAGATCCTTTCCTTTTGGATACCATAATCCAAACTCTTATGTTCCCTTGAGATATTTGAAAATCCTCTTTACTGCTAATACATGTGATTCATTTGTTGTTGCTTGAAATTGTGCCACTTGTCTAACTACCTGCATTACATCTAGTCTGGATGTTGTTACATATAGTAAGCTACCAATCATTGACATATATTTCCTCTGGTTTGTAGACTTTGAATCATCATATTTTCTCAACTTGAAACTGGTTTGTATAGGAGTGGTAACTAGTTTGCAATCTTCCATTCCAAAACTCTTTAGCATTTCTATGATATACTTAGCTTGATAAATAAAAATTCCTTGGTTTCTTTGACGTATCTGAAGACCTAGAAAGAAGGATAGTTCTTCGAGTAATGACATTTCAAATTCATTCTGCATATCCTTTGCAAATTTCTGGCTTAACCTGTCATCATTACTTCCAAAAATAATATCATCAACATAAATTTCAATTAATAAAATAATATCTTGATTTATCTTGATGTAGAGGTTGATGTTTGCACTTCCTTTTCTGAACCCTACCTGTTGTAGATATTTATCCATTCTAGAGTACCATGTTCTAGGAGCCTTTTTTAGACCATACAAGGTCTTCTTCAAATTGCACACGTAATCTGCGGTCTCTGACAACTAAAATCCTTTTGGTTGTTCGATGTAGACTTCTTCTTCAAGTTCCCCATTCAGAAATATTATTTCACGTCCATCTGATACACTTTAATATTCTTGGAGCATGCATAAGATAAAAGCAATCAGATTGCTTCCATTCTGGCAACTGGGGAAAATGTCTCTTCAAAGTCGATTCCTTCAACCTGTGTGTATCCTTTACTTACCAATCTAGCTTTGTTCATTGTAACATGTCCATCTTCATTAAACTTATTTCCGAATACCCACTTTGTTCCAATCACATTCTTATTCTTTGGTCTTGGAACCAATTCGCAAGTGTCATTCTTCTCTATTTGATCCAATTCTTCATCCATGGCCTTATTCCAAAATTCATCCTTGTTGGCCTCTTCAAAACCGTTTGGTTCAATCGTAGATGAGAGTGCTAGGTTCAATTTTTCTAGCGAACAGATTCTTCTTCTAGTATCAACTCCTACATCTTTGTTTCCGATAATCTGATCTGAAAGATGATTCTTTTGTACTCGTTTGCTAGGTGTCTTTGGAGGCACTTGTTGAACTTTCTCTTCTACTTCTATCTGATCTTCTTCATCTTCTACTTCTTCTTCGTAAAGTTGTTCCATTGATTAATTTTCTTCTTCCTTTAATTCTCATCCACCCATTCTGCCATCTTCTCTTTTGATGTAGCATTTGCTTCCAAATACTCTGAAGTGTTTCACATTTGTTGGTCTTCCTTTCCATAGCTCGTAGGGAGTTTTGTCATTTTTTTTTTTGAGCATTACTTTGTTTTGAATGTGAACCGTTGTATGCACTGCATTTGTCCAAAGAATATCTGTCAATTTGGAATCCATTAGCATTGTTCAAGCCATTTCCTGTGTAAATATCATCCATTATGATAATGTTCCTTTGTATCTGAACCACTCTTTGAACCAATCTATGAATCCATGCTTTCGTCCACTATCATATATCTATCCAAACCTGCTAAGTGTTATTACGAATCCATATTTGTCCATATTGTCCAAGACTCTACTGCACAATTGTCCATAATGCTGACCCATTTATCACTATACTATCATGAAGTATTCACTACTACAATTGATTGTACTTCTGCTAACGGATTGCTCTGGATCTGTCTTCTCAAAATCTGCAAGCCAGTCGAAGGATGGTTCTTTGGTCTGTCACAGCTATCACACAGACTCCCCCAGTCTAATATTCATATTACCTAGGAGTCTTTAAGCTGGATGGCTCAGAACAATTCCTTCTCTGATGTGTATTCATCATCATCTTCATTGGTAGATTCATCATCTCTATGAGCTCTGGCTTCTTTCTTTCTGTCTGTGGATTCATCTTTCACTACAATTCCTGAAAGTACAATCTCTTGAACCCGTTCCTTATTTACCCGTCCTTCTTTTCTTTTAGTTATTTTCCAAACCTTTCTGTATTTGACATCTTTCTTTTTCTCTGTAGAGTTTTCTTCATCTTGTTTTATTACCAATCTTGTGATCTCTGGGACCTGGTCTTTGTTCACCTGTTCTTCATGTTTTCTTATCCATACTTGCTTATACCTGATATCAGTGTTCTCTTTCATGGAAGTATCAATCATGCTTCTACAATCACTATCTATGTGTCCATAATTATGAGATTTGTAACATTCAATGTTACGTAGAGCCACATAGGCATTTCTTGCTTGAACATTTCTTTTATAATACCTGCAATATTCAACCTTATGTCCAAAATCAGTACAATAAAAACAATGACCATAAAAAAAATTTGCATACCTGGGAGTGAATGATCTTCTTTGTGGTGTAGTCCTTCTGAATTTCTGCCTTGACTGATCATGATCATGATTGAAGCTTCTATGTGGCTTGAACATGGATGGTCTTCTTGAAGATGTATGTTCAATAGTTTTCTTAGATTCGGGTTGACCATGATTCCTTCCTTTGAGTACTTTTGCATAACTCTTTCTGTTTTCTTCATTCTTCTTTTCTAGCAACCTAGAGTGCTTCTCTTCATTCTCTATAACTAATGTGAATGTTTCTATCTCTTCAACGTTCTTGTTGAGCTTGATGATTTTACTTCTCAATGTGACAACTTCTTCTTCAAGCTTCTCAACCTCATCTTCTTTCTTCATTATCTGATACTTCATGACTTCTTCTGTTCTTTTCACTTCTTCAAGATGGATTTTTAATGTGATTATTTCTTCTTCAAGTCCTTTCTCTTCTTGACCAAACTCTGCCTCAAGTTGGTTTAGATCGTTAGTTATTTTCTTAAGATGATATGTCAATATCTTCTCTCTCATTTATGTTTCTTCCCTTTGTGTTGCTATGTTGATTTCCAAATACTTCTTTTGATATTCAATATTTTCTTCGATCTTTATGGCTTCTTCTAGCTGAGTTCTTAATTTCTCGATGACCTGTTGGGCTTCTTCAAAAATGTGAACACTTTCCTTTTGTTTCATCAGTTCTTTCTTGAGTGACTTATTTTATTCTCTTAGTTCATCTAAAGCACTAATCAATTCTGCTTCATATTTGTCTTCCTTTTCAATTAGTTTTTATGTCTCATTTCCTTCATGGCATTCTATTTCAAGATGTCTGCATTTTTCACAATAAAATAAAAAAAACATACCTTTGGTGATTATGTACTCTTCATCTTCTGAATCTGTTTGACATGGTGAACATAATTCTGCTTGATCTCTATTTTCATATTCATTGGCATTTTCTGAATCTGCGATGGGTGAATAATATATGTCATGTAACTTATCCCAAAGTTCTTTCGCTGATGAACATTTACCAACCTTTTCTCTTACCGGATTAGGTAATCCTTCCCAAATAAAATCCATTGCTATTTTTTTATTCTTCTTCAATTCCGTCTTGGCTGCAGTGTTTTCCCTTTTTGAACTATATCCTGTAACAACTGATAGCCAAATATAATGCCCATGTTCTTGTAAAAATAATTTCGTCCTTCTGCTCCACATCTCATACTTTAAACCATTCTGACCATTATACATTGGTACTCCATTCTCAGAATAATCCATGATCTCCTTCCAGTGGTTAAAATGTTTCCTAAAGGAACCTTCTCTGATTCTAATTGTTGGATTACTGAGAGGGGGGGTGAATCGGTAATAGAGCAATTTAATCTTTTTTAACCACAAAATGAAAGTGTTATATCAATGTAGAATTATCATCCAATAGTTGCAGTATAAATCAATAATGAACAGATGAGAAATCATACACATACACAATACACCAGTGTTTTTACGTGGAAACCCAAAGTGGGAGAAAACCACATAATGCTTTTTCTTATATGTCTTTAAGAATTGCATTCATTGGAAGCACCGATTTTTTTTGTTTTCCAGCTGCAAATGGAAGGAGGCTCCAACCCCCTAGTTTCTCAGGCTACAACCTAAGGGAAGCTCCAACTCCCCAATTCTCTTGTTGCAACCAAAAGGAGGCTACAACCCCCTATGTTCTCCGGATACAACCGAAAGGTGGCTACAACCACCTGTCCTTGCCCCATCCAACCACCCTGAAATATAAGTAGAATGATGGAACCACTGTCACACTATAACTGTGAGATATATTGTTGTAAACATGTACCAATCAACCTGTAATCAACCTGTACCATAAACAAGTGCATCAACCATGCACAAACCTGTACCAAACAACCTGTAATCAGCCTGTACCATAAACAACTGCATCAACCATGCACCAACTTGTAACTTAACATGTACCATCAACGAGTGCATAAACCATGCACCAAGTATGTACCAATCATGCATCAAATACACATAAACTATGACTCATCAATATGTACCAACATCATCAACTATACACCTCATGTATGTGCCAACTCATCAACTACTTGTCTCAACCATGTACCCATCATGTACCTCAACCAAAAGTCCTCATCAATTTCATCATCCAAATATGATTTGTAACTCTGTAATAGACCTGGTGTATATGATCACATACCTGCAAACCCTCCTTAACTTTAACAACAAGAGACTAGCATTTTCATCAAACTTTACTTTAGTCTCACATGACTAATTTTGGATTAGTCAACAACCCTAACTTGAAATAATCATAACTATGTACCTATAATGAATACAGATACAAAAATGGTACACAATGTTCTTCAGTGTCTTTTATGCAATTCCTCCATTTTTCACTACTTGGAACCTCTCAGAAAATGAGTTATAGCAAAAATGACATACCTTGTTGAATTCTGACTTATTCTAGAGAGCGAACTTGTAGAGCGTGCCCCACACAGAATATTTGTTGTATGGATCTGAAAATGGTACACAAAATACTATAGACTGTACTCTAACCAACACATTTGTTCTTACTAAATTGTGATCAGTTATGAATAATTTATGATGTTTTTACCCGAAACACTTGTTTTAGACTAGTTTCAGGACTAGCCAGAAACCCTATTTTCCACGGAGTGTAACTCCAAAAATAAAACAACTCACAAGATGGAATTTTTATCACAACTACTTGGATATTTTTCCTCAACGGCCTCCCAATTTCACGATCTAAGTCATTATAGAAAAAAATTTATTGCGAAAATGGTTAGATGACCTGTAAATAACATACCTTAGAAAGCATCAAGAAAAGAATTTATCCTCCCTTGAATTTCGACCTTCTTTACTTCACCTTCCCTCTGAAATTTGTTTTAGATATCCTTTGGTTACCTCATTCACTTGTAGATATTCAATATGCTCAAGTGTGATTAAAAATGAGAGACCCTTGCCTCTTATTTATACTTTCATGTAACTTCCTCAAGGAGTTACCTTCTAACCATCTTAACCCACTTTCCTTATTTTTAGGGATAACCCACTTCTAACCACTTGTCCACTTAGTAATTTCTCCAATAAATTTATTATTTAAATAATTTCTTTTGTATCCACTTTGACTTATAGTACACTCATCACTTCACTTTATTATTTAAATTACCTTCTAACCATCTTAACCC
>ML779160.1:840495-869273 GCA_009831015.1 Picea engelmannii
TTGACCTTTTGGGGCTTCTAGATGACTCATGAGGGTTCTCCAACTTCACATGGCCATAACTCTCTAACCGTGAGGAGTTATGTGACGTTCCACATACCACCGGAAATGGAATGACATGTACTATCCATATAGAATAGTCTTACCTGCAAATATATCAAAACTCATACGATTATCCATCAAACAAACTTGGGTCCATTACCCAAACCTTTGTGCTACCGGAATTCGCTACCGAACTTTCTTCAAGGGTTGACATCAATGACAACCAACCCAATTAATCAACAGGTTCCCCCTATGAATGATTGTATACCTGCTAGTTTGAGGCCTATGACTAAGGTTCCTTATGCATATTCAGGATTGTATTCTTCAACATGCAACACTCTGCCTCAAGCTTCATAATTTTATGTCTATGTTCCTCCAAGATGCACATAATGTTAGCATTTTAGGCTTGAGACAGTTTTTCATTTTCATGGATGATGACTGAAAACAACCTAAGTGATATGTTGTTTATTTTCAAATTTTCCTTGTGTCTTTGCAAGACCTTGCAAATTTCCATGAGGTCTCTAGGATCCATAGTGAACATGAGTAGAATTGACATGGATAGATTTAGATGTCTACCTAGATTAAAGAGAGCCAAAAAAACCAAAAAGAACTTAATGGATATACTATATAAATTCAAAAACCAAGAATGTCTGGTAATAGAGGAGACCAAGTCCCATGATGCATTGAATATCCCACATGAAAGATAAAAGAAAACAGGCTAGCACTATAGGCTTAAGAAAACACACCAAATGAGAATTGTAGAAAATCCTTGAAGGAAAATGAGAAGCCTAGCCCAAAGGCATGAGAGATTAACCAGACTACTAAACCAGACATAGGGGTTGGGGATTGGATTCCCAAGCACCCACCCAATTGAAGATTCACTATAATTGAAACCCAAACACAAAACCCAATACCAAACATATAATCCATAAAGAGTCCTAGAAAAGATGTCTTGACTATTAAACCATGGAAATTAAGGCCAGGGAAAACATATTCTTACCAGGTCTAGAAATTTTCTTTGAGAACGAACAAACATGAATCTTGAGCCCTCGAGAGTTGTGATTCTTTCTCCCTCCAGCAAAAGAAACCACATAAAACAACACCAACCAAGAAAACCATAAACGTACCTCATTCCCAACTAGCAAAGATACGAAATAGTCCCACCTCTCTTGCTGAAAATAAATGCGAAGGGATTATCAACCTAAGATAACATTAACCTTTGCTTACTTTTCCCCGTGTGCCTAGTCCTTGATTCACGCATCAAAACATGTGACACTTGCTTCTGATTAA
The DNA here is from genome assembly GCA_009831015.1 of Picea engelmannii. Taxonomy (NCBI): domain Eukaryota; kingdom Viridiplantae; phylum Streptophyta; class Pinopsida; order Pinales; family Pinaceae; genus Picea; species Picea engelmannii. The sequence goes on from ML779160.1 coordinate 841,825, forward strand.
TTCTCTCCACTTGTTCCATTAATTGATGGGTAACTCTAATCAAAACTAAGGGATCCATGGACTTATGGAATTTAGAAGTGTTGGATAACCTCATTTTTACACAAAGAACCTTGAGAAAGATGAGAAGCCTCATTAGCTAAGCCATCGACCATACCATTATGCTTTCTCAGGACATGATGAAATGAGACCTTAGCCAAGTTTTGATAAGCCTTGTTGATTCTAAAGAAGATGGAGGCCAATGTGAAATGTTTTTGGGAGAGTTTGTTGTATCGTGTATTTGATTATTACCCTTGAACCTCTTATAATAATGAACACTTTTATACTAGAACTGAGGGCTATTAATCATCCTTGAAGGAGTGTGTATGCCTTCGCTTGATTATTTGTTGCAATCCCTAGTCCCCAAGCAAAGGTGGTTTCTTATTTTCCTTCAAAGTCAAAGATGACCTCTCTCACTCCTACCACCATGTATTACCCTTAGAGGCACCATCGAAGAAGAGAATATGGGATTTCTTCCTTCTTTTCCACTCTGCAAATTCTTGATCTCCTAGTCTAATCTTCCAACTACAACTTGTTGTATTTTTTAAACATTTATCATCAGAGGTAACACTTCAAATTTTCTTATCCATGCCATCTCCTTGTTGTCAAGGGTTTTCTAGTTTTGTAATGTTAAAGTCTTTACTATGACGTTTTTCATCATGAGAATTTTAGCTTTAGCAACCACTTATGCAAGAGAATCTAAACTTTGGTGTTTTTTATCTTGTTATTCAATGGATGCACAAGGAAATAACATTGAGAAACTTTACTTTACAACCTATGTTTAATAAAGTACAATCAATGTTACCAACTTTCTCCCAAATATCTCTTTCATGCATCAATAAAGATAGGAACATGATAGCAAATGAACTTTCCAAAAATGGAATAGAGCTAAACCGGGGAACTTGAATGATATTAGTTAAACAAGAAGGAAACACTATTGATTATGCACATGAGTCTTGGATACAATTCTATTTTTTTATATTTCTATTTTTTGTAAAAACTTGAAAATCAATGTTGGAAAAGTACATGTATACTTGTGGTATATTTTTGAGACAATGATCAAATACTTTGTAAACATTTTCTTTTTGAACAATGAATATAGAGTAGGATGAAAAGGCATATTAGGGGAAAATCTATGGTCAATGATCATGAAAATGCTATTCAAAATGCATACAACAACCAAGACTTGCAATTTTATTTTTATTAATAAAATTACAGTGTTTTTTCCTTCAAAATAAATATATAAAGCAATTGAAAGTCAAAAAATTATTATCATTAAAACATTTCAATGGTGCATCGCTAAGTATGAGGGAGACGTTTAATTCCTTCTATACTCAACATGGAGTGTTGCTCAATATGAGGGGGATGTGTAATTCCTTCCGTGCTCAACATGGAGCGTTGTTGAGTATGAGGGAGATGTGTAATTCCTTTCATGCTCAACATGGAGCACTGCTCAGTGTGAGGGAGATGTGTAATTCCTTCTGTGCTCAATACGGAGTTGACTCCATGTTGAGCAGAAAATGAATTACACATCTCCATCGTACCGAGTAGAGCATGATTGAAATGTTTTAACCATAAAAAAAAATTTCACTTCAAAAAATTTGATAATTTAAAATGAATTTACACTGGTAAATAAACACTTCTCATGACATGAGTGATAATCCCAATAACAATATACAAATACTAAATTAAATATTTATACATGAATCAAATACCTACAATATATCATCAACAATAGATGCAACATTAAGGGGTTGTTATTGTTGTTGGTACATGGCATGTGAAACTTTGTGGTTAGGCACTTCCCACGACTTGAGTTATAATCCCAATAACAATATACAAAAACTATAAATTAAATGCATATTGTGAACATGTTAAATGCATTTAGGTTAAGACTATAAATTAAATGATTGTACATGTGTGAAATGCATAATTCTATCGTAGATAAAACATTAAGGAGTTCGTCATTCCATCAATAGATACAATCTTAAAGGGTTGTTATTGTTGTTGAAGCATGGTATGCGAGACTCCATGGAATTGCCACTAAGTTATAATCTTAGTGACAATACACAAATATTATAAATTAAATGATTAAATATATGTGAATATATTAATTAATTTATTAATAATAATAAAATCATAATTTAGTAAAATATTAAATTAATATATAAAATTTATTTGTTTATGAAATAAAAAATTATATATAGTTATTATAAACATTATAAAAAATAGAAAATATATTCGTTATATTTAATATATTTATAAATTTAAATAATTTTTAAAAATAAGTTGTCAATTTTGGTTGGATTTTAACTCATCGTCATTATATAATAATTATATTAGTATACTTTCAAAGTAGGGAAATATAACATCGAAGTGAAATAGGGTGGTCATGTTGTTCAAAGATTTAAAGATTTTGTTTTTGAATGGAAAATGAATACTTTAAAAGGTCTTCTAGCAAGGGTAAATGTGAATGGATGTATGGTGAGAGAATGTCATGTAAGAGGTTGTGAAATACTAGTTCATCATTAAATCAATCTTTGTTTTTCTTAATCTTCCAAGGACTATTAGAATATGAGGAAATGGAGGGTCATTGTTGTGTATCAAGACATTTTGGTGGGTCATCAATACAATTCAATTAGAGGCTCGAAATTAGCGGTTTAGATAAGATGCATAATACAATGTGCACGAGAGGGTCATTCCCTTAACACTTTGCAACAATAATGACTCATTAACTCCCAATGACAAGCTCTCAAGAATGGAGTTCTATCCATAGTTGTTACAAAATTCACTTATAGAAAGGTGAGGAAAAACTTTCCACTTGAGATGTTCGTTGAAGCATCAAACCTCCTGAGTACTCTTTGTATGTTTTCTCATTGTAATCAATCTATACACATAATTTTGTTAGAATATTCAAGAGATGAACAATTGAATGGTTTCATGCCTCTTTTATTTAGTTTATAAAAGTATACACATAGCATGAGAAGAAATGCTATATACATATGTTCATCTCTGGTTTCCATTGTGTGCATATCTGTTTTGTGAATCCTAAGCAACATGGAGATACACAATTATGATTATTTTACGATCACTTCAACATTAAGTAATGTAACATGTTTCACTTAGAGAAGGTAGTGTTGTTTCTTCCACCTAGAAGCATTTATTCTCCCTCTAGTTGGTTCATTGCATTGAGAGAAGCTAGGTGCATTTTACATCTCAGTATGAAGAGATTGCAATATCCATAATAATAAATCTAATGTGGAGTAAATAATATTCTTTCACACATGTATATACATAGAAATAATACTATAAAACTAGATCATATCACTATTGGAAAAAGAGGAATATGAGGCAATTTTTTTTTATTAACTGAGTGTCAATGGTGAGTTATAGGACACTAGGGTAACTCCATTTTCACCCGAAATATTTTAAGCGCCTAAATATTATATCTCAATGATTTTTTTTAGGCTTCATAAATATGCAGTTAAGATGGATTTACTCTGTTTAATTGTCAAATAAAATAGTTTTTTAACTCCCATTACTATGTTAAGTCTCATGCACCATCAATGAAATTTTAGTTAATATTAATTGATCCAAAAATAACATGCTCAATTTCCACACAAATAGGTGTAAAAATCAAATCATATTCAATGGAATGTAAAAATAGTGCATTGTGTAACTTTCAATGATCCCTTCCATGTAAACACCATGCATGAAACTTCCAACACACGTCAACTCATAATAATCTTCATTCTTGGAAAAAAATTGAAGTCTATAAAATGGAAGCATGAAATGGCAAGACACTACCCTCATGTCCTTGTTTTTGCATAGACAATTTCGAAAAAAGAATTTCCTAGGAAATACCATGATAGTGAATACATATATATACGTTTAGTTATTATGGGGAATGCCCTAATAGATGTGTGTTTTTCAAGGATTTGTTATAATGTTTGGCTACTCCATTTGTTTTCCATAATTAGTGTTTTGGTTCTAAGGCTTATGTTGTTTACAGGTAAGATTTATGTGTTCTTTATTTATTTATTTTCTACCTCATTTTTCTCCTCCATTCCAAAATCCAATATTTTGGAAATTGAAGCTTAAATTTCTAAACACCATTGTGTTAAAAGTTAGGAAAATGTTATTACGTGAAAATAGTGTTTGATCTCATTGTTTTCACTGTACAACAACTCGATATTGCCCTATGGAGGTTGTTGATTGATGCATTGAGATACTAGTTTGTTTTAATGATTTTAAAAAAATGGTATTGAACACTGCCACTATTGCTAACTTAAATCCCCTCAGTTTGATGCAGAAGACAATGGCCATCACCTTGGCTCATGGCATTTACAAGATGGATTTGCCTAAAAATTCTTGAGTAAACATTGCATTTAAAAATGACAGCTAAAGACCCAGGCTCATGATTTTGACAAATATATGGTCAAAAGGGATTTAGATAGTGTTATTTTCAAGCTTTTTTGTTGAAAACTCTAGGGAATAGTACCACGAAAAATACTCATCCTTCAACAAGGAAAATATCTTGATCCACTTCTAGCTTAAAGAGACCTTTTTTCCCTCTTCTATCGATCGTTGCATGCAAATATTCATGTCAACGAGTGAAGTGATTGAAATTTAGACACTAACAAAGTACATTTATTTAAAATTATATATATATATTTTAAATGATGATACTTTAACCATGACGGTTACAGACTTATCCAAAAGTCCAACAAAGTTAGAGTGTAAATGCCTTACAGACTTGACATATATATTTAATAATTGGTACTTACTTTTGTGTATTGTGTACCCACTAATCAAACTTTATTGCCAAGTTGTCACTTTTCTACATGTTAAACGGAGTCAAAAATGAAAAATATACATGTGGAGAGTTGTAATTTAGATGAGATAAGTGGTTTTTCCCTCAACCTTTATTGCCCTGTTATCATTTTTCTATGTTTTAAATGGTGTCAAAAATGAAAAATATACATGTGGAGAGTTGTAATTGAGATGGGACCAGTGTTTTTTCCATCAAACTTTCTCGATGTTTCAAAACATTAGAGTTGTGGAAAACTTACGGGGAAGAGTTGTAATTCAGATGGGACAAGTGGGTTTTCCATCAAAAGTTTAAGAGGTAAGTCCCTAAACGTTTATAGTGCACAAGTAAATGAACACGGGGACATAGTTACATTGAATTGAATGAGAAAAAATGGCTTTTCATTATTACTTCTTAAACCCTAAACCTTGAAAAAACCTTAGTACTTGTTTTCAAGCTTCTAGAGTTGCTCATCCATCTGTCGAAGGCGCATATTGCAACATAGTAGAAAATCCAATACATAACAAGAGACATCACTATAAACATAACATCCCTCTCTCTTTTCATCATTGATTTATGGTGGTGAAGATTTTTTGTGGGACTACAAACAGGTCCATCACAAACGAGGCATACCTCGTGTTTCCACTATATATACATCAACGAAAAGACAAGAAAGGCATTGTTGATAACATTGGATTCAATGCACTCCAAGCTACTGTTGCGAGGTCTTTTCCTAGATAATCTAATACATGCATTGGTAACATTAAGACTATGGCTTCTATTGCTACACTATACCCTAAAACAATCCATTCCAATGCCATATTTCTCTAACAATGTTTTTTTTCTCCTTATGGCTACAATTGTTTCAATCCAGCTTCAGATTGGATATTGGCCAATTGAAATCTATTCATTTCAAAATAAAAGATTGAAAATGTTAAACTGTGTGTGAATTCAGGTGATCTTGAGTACTAGATAACAATATAGTCGGTGTGCAAAAATCTGATGATTTGAGTATGCATGTAGGAGAGGAGATGGGTGGATATTTAAAACACTTCTTTGGTAGGATGTAACCATGCCATGGTTAAAACTATTGATATAGTTCCTTCTCTGGAAATAGGATGTTGAGCTTTAGGATGGTTGGTTTTTGGTCAACAATATGTTTCACACAACTCCAATGTTTTTTCTTTTCAATTATGCGCCCTGACCGCATTCAATCTTCTTTATTCTCATACCAATTGTTGTGTATTGTGATTTAATTTTAATTAAATTAGTTTTATTTTTAATTAATTTGAAATTGATTAAGTTTTTTTATAAAGTTTATAGCTTTGATACAATTCTCTTGCAACTTAATTATAGCTTTGGTACAATTCTTTTGCAACTTAATTATAGCTTTGAAACACTGAATGATAATGTATGTAGATATATTTCTAGGTCAAAATTCAATTAAACCACAAAATATTTTTTTTTTTAAATATGAACAAAATAAATACAACAAACATAGTTTAATGCCCTTGCTTTTGCAAAATTTACATTAAAACCTTTAAAAACAATTAAAAAACAAAGAACTCAATGTCCATATTCTCACAATTGGTAAGTAATATTACATAAAATCCTATAAAAAAAATTGACAACAATGTGAATGAAAAAAATACAATAATTTTATCGATCAATACATATTAAATAAAATCATAAAATAAATAAATTTGCAATTAACATAGTGCATGGCCTTGCATTTTAAGTAAAACAATTCAAATAGAGTCCTATTTAAACATACAACAAAAAAATTGGTAAGTACATATTCAATAATATCCTTAGAAAATTGCGATTGTGAATTACCTGGCACTTTAAGTAGAACCTTTCAAATGAAATCCTATTTAAATCATAATAAATATAAATAATCTTCAAATAAAATCACAAAGATAATAAATCTTAAAGATTCCATCAAGACTTAGAACTATGGAAAGCAATCAAGAAATGGCAAGCGGATAGTTCATTTAAAAGAATTGTCTTAAAAAACGAGTTCTGTTCCAGCAATTAGTGAGTAAAAATTCAATTCATAACCCTAAAAATGTTGAGTGGGATACTTGAATTCTCCGAGACTGTATGCTGGGATGAAAGCTACAGAGCAATGTATAGAAGAATTTGCTCAATTCTTCTATACACGGAATGCTTCTGGAAAAAATGAGGATGCTTTACATTGAAAGTTGAAAGGCATGAATGCCTCATTTATTAACTCACATAAAACATTTTATTGGAAAATGCTGGCATGAGGTTTGAATAATTGGATACACAAAAGGATTAGACATCTTGGAAGAAACAATAAAGGAATTGCATAGAGAAACTTAGCTTCAACAAGGAAAGAATCAGATTCTTCTTCGATCTATTCGATCTAATTTTTTTTGTAGGACTACCATGGACACACTTAAAATTGGCCCCAACCAACCCGGTCAACCCTGAAGAGAAGCAAGTGCATTTGCCTATTGCATTCAAAGAGAACCTTTATGGGGAAAATACTATTTTTAAGTTAGCCTCCATCTTTAAGTACTAGGAAGTCATATTATGTTTAGCATATTCTCAATATGTCATAAGTCTTTTTTTTTTTTTGTTCTTTGTTGCACAATTTGCTTAATTTTGTACTTAGTCAATCTAGAAATGCTTACAATGCATCTTGAATAGTACCACTATGATAGGTAGTCTATGACCTTTTACACTATCTCACCAAGGTTGGTTTTTATAGGAAAATGGATCTAATAACATATGTGAGGTGCACCATGTTGATTAATTGGGTTGGTTGTCATTGATGTCAACCCTTGAAGCAAGCACGATAGTAAATTCCAGTAGCCCCAACAATATGGTTAAGGGAATTAAGTTTGTTTGAGGTATAAAGGTATGAATATCAGTGTATTTATAGGTAATACTATTCTATATGGATAACACATGTAGTGTCATTTCTGGTGATTTGTGGAACGTCACATAACTCCTCACGGTTAGATATTTATGTCCATGTGAAGTTGGAGAACCCTCATGAGTTATCTAGAAGCCCCTAGAAGGTCAAAGAAGTCTATTTAGTCTAGAAGCTCCTGGAAGAATTTACAAGTCAAAGTGGTTGTAACTAAGAGTTAATCATGAGTTAAGTTGTTTAAAAAAGAAAACAATTAAAAAATAAATGTGTTGCAACTAGAAGTGGTGAATTTACTATTTGTGGATAAAGTGGTTGTAAGTGGACAAAGTGGTTAGAAGTGGGTTAGCCCTAAAAGAAGGAAGTTGGTTAAAGGTAGTTAGAAGATAAGCCTCTGAGGAAGCCACTTGGAGAGTATAAAAAATAGAGCAAGGGTCTCATATTTGAAACTAATGAGCACATTGAATATATATTATTTGTGAAAATTTTATTGCAGGTACTCATTGATACGTCTGAAGTTACACAAGTTTGATGTAGCAAAGGAGGGTTGACAGTGGAAGTTTCGAAGTTGTAGAATTACTGAAAAAGAAACCCTAGATTTTTAGGTGTACACGGGATGCAGTGGAGGAAGTCGCGTACATACGCGGGCTGCAGTGGATGAGGGTGCGTACATACGTGGGTTGAAGAAGAGGAGGTCGCGTAAAGTTGGGAAAAACCATGAAAGTTTGAGTAGATGAGGATGCTAGGTCTCTAGAGTCTGAAAGCAAGCTCCCAGGAAGCCCTACAGTGATCCGGTACAATAGATATTTCTACAGGTTCAAAAGGTAGTTCATATTCTTATGAGTAGTTGGATATTGTTTTCTATATGAGATATGGTTATGGGAGATTGAGGATTTTCCCTAGAGAGGTTGTTGGTTGTATGGCACTTAATGTTTGAGATAGATCTACAGAAATACAATGCTGGTATGTTTGGTATTTATCATTGGTACATCTTGTTGGTTTGAGTGTTGATGCATATCTTGTATTTCTTGGTACATGGTTGAGGGATATGTATGATGGTGTATGCATAAGGAACAATTACAGATTGGATATAGTGATAGGCTACAAGTGGATGTGACAGTGGCAGTGAAAGTATGGAGGGTTGGAAGTTTCTGAGTTTTAGAAAGGTGAAAACCTTAGCTTTCTGAAGGTGTACGCAGGTTGAAAGAGGACATGTCTCATACATACACAAGATACATTATAAATAGGTTGCGTACATACATGTGTTGCAACATATACAGGTCACATATCTGTTGGTACGGGCTGATTATTGGTACATGTTGACTACATGTTATTGCTACATGTTGGTTGCCGGTTGTTGGCACATATTGGTATAGGTTTGCATTGGTATATCTCATAGTGATAGTGTGGCAGTGGTTTCATCATTTATTTGACACTTATATTCCAAGGCGGTTGGACGGGGCAAGGATAGGTGGTTGTAGCCACCTTCTGGTTGTAGACGAAGAGCATGGGGGGTTGTAGCCTCCTTCTGGTTGGAGCCAGAGAATTGGGGAGTTGGAGCTTCCATTAGGTTGTAGCCAGAAAATATGGGGGGTTGGAGCCTCCTTCCAGTTGAAGCTGGAAAACAAAGGAAGTTGGTGCTTCCAATGAATGCAATTCTTAAAGACATATAAGAAAAACAAATTTGTGGTTTTCTCCTGCATTGAGTTTCCATGTAAAAATATTGGTGTACTATGTATGTGTGTGATTGTTCATTGTTCATGGTTCATCTATTATTGATTCACCCCCCCCCCCTCTGAGTAATCCAGCAATTGGTATCAGAGTCGGTTCCTTTAGGAATCAATTTAACCACTAGAAGGTAGATCATGGAGAGCAACAATATGTATAAAAATGGAATACCACATTTTGATGGAAAAAACTATGCATTCTGGATCAGAAGGATGAAAACATATATACAAGCACAAGGATTTGAGGTTTGGCAATCAATAGTAGATGGATATAAAGAACCTAGTGTTCCTCCAACAAATGAAAATGGAAGGAAACTCAATCTAAATAATTTGAAAGCCAAAAAGTCTATCATAGATGGTATAGTTGATTCGGTAAATGTCAAAGTTATGCATCGCAGATCCGCAAAGGAGATTTGGGACAAACTTCAAAATGATTATGAAGGAGACACAAAATTCAAGGCAACAAAGCTTCAAACTTACCGAGGTCAATTTGAACAGCTGAAGATGAAGGAAGATGAAAATATTGCAACTTACTTTATACGAGTTGGTGAAACAATGAATGCAATTAGAGGATTTGGAGAAGAAGTTGATGAATCTATAATTGTTCAAAAAGTACCAAGATCTCTTCCAATGAGATTTGATCCTAAGATCTCAGCACTAGAAGAAAGAACATATATGGATTAGATAAGCATGGATGAGCTACATGGAATATTCACAGCCTATGAAATGAGAACATAACAAGAGAATCTAGTTACAAAAGAAGCAACATTCAAATCATCCAAGAAGTCAAAGAAAAAGGACAAGCAAAAGGCAAAGTTAGATAACAACAACAGTGACATCTCAAAAGATGATGACGAAGTATACAAATTCGCCAGAAGACTGAAAAAGGGAACCGACAAATATAGAGGTAAGCTTCCATTGATTTGTTTTAATTGTGATGGTATTGGTCATTTCACTAATAAATGTCCCCATAAGAAAAAGAAAGGAATGAAGAAGATGATTCAAATAGCAAACAAATATACAAAGGCAAAACAACCAAAAATAATTTTTTCAAGAAAAACTTTTTCACCAAAGAGGACAACACCTCATCAGACGAAGATGAAGTCAGTGAAAGTGATACAAAAAGGGTTCTATTCATGGAAGTAGAAGATTTCGATGAAGAAGGCACCGAAGAAGAATATGAAGAGACAGAAGTTGACTACATAGGAGAACTGTTGAGTGTAATAGAAGTTATAAAAAGAGAAAAGAAGAAAAACAAGTCACTACATGCAGAACTAAAAAGAAAAGAGGAAACTCAAAATTCCAACTCTGAAGAACTAGAGAAAATGATCACTAAACTAAAAATCCAAGTTGAATAATACAAAATAATTGAAGAATCACTCAAAGAACGGTTGGAAGAAAAAGACAAGATCATTAGAGGTTTGAAAGCAGAGATTGTCACATTGAGAAAAGACCTTCAAAAGAAAAACATGCAGAACAAATCCAAAGTTTTGGACGAGATTATTAGCAGTGAAACAAAAAATCATGACAAGTTTGAACTTGGATACAAACAAATAGAAAAGTGATCAAGCTCCAAAAAAAACAAATAAAGAAACACAACCAAGAAGCTATGCAGAGACAGTCAGAGGAGACAAGAAATTTTACAAGGAAGATCACAGAGACACTCCTCCATCTAGAACATTTAGATTTCAGAATCAACGACAGTCAGAAACAAGAAGGCCTCAAGAAGAAGGGTTCAGAAGAGTAACTCATTTTAGAAGATCTACATCTCCCAGGTATCAAACTATCTTTCTTTGTTTATGTTATTCATGTAACAATTTTGGACATAAGGCTATGAATTGCAGAGAAAATAACAGGAACAAAGAAAACCATGAAAATTATGTATGAAATGATTATTCAAGAAGGCCCAGTGAAAAAAAAAACATAAGCTATAATAAGTTTGAATCCATGTGTACTGAGATGGAATTCGACAAGTGACACGAATTTGGACACATGACCAAAGATTGTAGAATGACAGTTCCTCCAAGAGAATCACAACAAAATAACAACAATCACATACATTAATCTCAAATAATATGGATAAGAAAGCATAATAAATTCAATAATGAATAATGCACACTTTCTCTACAAGATAAACACAAGAAACGTGGTTGGTATATTGACAGTGTCTACTCAAATCACGTGATAGGTGATGAGGACATGTTTCTAACCTCGAGAAAGGAAAGAGATGCATCAATATCCTTTAGAAACGATGACTATGATAGAATCATTGGAAGAGGCACAGTCAGCATTGGAAATAAGAATATCGAGGCAGAGAATGTTCTACTAGTGGAATATATGAAACACAATATTCTGAGTGTAATTCAAATGTGTAACCAAGGTAAAAAACTTGTGTTTGATTCACAGAAGTGCGAGATAAGAAAAGTAGGTTCAAGTAGAGTGGTTTCAATAGCTGTAATAACTTCAAGCAACATATATGTTTTAAGTGAAATTGGAAATGAAAAGTGTTGTCTAGGAAAGGAAGATAAAGTTTGGCTATGGTACAAAAGAATGGATCACATAAACTTTGTTAATCTTGTCAAAGTCATAAAAAAGGAAGCAGTCAGAGAAATGCCCCAGATCGTGAAGCCAACCAACACTTTATGCAAGCATTGTCAACAAGGAAATCAAACCAAGACCAACTTCAAGTCAAATGAATACTCCACAACAAAGTCGTTGGAAATTGTGCATACTGATCTAGTTGGACCAACTAGAACAAAAGGGTTGAAAGTTGAGAAATATTTTATGTTATTGGTTGATGATTATACAAGGACGACTTCAGTTTTTTTCTCTCAAGAAGAAGTCAGAAGCATTCGAGAACTTCAAGATATACAAGGAAATAGTTAAAAATGAGATTCAAAAATCAAATGTTTGAGATCGGATATTGGAGGAGAGTTTATTTCAAAGGAATTTATGGATTTTTGCAACAAACATGCGATAAAAATACAATTCTTCATTGCTAGGACACCGCAACAGAATGGAGTCATCGAAAGGAAGAACATGACAATACAGGAAATGGCTTGAACTATGTTAATGGATTCCAAGTTGACAAACGTCTTTTGGGCACATGCAGTGCATATAACAATTCATATTCAAAATAGAGTAATGCTCAGAAACAACATTGATAAAACTCCCTACGAGCTATGGAAAGGAATACCAACGAATGTGAAGCACTTCAAAGTTTTTGGAAGCAGATGCTACATCAAAAGAGAAGATGGAAAAATGGGAAAGTTCGATTCTCGTGTGGACAAAGGTGTACTTTTTGGGTACTTGAGCACAAGGAAAGCATACAAATGTTTCAATCTAAGGCTCAACAAAGTTGTGGAAAACATCAATGTGATGTTTGATGAGACAAGTGGACGAAAAATAAAGGAGGAAGAAATGAGTCAATGGAACAGGTTCACGAAGAAGAAGTAACAAAAAGGGAAGATGAAGAAGAGCAGTTAGAAGTAGAAGAGCAAAAATAGGAATATCTTCAAGTACCTCCAAAGACACGTAGCAAATGAATACTAAAGAATCATCCATCAGATCAGATTATCAGGAACAAAGATGCAGGAGTTGAGATTAGAAGAAGAATTCGTTCACCAAATTAACTGCACCTAGCACTCTTATCTTCTATTGATCCAAGCAGCTTTGAAGAAGCCATCAAGGATGAATTCTGGATAAAATCCATGGACGAAGAGTTGGATAAGATAGAGAAGAATGACACTTGGGAATTGGTTCAAAGGTCAAGGTACAAGAATGTGATCGACACAAAGTGGGTCTTCAAAAACAAATTGAATGAATATGGATATGTTACCAGGAACAAAGCTAGATTGGTATGTAAAGGCTACACTAAGGTTGAAGGTATCAACTTTGAAGAGACGTTTTCCCCAGTTTTCATAATGGAAGCAATCATATTGATCCTCACTTATGCATGTTCTAATAATATTAAAGTGTATCAGATGGACGTGAAATCAACCTTCCTAAATGGGGATCTAGAAGAAGAAGTCTACATTGAGAAACCAGAAGGATTTCAGTTGTCAGATGTTATAGTCCAAAAATGCCACATCTATGCATCCAAGACATTGGCCCATCCATTTGCATACTTTGTCAAACATATTGTTGAGGTTTCCTTCTAAAAAACCATTTTTTGGTTAATGTACGCACCTTGTTGCACTAATACGTACACACGTGATTTGCATGCTAGTTAGCTCGCATACATACGCTTTATGCATGCTAAGTGGCTCGCGTTTACCTCCAAAAGTTGCAAAAAATATAAAATTGCACGTATTCCGGCGTAGTTTATGGGCTATGGAGGGTTTCCTAACCATTTTACCCCTTGTAGCCTATCCCCAAACCAAATAACCATATTTTTCTCATATAAAAAAGAGGTATTGGGGAGTCATTTAGACATATGAACAAGAGAATAAGAAAACTCTAGAAAAATCCTTTCCCTTTCATTGCCCAAGTTTTGCATCTTGCTCTGAGTTTTAGCCTCGGCTTTACCCTCCAACCATTCTCCCTATGCAACCCTTCCTTCTTCCCTTGATGGCATGTTGGTTGTGAGAATTCTATGTGGGATTGATGCACTTGGAGCCACGACAGAGGATCCCAGACTTGGTTCGTAGAGCAATGTTCGCAAGCAAAGGTTGTAACCTTTTATCTTGAATTTGAATAAAAGAGATTATCTTTGTCGAAAAACCCTATGTGTATATGTTCTTGTTAATTTGATCATTTATATCTATATTTAGGATTTTAAGTGATTAATAGAGATTGTATATGTTGTTGCATTGTATTCTTAACCCCTTGCAGGTAATCTTTGAGAGGAGATATGTGATCTAAGAGGAAACAACAAGTGGAAGATGTCTACATCAATCGTAAGGATTCAAAGTGCATGTTTTAACCTTCTCTTCTCTCTCTCTCTCTTATCACTTAGTCTAGATTGTTTTGGGGTAGATTAGAGATAATTCAGTATTTTAAGGGAGTTATCGCTATGCCTATTCCTTAGACCCAAATTAGGGGGAATTTTCCATAGCATCAGAGAATGAAGATTATGTTTGCAGGTTGAAGAAGGTCATGTATGGTCTCAAACATGCCTCCAGAGCATGGTATTCCAGACTGGACAAATATTTACAACAGCAAGGGTTCAGGAAAGGAAATGCATACAACCACCTCTACATAAAGGTAAATCCAGATAGTATTTTGTTAATTGAAGTTTATGTTGATGATATTATCTTTAGAAGCGATGATGACAAGATGAGCCATAAATTTGCAAAGTATATGCATAATGAATTTTAAATGTCATTGCTTGGAGAATTATCCTTATTTTTGGGTCTTCACATATGTCAAAGCAACCAAGACATGTTTATTTCTCAAACCAAGTATATCAGATAAATGTTAAAGAGGTTCAGAATGGAAGATTGAAAACCAATCAATACTCCTATGCAGAAAAGTTGTAAGTTAAGTAAAGATGATGATTCAAAGTCTACAGATCATAGGCAACACATGTCAATGATTGGTAGCTTACTTTATGTGACAACATCAGGACCAGATGTAATGCAGGCAGTTGGACAGGTAGAACAATTTCAAGAAGCACCAAAGGAATCACATGTTCTAACAATAAAGATGATATCCAGATATCTCAAGGGTACATAAGAGTTTGGATTATGGTATCCAAAAGGAAATGATTTATCACTTATTAACTACACATATGTAGATTGGTTCTAGAGGGAAAATCTCCATATAACTATACCAGGGTTTAAAGTATAGACAGAGCAAATGACTCCCTAAAAGTCAATCTAGTTTCTACACTACCCCAAACATACCAAAATATATGAACAGAAACCAGTGGAAGAGAATATCAGTAATTGTACCTTTTATCAGAGGCAGTACATGTCAATGATTGGTAGCTTACTTTATGTGACAACATCAGGACCAGATGTAATGCAGGCAGTTGGACAGGTGGCACGATTTCAAAAAGCACCAAAGGAATCACATGTTCTAACAATAAAGATGATATCCAGATATCTCAAGGGTACATAAGAGTTTGGATTATGGTATCCAAAAGGAAATGATCTATCACTTATTAACTACACATATGTAGATTGGTTCTAGCAGGAAAATCCCCATATAACTATACCAGGGTTTAAACTATAGAGAGAGCAAATGACTCCCTAAAAGTCAATCTAGTTTCTACACTACCCCAAACATACCAAAATAGATGAACAAAAACCAGTGGAAGAGAAGATCAGTAATTGTACCTTTTATCCAACGTCTGGTGATGATCTCCTCAAGCTTTGTAGTTCCCAAGGCTACAAGTCTCCTCCCAAAGCTGACTTGCATCCAAAACTAGGAAAACAAGGCTACAAGCATGCTATTTCTATTCATAAATTAGGGTTAGATACTAATTCATATGTATAAATAAAAGAAAAGACATAAAACATCATCATTTGGGACACGGAAAAGAGATTGTTTTATTCATTAATCAAAGATTGAAACTTACAATCCTCACAGGCCGACGCTCCACGAACTTGGTTCGGTCTCCTCTTAACAATGCTCCAAGTACACCTTCAATAATCCTCTTCTCACAATCTACTAATCACCTCAAGGGAAGGGAATGGATTGAATGGAAGAAAAGGGGCTGAAGAGGGAATGTTGAGGCAGTAACTCACAAAAGGTTGCAAATGCTTGGGCAAGGAAGGGAAGGGAATTTGGAAAGAGTTTCACTATTATAATTCTTGGTTGTGGAATGAGACCCCAAGACCTCCTTTTATATGACAAAAGGATGGTTATTTGGTTGGGGGACGGGCTATAGCAGGTGAATTGGTTAGGAAACCTACAATAGCTCGTAAATTTCACTGAATTCCTTACAACTTTTTAATTTTTGCAAATTTTGGAGGTATGCGTGGGTTGTTTAGTGTGCAACAAGCATATGTACATAAGTTTTCTAGCATGCAACAAGCTTATGTATGCAGGAAATAGTGCAGCAGGGCGCGTACATGCTCTAAAAATTGGTTTTTTAAATAGAGCTCCTCAGTAGTGATTTAACAAATTATGCAAGGAAGAAGGCCAATGTCATGTATGCATGAGTAGGGAATTTTAGGGCTATAACAATTGGGTAGGTTACATTGATTATCGAAGAAGTACAAGTGGAGAAACATTCTACTTGGGTGAGTGTTTGGTATCTTGGCTAAGCAAGAAACATTCATCAGTATCATTGTCTACAACCAAAGCAAAGTATATTGCAACAACAACATGTTGTACACATGTTCTATGGATGAAACAAACTTTGATAGATATACAGGTTGAGTATGATGAGCCCATTCTGATATAATACAAGTGCCATCAATATCTCAAAGAATCCAATGATGCACTCCAATACAAAGAACATTCCAATCAAGTATCATTTTCTATGGGAACATGTTGCAGAGAAGAACATTCAAGTTGAGTATGTTGGGACCAAAGAACAAAGGGCACACTCTTGAAAAAAGGGTGGCCCTGCGTGTACGGGGGTTGTCCAAGGCCAGCCCGCGTATGTACTCAGAAAGAATGATAAAATAAAAATAAAGCATTAACGCCTCTCCAATTTTATCATGTGACATGATGTATGTTCACTGGAGAGAGAGAGAGCATGAGGAGCTCGACGTCTTGGTCGAGGAGGAACCTATGGCCATCGTTGCACTGAAACATTGTAGATTATGGAGTATTGGCATCCTGATGCAGAGGAATTTATGCTGGAGGGTCAATCACTGACCCCAACCACTGAGGATATATACTTTCTGAATAGCCTTTCGAGAAGAGGGGAACCAATCAACTTGAGGACTTTTCCTCAAGGGCCTTTCAACATTTAGGATTACATCAGCATGTACTACGAGGCTGGAACTGAGAAAGTAGGTTCTCAAGTGTCAATCCACAATATGACCAACCTCTCTTTACGAGTGATCCTACTTCTGATCAGGCAGATTAATGAATCCATGAAACTTCATCAGGCCTCACGGGCACATATGCATTGTTCCATTCAATTCTTGGAGGTAACCATTTTTTATTGGAGTACCACCATGCTTGTATGCATGAAGAGACATCTTACAGAGTGTCAATGGTGTACCAACAATAACTTTGGGTTTGGTACTATTCTATGCTCCTCATTTTTCAAGAGAGTGTCCATTCTTAGTCCCAGAGAGACGGTACGGGGGCATGTAGCCTCCTTCCCAACAATGAGCAGGTGGGCAGCTTTGTTGCCTAGACAGGTTGGAGGGAGGACTATAGAGGCTTTCGATGATTTTTTTTTTGACTAGTGGGCACGTCAGACCCCGGTGATCGAGGATTACCCCTATGCAAGGATCAACTTCATCAGAGACCCAGACATGCTTGTGCCTCCCGAAGAGGAGCGTGGAAAGATAGGTAACATATATTTTAAAGTTTATTAAATTTTTAATTTTCATATATATCATTTTTATGTGTGTGTAGAGTATTGACTTGTGAATCTGTTATGTACATATGTGGGGCATGTTCGACTGAAAGACTTCGCCAGGACTTGGTGTTGTCCTCGACCATAGGCAGTATCAATAGTCGCAGGAGGACCAACAGTTGTGGGAAGACCCCCAGCCAGAGAGGTTGACAGAGTCTTACGATGAGTGGAGCGAAACCTCACCACGCTCACTCATGTTGTTCCAATATTCGAGATCGAGAATATCCCCCCGACTATGCAACCACATGTAGTAGGGGTGCCTCGGACTTGGTTCCCACCGTTCTGGTGTCTTTCGAACACCATCGTTCATTATAGTAGGGCCAATAGGCCTTGCCCTTAGATAGTGCCAGACCATTGATGTGCTGAGGGCACTTTTTTGTACTATATATATTTTTTGAGGGTGTAATCCCAGCGATGTAGATCGATGACGTTTGAGGCTTTCATGCCCACTTTTGTACTCATAACACTATTTTTTGAATATATATATATATATATATATATATATCTTTCTTGATTTATGGATAACATTCTTTACAAATGTATTTACATGTGTATGTGTGTGCTTTTCTTTTTATATGTGAGAAACATTCCAATCTAAAACTTGATTAGCTAGAGTATCTGTTAAATGATTAAATCTCCTAGGAACATGGATATACGTAATGTAATCAAAAGATCGTTCTAAGATACGTTCCCTAAGGAATCGTCGGTGCATAGTGGGATCATAAACGTGATAAACCCCATTTAAATGAGACACAACCAACTGGGCATCTAGGTAAACCCAAAGGCAATAAATGCCATGTGAAAAAGCATCATGAAGCAATTCTACCATTGCGTTGTACTCGGAAACATTATTTGTAGCATCGCCTAGACAAATACCTCTGGAAGATAGCAACTGGCCTCCAGGTGTGAAAATCACTCAAGCTACATAATCAAGCCTCCGAGTGTGTTGGCTAGTGCCATTCGCGAACCCAAAGTAAACCTCTAATTCACTTGACATATGCCACAGTGAAAAAGAAGACATAAATAACTACACATTCACAAGACAAAAAAGACAAAAAAATGTATAAGAGACTATACATATATACAAGAACCCACACAAGTGACCAACCTAAGAGTAGTACTTCTTAAGGTAGATCCCATTTCTAGGCTCTGCCAAATAATTTCCCTCTAAAATCAACCAGACGGTAAGCGCCCTTCTCTAAGACCTCTTTCACAATGAACAGTTTGAACCACATGGGTTTAAAGTTGCCTTCCCCCAGGGGATCTTTGCATTGATCATAGACCAGTACAAGATCGCCTTTGGAGAAAATCCGAGGATGAACAGACCGATCATATTGACACTTGACTCGTTTCTTATGAGCCTCATTGGCTAAGGCTGCATCATGATGTTGCTCATCGAGTTGTTCAATATATAGAAGGCGTTCCTCAAGCGATGAATTATTTGGCAATAACTCTACTGCTAAATTTAAATAAGGGATATGAAATTCAATAGGTAAGACTGCTTCTAGACCGTATATGAGTTGAAAAGGTGAAAAATTGGTGGCAATCTTCATAGATTTTTGATAGTCCCACAACGTTGAATACAACATCAAATGCCAATTCAACTTGGCAGAATTGATCGTCCACTGAAGAATAGTCTTGAGAGACTTATTCATAGCTTTCAACCTGACCATTCACTTGCGGGTAGTAGGGTGATGAATGTTCCTATTTGAACCCAAGATTTCACATTAATTCAATCATCATTTTATTCTGGAAGTGACTGCATGGTCAGTGACAATCTCCTTCGGGATACCAAACATGTCTACTATCTGATTAAAGATGAAAAGAGTTGTGGTTTCACCATCATTGTTGAATGTTGGCATAGCTTCGACCCACTTCATGAAGTAGTCTACTGCTACGATGATGTCACGATGCCCCTTAGACGAAGTTGGGTGACATGTAGTAAAGTCAATCCCCCACTTGGTGAAAGGACCAACAACAATGACCAGAAACATAGGATCAAGGTGTGCTCGCATCTTCCGACAGAAGATCTGACATGGGCGACAATTCTTGACCGCCTCCACACAATCCTTGATTATTGAGGGCCAAAAGTAACTTGCATGTAGAATATTTTGGGTTGTTTCCAGCCTAGACAAATGACCGCCACATGCTCTGGTGTGATAGTCATTCAAAATGACTTTGCTTCTTCATGTGTAATACATCGTCGAAGACTGCAATCTACACCTCGGCGATACAAAGTGTCATCGAGTATAAGATAGTTGTGCGCCTGATGTCGAATTCGTCGACGCTCATCGCAAGAAGCATAAGCGGGGCACTTCAAAGTATGGATATATGAGAGTATATCTCCATACCAGGGGTCTGAAGATGCAATTAGAAGCATATCACCATTAATAGGTGATTCTTCGGGCATGATATCATTAGATTCTAGCGGCAGTTTTGAAATGAGTTCAACAAAGACCAATCACTTTTTGGATTTCGCAGAAAAAAAAAATCCAAGTCAAACTTCTGTAGGATAACTATCCATCTATTGATCTTTCTGCCAATGACCCGTCATGTTAACACATATTGGAAAGGGTTGACGAGGGAAATGACGGTGGTCTTGCGAAGCAAAATGTAGTGACAGAACCGTTGGACAGCATGGACAGCTTCCAAGGAAATTTTCTCAACATGAGAGTAGTTGAGTTCAGGTCCAACCAGGCCTCGGCTAAGATAATATATAATTTTCTCTTTGAGCATGTCATCTTTCGGAACCAAGACCATGCCGATGGTCGACTCTGCAGCAGCCAAATACAACAAGAAATCTCTGTTATAATCGGGAGGCTAGAGCAGAGGGGAAGATGTCAGGGCACGTTTCAACGCTTCAAAAGAGCGTTGAGAAGCTTCATCCCAACAGAATGGGACCCCTATTTTCAAAATATGCATGAAACCTTTAGTGATCTCGACATAATTAGCGACAAAACACCAAAGAAAATTTGCTTTCCCCTATAAGCTCTGAAGTTGGGATATTGTGCACGGGGGAGGAAATTGAACTATCGCCTCAACCTTTAGAGGATCGACCATGATCCATGTTGTCGATACATTGAAACCTCAAAGACGACCTTGTGTCATGCAAAAACTGCACTTGTTAGGATTCAATCGAATCTGATAGTAGCAACATCGCTAAAAAAATAGTCGTAGATGGGAAGGATGATCAAATCTCTTGCAAGAATGTGATGCTAGATCATCAAGATACACCTTGACTATGTGTTTGAGGTCGTGAATAGAAAAATACATGGCCTGCTAAAAGGTGGCTCCAACATTCTTCATGCCAAATGACATCTTTATATACGTGAAGGTACCCCAAGGACAAATAAAAGATGTTTTATGTTGGTCCTCGGGTTTGATTTGAATCTGATTGTATCCCAAAAAATCGTCCATGAACAAAAATACTTCGCAACCTACACATTCATCAACAATCTGATCGATAAACGGGGTTTGGAAATTGTCTTTCGGGCGAGTCTTATTCAAATCGCAAAAATCCATACAAACGCGAATCGTGCCCTGTTTCTTATTGACCGGAACTAGGTTTGACACCCATTCTGTCAATTGTACAGGGTAGATAAAACTAACTTTGAGTAGTTTTTATACTTCTTCCTTGATTGATGTCACTTTTCGAGGATTGATCAGATGAAGCTTCTGTTGAACCGGTTTGGCATCAGGATAAGTCATGATTTCATGTTCGACAATTCTTGGGTCGAGGCATGGCATCTCCTCGTAAGACCATGGAAAACGTCGTGAAACTCTTTGATTAACTCGATGTAAGTTTGAATCTCTATAGGGGATCAATCTGCTCCAACGAAAACATTATCCACGATGCCAGGGTTTTTGGAGATATCGATTGGAATCATTGTAGCAATTCTTGCCGTGTTACCCTCATCATAAACTCTGTGCGTAGCTAGAGAATTGATAAGACAAGGACTATCTCCATTCACGTTCAAAACAAAATCTCCCTGCTCCACTCTCCTTAGCTTAGGAAGAAAATAAGATCTATGATGTAGATCATCCCAAGGTCTATCGAGACCAGTCATTGTCTCGAGAATCGCCTTGTCGAAGGGCAAGACCAAGTCTAAAGGATCTTGAATGGTAAGAGAATCTTGAGCCCAAATACGCTCAAAAACCGGATCTAATTCTCGTGAGGGAGATGGATTTGGGTTGGATGAGGCTTGTTGGACAATGTTGTACGCAACCTCAGTTGGGGATAAGGGCATGGCCAAGCCAAGATGCCCTATCTATTCCATCGAAGCCAATGGGGAAGGTAAAGTCCATGGGTCGTGAAAGTAGCTCATTCTAAAAGACGACACTTGCAAAATTACAGCCTTCAGTTGGTCAGGAACAACCAATATAATCTTTACATCGTTGGAAGGCGACGATTAATCAAAAGTTCCCATAAACAATGGAAACAAACCGACACCTAAGTTGACAGTGCCAGGCTGCAGGTTATTAATCATCAGGACCATGGAAGCCCCCGATGAAGAGTCAAGACGAGAAAATGACAACTGATCAATGGTCACTATTTGGCCCTTGTGTGGAAAGCACAAGACCCAAAAAATTATGGCAACCACCGCATGCGTCCAGCTCCGTCCTAACAAAATATTTTAGTCGAGAGGTGCATCGACCACTTCAACTTTGACACACACGGTTTTACCTCCTAACTACATGAGAAAGGAAGGAATTATTTTGTGTGGTCTAAATGACCGACCATCAAAAGATGTAAGCAACATAGGCAATAGAGACAACTCAGGTTGTCCAGTGGCCTTCCAACATGCCAACGAAATCATGCAAGTCGAGGAACCCTCATCAACCACTGTACGAAAAATGTTCCACGTAAAATATTTTGTGGTATAGGACACTACTATCTAGGAGGAAACGTGATGAGGAAAATGAGATTTTAAGTCAGTTATATTGAAAATGATCGCTCCTGGGTTACTAGTATCTGTCACTCCCAAGGAGGACAATAGAGATTTTCTCTACGAGGGGAAACTCTAGAGGAACTCCAAAGCAGACATCGCACAAGGGGTATGTGTCAGATCCTCCATGAAAGAGTAGTTCTTAGTGGCCCTCGCGTTTGGATTATGGGAAGACTTCTTAAACACACTTTTAGGGATGTGAGTCATTGTTTCACCCACCACCTTCAATTTGGAGAGGAGTCGATGGGTTAGTGAACTCCTTGCGCTTCTCGACAGATTATGTCATTCCATAGTCATGAGTCTTGGTAAATAAGTGAGCATCGATGTTCAACATGTAAATGTTTGCGGCCGGGTTTTTTTTGGTAGGCGCGGGGGGTCCCTGATTGCCCCATGCAGCGCTTGTGGATGCAAAATCTTGAGCCATATTTTTCCCTTGTGGAAAAGGTTTCGTCAACACAGTAGGTTGTTGTTGTGCTAATAGCTTATGGGCTTCTGCAAGCCGAGGGAATAGGTGAGTCGTGTGGTCTTCTATGAAAATATTACATGGGTTCTTCGACTTCTTCTTCTCCGTTTTTCCCCAGCCAAAATTATTGGTAACCTTTTTATCCCTTTACCCTTCTTATTTCGTTGTTTCTTCTCTCCCTCGATGTAACACCCAGTTCCCCCAACTTGTAAATATAACTGGACTGGACAAGAACTATGGCAAACTCATAAATTTGAATATGTGATGTAAATGGACCTTGAGGAAGAGGTCAATGAATGTGAATAACATTTTGAATTTATTGAAGGAATCCTGAGAGGGGATGTGCAGAAAAAGAGACCACGATGGCGGTGGAAGGAACCTGAAAAGGTGGCGTTAACTTCCACCGAGAATTAATACCGTATTTGGACTCCACTGGCCCGGAGAACCAAAAGCGGCTCGTTGGCCCCGAATTTAATGTATCGCAGGCTGGTAGGCGGATGGATTAATGAGGGATGGGATGATGAACCGCCCATCCATAGAGCCGTCAGGCCTGATCAGCGTGAGGGTAATTGCACCACATGCAACCTCGCAAGAGGATAAGGAGTGGGGTAGAAGTGATTGGGGGGCAGACGCGAGGGGAACTCTGGCATTACGCAGAGTGAGTGATAGCAGAGAGGAAGGATTGCAACCTTCACTCCTGGTCACTGGCAGACAGAGAGATGCAGTCTCACAGCATCGTGGTCTCAGCTCGGGGGTGGCTAGTGGTAAATCCGCTGGGATTCGCTACGCCTACGGTTGGGTGGAAACGAGCACCCATATCAGCAGTTGCACTCACTTCTTGTGTTATTTCTGATAAGTGTTTTACATATTGCATCTTGAAATTCATATACTGACATATATGCTCATAGAACTGTGGAATTGTGAACAATTACAGTATTAGAATGTATGTGCAGAGTTTTGATAATAAATAATAGATATATGCTTATAATAGAAAGACCACACATGGCTTATGTTGATAAATGAATTTAATTATGCATGAGTTGAACCAAGTCAGACTTCCAGTCCGTCCTCGGGAATTTGTTTCCCCTTGTCTGTCTCTCGGAATGCCCCGGAATAGATCTCTTCACATTTTCCCTCCTTGGAAAGGTTTACCAAGAGCCTAGAAAAAAGGACTTGAATGTGAAAGTATTAACAACCCTGCACGAGGAGGAATGACCCTCTTAAAAATCCCGAAGTAGCAGCGTAGGGATAAGTATCGATCAACGAACGAGATCCCGTCGGAAGATCCATGGTCATTCACGACCGTTAGATTGACGAAAGAAAACAAGGGCGTTGCATACCTTGCCCCTTTTCCTCTATCCTCGTGAGTAGCGAGGAAATCGGGATCATAGACCCCCAAGGTCCATGAGAACATCTGGACTGTTGATTTTTCCACGTCCATGAAGTACTGGGAGAGTGTGCGACGTGGGATAGGTCTGAGCCGTTAGATCTTAGCTAGAACCAACCGACAACTGTTGGATCTGTTAAGAGATGCATGAGGGTTAAGCCCTCGTGAACAGGAGGTTGAAAGTCCCGACGAGTGGCATAGCCATCGGGATATCGGCATTCATGAAATCGGGAGTCACGATGACATGAGATTGGGAATTTTCATAGTGAAAATTCCAGAATCAATCTGAGTCGTCCATCATAGGAGGACACGTGGGCAAGATCGGGAGCCCGTCGGCATTTCAGAGATCGAAGGGATAAGATGTCGGAGTATTTCAGCAGCGGAAACTCTGAAATCGTGAGAAGCGATCAGGACCGTCCATCTTAGGAGGACGCGTGGCGACAATCGGAGCATTCAGGGAAAGTCCCGAAAGGAAAGTTATCCATTGGGAAAATCGGGAATTCCGTGGACAAGAAGTCCATACACTTCGGAATTGCAAAGCCCGGAATCCCGACCAAGTGAAAAGCGTCCATTGTAGGGCCAGCTGTCATCATATCGGCATATCGGGATTCGACGGATCGCGAATCCTGAGTATGAGTACATTTCGGTATTGGAAAGTCCGAAAACCTGACAGGAGATAAGGCTGCGGTCTTGTGAGATAGTGGTCACGTGGGTCAGGAGTTTAGCCATAAGGGATAACACGTAGGGACCATATCGGTGAGTTATCTCATCGAAAATCAGGGATTCAAGAGAACAGGGAACTCTTGACATCGAGGATCACGAAACCCCGAAACCCGAAAGTATATGCATTTCCCGTTGTGGAAAGAGTAGCGGTCGTATGAAAAGACTGTGACAAGGAGGAAGGACCTGTGGATCGGGTTTTAACAAAGATTCCAGTAGGGAATCCAATGAGCCGCTTTGGCTCATGAACTGATTGAACAATCCTGTGAATGGACATGCTTGGGAGTGTGACTGCATCACTTCCCATATCAGAATTCGGAGATTTGAATGATGAAGAGTTTGGGAGTCGTTGCACTTCGAACTCCCGAGTACCAAAACCCCGAAAGGATCCATGTCGTTGGATCAAGGGAGGCTTACGACCGTCGATCTCCCTTTGGAGGGAAACTTTGGGGACCTCGGAAGTTTCGGGGATTTGAATGGGGAAAGGTAGAAGTCGTGTATCGTGATTCCCTGAATCGCGAAAAGCCAATAAGCTCTTGGCTAGCTTAAGCACGTGGGCACCGTATAGGGTTACGTAGACAAGACCCCAAGAGATAAACTTGCCCCTCGCTAGCCCCGTCAGGGTTCGGTGTTTCATTGTTTCAAGCTTCGGGGTTTGCAGAGTCAAGCAACTCGACGTTCCAGTAGCACTGAGTCACGGAGTGCGAAAATACATCATGTTGATTCAGTCCATAGTCGTGAACTACAATCATATGGAGGTGGAAAAAGGAAAAGAGCTAGCCTGTGCTAAGCCCCGGAGGAATTCGAGGATTCCAATTGTTGAGAAATCAATGAAAAAGTTTGATTTGCGTACTGGGTGTGTGACAAAGTGGTATCAGAGCATGGTTACAACACTCGGCCTGACTGGGCTCGTGCACAAGTCACGCATAAGCTCCGTTCGAAGTACTCCTACGAGGAGTAACCCCCTAACGTAAATCTCTTGCCTAGAATTGAAAGACTCGGAGACGAGAACCCGACTGTGTATGCATGTGAAAGAATTATAAATTATAAAAATTATAAAAATGTATTTAACTCTTGACTAATAACTAGCGTTTGTATTTTCACTCAAGCGGACGATCAGCAGCGGGAATCTACAGACGCAGAGTATGGTTACTCACCAAGAGGTGGGAGAAGGCTCCCACAATAGAGACGAAGAGTTTGACGAAAGAAGAGCAATATGAACCCCTCTAGACCTAGCCGAGACTGTGAGGAGTCTCATGGTTGAATTGCAAAGCTGTAAGGCCGACAATGAAAGGATGATGAAAGAACAAGAAAAGCAAATTGAAATTAATGCAGTTTTACTGCAAAGCTTATCCGACCTACAGCGACAAATGCAACATGAACCTGAGATGCAAAATCATGGTCATGTCAGTGGCCATACTGAGAGAAGCACGTCAAGAAAGGTCCACCCCAAAGGTAAAGGACCAGTGCCAGACAATTCCACTGAGAAGGAAGTTGGCGATTCAGAAGGCTCTTCCAACAGCAGGACCAGTTCCTATTCTCAAAGAAAACAAAAGAAGAAAAAGACTTCCAAGGGTCATAAATTTGAAGAATTTAGGAAGGCCAAACCTCCCTCCTTCGACGGTGAGAAAAGAAGGGAGAGGAAGCCGAGGCCTGGCTACTTGGACTAAAGAAATATTTCAGAGTCCATGACTTTTCAGAAAATTTGAAGGCCCGAGTGGCCACTTTCAATCTGAACGGAAAAGCTTCCATCTGGTGGGAAGATCTTAAGAACATAAAAGGGGTCCGCGAGGAGGACTTGTCTTGGAAACGGTTTGAGAAGTACTTCCAGAAGAAGTATTTTTCGGAAAGATATTTCGACGAGAAGGCTAAAGAGTTTTATGAACTCAAACTGGGGCAACTCACTATAGAGGAATATGTCAACAAATTCCTCGACTTATTGAGATATGTACCCTACATCAAAGCAGAGAAGG
>ML779160.1:871082-915080 GCA_009831015.1 Picea engelmannii
GCACCTGTGTTGAAAATCGTTGACCCAGAAGTTGACTTCCTTGTGTGCACAGATGCCTGTAAAGAAGGGCTCGGAGGAGTCCTTATGCAGGAAGGAAAGGTGATCTGCTATGAATCCCGAAAATTGAATGAACATGAGGTCAAATATGTGACTCATGATCTAGAACTAGCTACCATAGTGCATGCCTTAAAAATGTGGAGGCATTACCTCTTGGGAAGAAAATTTGTACTTATGATAGATCACTTTGGAT
The DNA here is from genome assembly GCA_009831015.1 of Picea engelmannii. NCBI lineage: Eukaryota > Viridiplantae > Streptophyta > Pinopsida > Pinales > Pinaceae > Picea > Picea engelmannii. The sequence continues at coordinate 871,333 of ML779160.1, forward strand.
TACTGTATTTGTTCGACCAACCAAAGCTCAATGCTAGACAATCTAGATGGATGGCCCTCGTTAACGAATTTGATTTTGAAATCAAACACATCAAAGGGAAAGAAAATAGGGTGGTTGATGCCCTTAGCAGAAGCATGAAAACGATTCACCTAGCAGCAGTGAGTACCTTCGAGACAGATGTTAAGAACAGAGTCAGAAATGCACAAGAAACAGATTCCTTCGTTCAGACTGTGACCTTGTACCTACAACAAGAGCCCGCTGGAGAAAAATATGAAGGCTACCAGACGACCGAAGGAGGTCTACTCACTTACAGAGATAGACCGTACATTCCAAATTGTGACGAATTGAAGAGGTTCATTATGGATGAACTACATAAAAGACCATACACTGGTCACCCAGGATACCAGAAAATGATCACTGCCACCCGGAAACAATTTTATTGGCCTGGATTGAAGAAAGAAATAGCCAAATATTTGGCCCAATGCATAGAATGCCAACAGGTTAAAGCAGAACATCGACACCCAACAGGACTATTACACCCTTTACCCATCCCATAATGGATATGGGAAACCATCTCCATGGATTTTATCACTGGATTACCAACTTCAACCAAACAGAATGATGCCATTATGGTGGTGGTGGATAAACTGATCAATTCTACTCATTTCATCCCCGTCAAATCGACCTGCAAGGTGATATATATTGCCCAGGTATTCATGAAAGAGGTGTTCCGACTGCACGATATGCCGAAAGAGATAATATCTGACAGAGACACAAAATTTACTTCAAATTTTTGGAATCATTGATGATGGGTTTAGAGACCAAATTGTTGTTTAGTACCACCTATCACCCTCAAACCGATGGACAGACAAAAAGAGTAAATCAAATATTAGAGGATATGTTAAGGATGCATGTAATGCATCAACCCAGGAAATGGGAAGACTACCTGCCATTGGTAGAATTTGCCTACAACAACGGCTACCAAGCATCCTTAAAGATGAGTCCCTTCGAGGTCCTCTATGGTAGATAGTGTAATACTCCAGTCAGCTAGAGTAATCCTATAAATAGGATTCCTTTTGGACCCGGCATGTTGAAAGAAATGGAACAACAAGTGACTTAGATAAAACAAAATCTGAAGGTCGCTCAGAACCGACAGAAAAGTTATGTTGATCAAAAGAGAACTCCAAGAGAGTTCAAAATGGGAGACCATGTATATCTCAAAATTAAGTCCAGAAGGAGTTCCCTGAAAATGGGAGCTTGTGCCAAATTGGAACCCCGGTATTATGGACCCTTTGAGGTTCTAGATAGAGTTGGACCAATAGCCTATCTGCTAGCACTTCCTCCCACAGTAAAAGCACATAATGTTTTCCATGTTTCATTATTGAAGAAATATGTACACGATGCTAATCATATAATTGACTGGTTTGTGATCCAGGTGGAACCGGAGGGAGAATTTCTACTAGAACCCCAATGCATACTGGACAGAAAGGAAACCCCGCTCCGGAACAGAACCATTGCACAGGTCAAGGTGCAGTGGAAACATTTTGGCCCAGATGAGGCTACATGGGAAATGGAGGATGCCATGAGACAGGCATATCCGATTTTGTTTACTTCTGTAAATGCAATTCATGTTAGTAGATAAGAACATCGAGGACGATGTTCCTTTTAAGGGGGAGGGAATTGTAACACCATGATTCCCCCATCTTGTAAATATAACTGGACTGACCAAGAACTATGGAAAACTCATAAATGTGAATATGTGATGTAAATGGACCTTGAGGAAGAGGTCAATGAATGTGAATAAAATTTTGAATTTATTGAAGGACTGTTGAGAGGGGATGTGCAGAAAAAGAGACCACGATGGCGGTGGAAGGAACCTGAAAAGGTGGCGTTAACTTCCACCGAGAATTAATACCGTATTTGGACTCCACTGGCCCGGAGAACCAAAAGCGGCTCACTGGCCCCGAATTTAATGTCTCGCAGGATGGTATGTGGATGGCTTAATGAGGGATGGAATGATGAACCGCCCATCCGTAGAGCCATCAGGCCTGATCAACGCGAGGGTAACCGCGCCACACGCAACCTCGCAAGAGGATAAAGCATGGGGTAGAAGCGATTGGGGGGCAGACGCGAGGGGAACTTTGGCATTACACAGAGTGAGTGATAGCAGAGAGGAAGGATTGCAACCTTCGCTCTTGGTCACTGGCAAACAGAAAGGCGTAGTCTCACAACATCGTGGTCTCATCTCGGGGGTGGCTAGTGGTAAATCCGTTGGGAGTCGCTACGCCTACAGTTGGGTGGAAACGAGCACCCATATCAGCAGTTGCACTCACTTCTGGTGTTATTTCTGATAAGTGTTTTACATATTGCATCTTGAAATTCATATACTGACATATATGCTCATAGAAATGTGCAATTGTGAACGATTACAGTATTAGAATGTCTGTGCAGAGTTTTGATAATAAATAATAGATATATACTTATAACAGAAAGACCATGCATGGCTTATGTTGATAAATGAATTTAATTATGAATGAGTTGAACCAAGTCAGACTTCCAGTCCGTCCTCGGGAATTTGTTTCCCCTTGTCTCTCTCCCGGAATGCCCCGGAATAGATCTCTTCACAGAGATTTTCCCTCCTTGGAAAGGTTTACCAAGAGCCTGGAAAAAGGACTTGAATGTGCAAGTCTTAACAACCCTGCACGAGGATGAATGACCCTCTTAAAAATCCCGAAGTAGCAGCGTAGGGATAAGTATCGATCGAAAGACGAGATCCCGTCGGAAGATCCATGGTCATTCACGACCGTTAGATTGACGAAAGAAAGCAAGGGCATTACATACCTTGCCCCTTTTCCTCTATCCTCATGAGTAGCAAGGAAATTGGGATCGTAGACCCCTAAGGTCCATGAGAACATCTGGACTGTTGATTTTTCCACATCCATGAAGTAGTGGGAGAGTGCGCGACGTGGGACAAATCTGAGCCGTTAGATCTTAGCTAGAACCAACCGATAATCGTTGGATCTGTTAAGAGATGCATGAGGGTTAATCCCTCGTGAACAGGAGGTTGAAAGTCCCGATGAGAGGCGTACCCATCAGGATATCGACATTCGTGAAATCGGGAGTCACGATGACATGAGATCGGGAATTTTCATAGTGAAAATTTCGGAATCAATCTGAGTCGTCCATCATAGGAGGACACGTGGGCAAGATCGGGAGCCCGTCGGCATTTCGGAGATCGAAGGGATAAGATGCCGGAGTATTTCAGCAGCGGAAACTCTGAAATCACGAGAAGCGATCAGGACCGCCCATCTTAGGAGGACGCGTGGCGACAATCGGAGCATTCGGGGAAAGTCCCGAAAGGAAAGTTATCCATCGAGAAAATCGGGAATTCCGTGGACAAGAAGTCCATACACTTCGTAATTGTGAAGCCCAGAATCCCGACCAAGTTAAAAGCGTCCATTGTAGGGCCAGCTATCATCATATCGACATATTGGGATTCGGCGGATCATGAATCCTGAGTACGAGTACATTTCGGCATTGGAAAGTCCGAAAACCCAACAGGAGATAAGGTTGCGGTCTTGTGAGATAGTGGTCACGTGGTTCAGGAGTTTAGCCAGGAGGGATAACACGTAGGGACCATCTCGGTGAGTTAGCTCATCGTAAATCGGGGATTCAAGAGAACAGGGAACTCTTGACATCGGGGATCACGAAACCCTGAAACCCGAAAGTATATGCATTTCCCGTTGTGGAAAGAGTAGCGGTCGTATGCAAAGGCCGTAACAGGGAGGAAGGACATGTGGATCGGGTTTTAACAGAGATTCCAGCAGGGAATCCAATGAGCCGTCTCATGAACTGATTGAACGATCTTGTGAACGGACGTGCTTGGGAGTGCGACTGCATCACTTCCCATATCGGAATTCGGAGATTTGAATGACGAAGAGTCTTGGAGTCATTGCACTTCGAACTCCCGAGTATCCAAACCCCGAAAGGATCCATGTCGTTGGATCAAGGGAGGCTTACGGCCATCGATCTCCCTTTGGAGGGAAACTTTGGGGACCTCGAAAGTTTCGTGGATTTGAATGGGGAAAGGTAGAAGTCGTGTATCGTGATTCCCCGAATCGCGAAAAGCTGATAAGATCTTGGCTAGATTAAGCTCGTGGACACTGTATAGGGTCGCGTAGACAAGACCCCAAGAGATAAACTTTCCCCTCTCTGGCCCCGTCGGGGTTCGTCGTTTCGTTGTTTCAAGCTTCGGGGTTTGCAGAGTCGAGCAACTCGACGTTCCGGTAGAACTGAGTCGCGGAGTGAGAAAAGACGTCGTGTTGATTCGGTCCATAGTCGTGAACTACAATCATATGGAGGTGGAAAAAGGAAAAGAGCTAGCCTATGCTAAGCCCCAGAGGACTTCGGGGATTCTGATTGTTGAGAAATCAACGAAAAAGTTTGATTTGCATACTGGGTGTGTGACACTCGATCTGTTGGTTGGCCTTGGGATTCGTCGACTGCACACTGTGTACATCTGACAACTGGGTAGCAGGAACAACTGAACTCAGAGTCTGGTTGGCCATAGTCTATTGTATCAACAATTTTTACAACTGATTTGACAATAGATCTGTGGAATTTCTTTACGTTGAGCCCAAATTCCATCGGCGTGGGGCCCAAATTTTGTTTTGGCCTTATCGAGAGTATATCGTGGCACATATAGAAAGATCTCGTAGAGCATGCAGACTAAGAGTAGATCAATTCTAGTTGTTGGGATCTCATAATAACCTCCTCCTCTAAAAACACCACAGAAGTCCCTACGTCCTTGGATATACAGGGAACCAAATACTTCAAGAACCACTCAAGCAAGAAAGTAGGAGGGACATTGACCTTAATCAAGCTCTTTCTTCACCACCATTCTCGAATATTATCAGAGATGTGGTCGGCCTTGGTTTGCTCAAAGTTGGCTAACAGTTCGGTGTCAGCATTGTATCTCACAGGTAACTGGAAATGGTTCAAGAATACCATCGACAAGTCGTTAAAGTAAGAGTACCTCAAGCCATCGAGCTCAATATGCCACTTCACAAAACCCCCTATAAGAGTGTGTTGAAAAAGCCACAACTGAACAAAGTCATCTTTCAGTGGGTTTGGCGAGCACCACAAATGAAAGGTAGTCATTGTTACACATTGTTTTCATCACCCCTATGACCGTTAATGATGTAAACCTATCCTTTGTTTTGAGAAGGATCAATGGCCTTAATCCTTGAAGAAGAATGAAGATACTTTTTCCCAGAGAGATGAAATTATACTTTTCCTTTGTCTAAAACCTTATAAAAAGGGATCATCGCACCTTTCTTAGTGTTAAGGGTGTGACGATCAAGGATCGTCATAGATTGCACCACAGTGGCATACGATGCCTTCATAGTTTTGTTAGTGTTAAGGGTACGACAATTTTCGTACAAAGGAAAAAGAGGAATTTCTCAAAAGTTCTAGAATAGAAGCTTTGAGGGTGAGGTGGCCTCCGATTGGTTTGGATCTAAGTCGTGTCCCTGATCTCATGGGATCATCCTAACCTCCTCACCCTATCCTTTTTATCCTATAAAAAGATAGGATTTCTCATGGGTAAATTTGGATTGAGTTGGCTGGATTTTGGTGCAAGCTTGAGTAATTTTTGTGGCTTTGAGCTTTGCTTTGTCAAGATAGATTGTTGATCTCAGAATCCATGGAGAAGAAGTGTGTGGGAAGAAAGGAATTGTTGGAAGGGACCTTACAACATCAAGGCATTGGTTGTATTCTCCTTTTCATATCTTTAATACAGTGATATATTTCTTTCCCATAAAATTGGTCTTATTTTATTCTATGACTCCTTGATCACATACATAGGTTTTGTTGAGTATATGTTGTTGCTTTCACTTCGTTGCCTTGTGTCTTTTTACAGTTTTAGCATGCCATAAGTCTTGGAATGGAGCGAGAATGACCCTAGCAAGGAAAAACGACATTTAAAATGTATGTCATTTATCTCTTGTTAGTTAGTATGCTTTATAATTAAAACTTAGGGAAAGTTTTATATTTTGTCTTGTTTTGTTCTGGTTTCGGGGTAAAACTAGGGAGATCTATTTATGTCTGCACTTACCAATTTGTCCGATAAAAAAATTGGCAACCATACTGGGGAACATATTGTTTTCTTATTTTGTCTTACTTTCTTGCTTTGATTACCTGGGTTCTGTTTTCCGAGTCACTGGGAGATCCAAATGAACCCTTTAACTGCTTAATTTCACTGGAAAACCTTCATGCTTTTTATTTTTCCATTTTTCCTTTGATCATCGCACCCTGCTTTGAGAGACAATGCAACGAACTAGGATCGTCGCACTCTTCCTTGAGAGACAGTGCGACGTCGTTGCACTGTGGCCTTCTTTTACCCACGACAATCTAGGGTCGACGCACTGTGTTAGTCTTCCAGCCTACGACGATTGTGAATTTTTTTTAGTTTTTGATGGTTTTCCCTGCCTAGATCTGTGATAAGTGTTTGAGGTAATTTTTTTGGTCTGATTGCAGTCTGTTTGAAAACTTTGAATATGCTTTTAGCTATCTTTGAAACAAAAAAAATTATTTCTTGCTTTGCATTAGATTGGGGGCATCTTTGCATTTGAAGTAGTGAATTTGCATGGTTTTTGGCATTTTTTTGGGGGGGGCAAGAATTGTGTATTGGTGTACAGTCTCTTTGGCTCATTTCTTGAAGATCTTAATATTAATGAGTTTAACAAAAATTTGGAACATTATTCATCTAGGAATGATAAAAAATTTCTCCTTCTCGTAATATATCTTTCATCGAAGTGAAATATTTGCATTCTCATTTCTTTTCATTGTTTAGAGTCGTTCAAAACATCATTTAGTCCACACCATTTTCCTCTTGAGTAAACAACAGCCTTAAAATACAACGCTTATAAAAATTGATTAAACATTTTTATATTTTCTGGTAGCAAACCTACATTAGATTAGTTGTAAGGCTTTGGAATAGGTGTGAAAGATAATTTTCCAAAGCTATCAAACAAACATAGAATCTTGTGCTAGGGAGCGGTAAATACAATTATTACATTTTTTCCTGGGAAGCCCTTCTAACACAAGGGTCAATCATGAGGTCAAATTAAGACCGACAGAGTTACTCACCTTGCTTTTTTGGTCTTAGTGTAGAGATTGTGTGTATTATTGGGGGTCACTTGAGAAGAAAATATCGTGGGGACCTTCTCGAGTTGATTTTGGGCTTAGATACCCTGTGTTTGCACGTGGATCAGACTATCGATTGTTTCTCCATGCATCATTGTTGTAATTGGTAACCTTAGTGTCCTATCTCTTTAGGGTCTTTACACGAGGTGACTATGGAGGGGAAAGTCTTCACAGTACCTGGAATCAACGTTGACCAAACTCACTCGGGCTCCTTGGAGGGTATACCCACGATTATGTGTGGGAGATTGCACCAGGGTGTAAGTTCGTTAAGAAAGTATTCAACGTAACTTTTCCACCCTCTCTATCTCAATCCCTTCTTACATTGTCCTCGCAACTTTGGATTTCATCACCAACTAGTGAGTTCATTGGGAGAAGGTTTTGTTTGTTTGCTTGCTTCCTAGATTTTTAGTGTGTGTTGTTTTTTTTCCCTAGTAGACTCTAGGTTGGATCTGTATTTATGGCGTCAATTCCCAGAATGACCAATGAAGCAACCCCTCCTCTAGGGAAACCTTTTGTTTTTTCTTCTTATGAAAATGTTGGTCCTCCTTACATCACTACTGTGAGCCTTCCAAGGCTCACAATTGGATTATTGGTATGGTTTTTTTCCACTCCGGTAATCCCGAATGAAACAAGTGCTTTGGTTGTAAGAAATTTCCCCCAAGAACATCAACCTCATGTTGATCCTTCACCTTCTTCACTAGTAAGATCTCCTTCACCTTCTTCACTTGCAAGGTCTTCTTATGTTTCATCTTCTTCACCAAGGGAAAGCTTTGAAGCTAGTAACTCAGTGGATAAGAAGAAGAAGAAAAGGAAGAATAAGAAGAAGAAAAATAAGCAAGGGTCCAAACCTCCAACCATTGTTGGACATGTTGGAAAACCACCAGTTCGTGATAATCATGTTGGGAGTGTTGATGATGCCAAGATCACCCAAACAACACGTAAGCCCAAGTACCCTTGTCAGCTTTGTAAGGGTAGCAATATTCTTAAGGATTGCCCTGGTCTATCCAAGGTTATAGAATCATGGTCTACACACCCTCGCCAACCCATGTTGTCAGCCTGTGAACAACATGTTTATGACCTCCCATCAACTAGTCAAGATATCGTTGGGAAGAAGAAAAGTAGATTCAAGTTCTTGTGTATGTTATGCAAATGGAGTCATCAAACTCACATTTTCCCTCGTATGGACAAAGACTCGAAAATAATAAAAGACATGACTATTTCCCAACCTCAACTTCTGGTTGCTTACCACAGGCCTTCTCTTAACCCACCTGTAGTTGATGGAATGATCAATCTGGTCCCTTCATCGATCAGTTTGGTTGATCAAGTAGTTAATCTGGTCACGTCCCTAATTGAACCAGTTGACAAAGGGGTTGATCCAATCCCATCCTCGATCGATCCCACTCACCCGTTAGAGAGTGAAACCCAAGCGGTCGATCTGTTTCCACCAGTCGACCCCATTCTCCCCTTGGATAATGCAACTCAAGCGGTCGATCTAATGTCATCATCGCTCAATCCTACTCTCCCTCTAGAGAGTAATCCTGATATTTCCCACGTTATTCTCATTGATACATAATCTATTGTGCTAGCGGGTATTCCTCCTTCTCCCATGGAACCCCCTCCAAGTAATGAAGCCATCCTTTTTTATTAGGGTGCACTAACTAGACCTCATCTTCCCTCTCATATTCCTTTCAAGATTACAGTACAGGTTTGTGGTCGGGACGTTCCTCAGATGTTGATAGAGGAAGGTGTGTCCGTTAGTATTTTTTCCTCTATTGCTTGGAAAGCTTTAAGTTATCCTCAACTTGTGCCCGTTACACAGAATATGTTAGCTTTTAACAAAAGAACCAATCACCCTTTAGGGGTCCTTCCTCACTTTCCCATAACTTTGGGAGGGAAAAATGTCATTATCGACGTCATGGTAGTCCAAGACCCCTTGGATTTAGATTTACTCCTGGAGAGATTATTTCTATGCCATGAAAGCTATTGTCTCCACTCTTTTTCGTGTGATATCTTTCCCGCACAATGGATGAGTGGTGACTATTGATCAAATTTCATTTGTTGGTCCTGACTTGACCGTCAACTCGATGAATTCCCTAAACGGTTCATATATGCAGTCGATATCACCCCTACCACAAGTCAATTATGTGGTGTTGTCTCCCATGCCTTCAGATACTGATGAAGATGAGCCTCTCCCTATAATCTTAGTCTCTTCTGATTTAGATTGGTAGTTGACATGGTTATCTCTTCGGTAGGGCTATTGGAACCTAACCTCTTTACCCTCGTCGCGACCCTCAACATGTGTTCCTTCCAGAGTGTGTTTCTTCCATCAAGTGAAGATCTCTTGGAAGCCATGACTGAGTTTTGTCCCATGACATGGTGTCCTTCCAAAGCACTATCCTCTTAGAATCCATGATCAAGAAGAGATATTTGAGCATGGTTTTCGGATTTCAAGCTCATTAAAAAATGAAACCAGCTACGAGAATAGTTTTTGTGTCTCTGTGGCAACCTCGTTAAAAAATGAAACAGAGGTTACGAGCATAGTTCTTGTTTCCGTGTCAAGCTTGTTAAAAAATGAAACAGTGGTCTTGGGATTACACCTAGAGTCACAAGAATAGTTCTTCTCATGTGTCAATCTTGTTAAAAAATGATACAAATTCCCCCTCTATGTTTGAGTCAAGTCCTACGTATAGTATTTGAAGCTTCATTTCATCTGCTTGTGTCGTTGGATGAGACAAAGCTTGGGGGGAAATTCTTCCATCCTCTGGACTTCATGCTGAAGTTGAGCCACTAGCTTCTTAAGCTGGGGGATAAGTATCAACCAAGTGAATCCATGAACCATGCATTGGGAAGTCGCAAGCATAGTTTTCTCTGGTTCAAGCTTGTGTAAAAATGAAACCACCTACCTCAAGCATAGTTTTCTCTGGTTCAAGCTTGTGTAAAAATGAAACCACCTACCTCAAGCATAGTTTCCTCTGGTTCAAGCTTGTGTAAAAATGAAACCAGGTCCAAGCATAGTTTTGGTTAGTTTTAAGCTTGTGTAAAAATAAAATCTTTCCCAAGCATAGTTTTGTTTTGTTTTAATCTTGCATAAAAATGAAAACAATCATGACCTTAGTCTTTATTCTTTCTCGTGCTCGTAAATCAATGAGAATGTAACTAAGTAGACTTTTATCATTTTTTCGGACTCATAAAGGTTATACGAAAAAGGAATCCCCTGGAGTTCCCTTTAAGCTCTTTTCAAGCTCCCTAAAAGTGAAAAGATGGTTGAGTGACCTTGTTCTTTTCATGCTTGTAAAATTATTTGAAGAAAACATTTGATGAGCGGTAGGTTATCACATTTTCGATTTTGTCAGATTAATTTAAGAAAAAGGACCTGATGGAGTTCTCTTTAAGTGTTTTTCGGACTTTCTAAAATTGAAAAACCCCTGAGTTTTCTTTCCTTGGACTCATTAAACAAACATCGAAAGACCCATATGGGACCGAACCACTCCTTCTTAGGGTTTTTTAAACATACTTCAAAGGACTCATCCAAAGGATGAGCTTACATTTCAAGCATATGTTGTCCTCCTCAAGATTGTGTAAAAATAAAGAGGTACTCGCCATAAATGGTGGGGGGAAATTGAGAAAGAAATATATCTAAACTTGTATTCTATGGAAGAGTCGCTTCTGAACATGACACCCTTTCAATCGCTTTGTGTCTAGGTTGGAAAATCCACTTGTCTCTTGATCATACTCCTTTATAAGATTACAAATTAGTCTGTGATCCATGTCGTTGAGTCAGTGTTTCCAAGACAGTTGTCGTGTCATCAATATGTTCAAAGAGAAGTTCAACCCGAAAATCCTTCTATTGTGTCTACCATTTCTGCAGTCCTTAAGCCTTCTATTGCATCATCCATCCTTGATTCAGTCCTAAATCACTTGTTACTCTAATCTACTTCAAATCTTGTTACCTGTTTCGTGTCATTGGTGGGGGATACATTAAGGCCTTCCTGTGAGGAGTCTTTTCCTGTTGACTTCAAATCATTATCTAGGAATTAGACTTAGAAACTAATTGGTACCTTGGAATTTTCATGTCTCAATGGCAGGTTTCCTCACTTTCGACAGTGGGTTTTCATTATTGACCCCTGATCAAGAGATTTTGTCGAGTGTTCGACTTCAACTCACAAATTCACCCATTGGATTTTACTAGTGTACCTTGGGATTCATTGACATTAATGGTGATTTCCCTCACACTTGTTAATGGTATTCATTAATGACCGGTAATCAAGAGGTTTCTACCATGTTTGACTTCAACACATCTATTCACATGGTTAGATTCGTACTATAGAGTGGTGGAAATGAAGAACCTGGATATTTTTTTATAGATTCAGGTTGTGTTGGAGTATATTTAGATTGTATTGTTGCATAGATCCATAGTGTATGTCTCATGGCTATGTTCAAATATGAGTCTTTAACACATAGGTCCACAGTGTATTTTTGGTGTATGTGTTTAGATTTGAGTCATATTGGCATGGATCTATAGTGTATGTTTGGTGGCTATGACCTATATTAATTGACATGGATCTTTGCATGTCGGCATTTATTCTTTGAGTCACTTGTATTTTGAGTATGGGAATGCCTACCTCATTGATAATATATTATTGTACTGTATTTCCTTGTTTATTGGAAGGTTTTCGACCGACATGTTCATTGTTCCCTACACACACTCGACAAAGTATTTTAGCTATCACTCAGTTCTACCTTCATACTTTTGGGGGCTCTCTATTACACATTATTGTCATCACCCCTATGACTGTTAATGATGTAAACCTATCCTTTGTCTAGAAAAGGATCAATGGCCTTAATCCTTGAAGAAGAATGAAGATACATTTTCCCAGAGAAATGAAATTATACTTTTCCTTTGTCTAAAACGTTATAAAAAGGGATCGTCGCACCTTGCTTAGTGTTAAGGGTGGGACGATCTAGGATATTCACAGGTTGCACCACAGTGGTCTATGACGCCATCACAATTTTCTCAGTGTTAAGGGTGCGACGATTTTCATACGAAGGAAAAAAAGGAATTTCTCGAAAGTTCTAGAATAGAAGCTTCGAGGGTGAGGTGGCCTCCGATCGGTTTGGATATAAGTCATGTCCCTGATCTCATGGGATCATCCTAACCTCCTCACGCTATCATTTTCATCCTATAAAATGAGAGTATTTCTCATGGGGAAAGTTGGATTGAGTTGGCTAGCTTTTGGTGTGAGATTGAGTAATTTTTGTGACTTTGAGCTTTCCTTTGTCAAGATAGATTGTTGATCTCAGAATCCGTGGAGAAAAAGTGTGTGGGAAGAAAGGAACTGTTGGAAGGGACCTTACAACATCAAGGCATTGGTTGTATCTCCTTTTCATATATTTAATACAATGATCTATTTCTTTCCCATAAAATTGGTATTATTTTATTGTATGACTCCTTGATCACATACATAGGTTTTGTTGAGTATACGTTGTTGCTTTCACTTCGTTGGCTTGTTTATTTTTATAGGTTCAACATGCCATAAGTCTTGGAATGGAGCGAGGATGAAACTAGCGAGGATAAGCAACATTTAAAAGGTATGCCATTTATCTCTTGTTAGTTAGTATGTTTGATAATTAAAACTTAGGGAAAGTTTTATATTATGTCTTGTTTTGTTCTAGTTTTGGGGTGAAAATAAGGAGATCTATTTGTGTCCGCACTCACCTATTTGTCCTATAAAAGTCACATGATCACCTGGATCTTCACCAAGCTTGCCCTCAAATTTCAGAATATCTTAAGGAAACTTAGTCGGCATAGGGGGGCAACGTGGATCGTGACAGATTGGGTCATTCAGTAATCTTGAAAAGTCTGGAAAATGTAGAGTTTCCAGAAAGGGTAGTTTCGGTTGTGATTACAGGTAAAGAGGGCCTTGGGTTTTGACTGGAACCAGGTTTCCATGAAAATTTGGATTGTTGGTCAAGGTTTTGGTAGAAATCATGGCCTTGACCATCAAAAGGAAATTGTGTCTGTTGAGGCATCCTCGGCTAACTCCCGAAATTGGACGACATAACCTGCCTAGATATTGCGCCCTGTGTTGTGTTCCAAGGACCTTGGAAGGGGATGCCCCCAACCAATATGATGGGCATGGGTACAGAGCCATGCTCGGGGTTCCAATGAGTATGGAAGGGGTTACCCCTGAACGACGTTCCTTGCGAGGGAAACGAGCCCTACCAAGGATTCCAAAGACTATGTGTAGAGTATACTCCAGTCATCGCTCCTTGTGAAGGAATGGTACCTTGCATCGGGTTATGTTGACTAAAGTTGGGGTTTCCCCCAGTTGAAAAATCGATCGAAGAGAAAGCGTTGTTCCCAAACACACCAAAAAAAGAGAACGACATAGATCCCACCGACGTTGTATAAGACAAAGGTCCTAAAATACCTCCACCAAACAAGCTATAATTAGTGTTAGGCCCGATTGGCTGCTGAAAAGCGTCACCAAGCAAAGGGGATGGAGGAGGTATATGACCCCCATCATAAGGGATATAATTAAAAGGGACAATAGTGCCCGTGGTTGACCCTTGCAAGGGAGAATTTGAGCTTCCTGCCCCCAAACCCATGGTATGTAAGGTAGAATAAGTAAGAACTGAGTTTGTATCAAATTTGGGCATCCCATATGAGAAGGGAGCGCCCGTCACATTCTGAGTAAACAAAACAGTGGTCGAAGTCATTAAAGGTATCAAACCATTGCTCGAATTTGTGGGATTCGGGACGACTAAGGTCCTGACTGGCGAAGGTGGGGGAGGAGGTAGGATTCCCCCTCCAGTAGTAGCCATAACAGGAGTAAGGGGACTCCCTATCGAAGTAGCAACATTTTCTTCTATTGTCGCCCGTAAAACTAACTGATGCTAAGAAGATGTCACCTCGGGGGGGGGGGGACAATCTGAATCAAGATCGGAGCTGACAAGTCAATAATCGGAGGATTGGCTGGCCTGAATCCTTCAATCTCAAGGTAAAAAATGATGGATTCCTTCGGGGCTGGAAAGTCTCCTGTTGGAGAAGGCTCAGGCACAGTTTCCTGTAGCCCAGTCTCTTCAAACGATCCTTCTTAATCAAGTCTTTGCCTCAACGGTGGCGGAGGTGGCTCCAAAGTAACCAGCGGCAAGCCATGAAGCCTTCGCGACTGGCAGAGTTGTTGATCTTCCACTTTGTGAAAATATCAAACGACACAGTAAGGCTTGACTACCATGGAACACAAATCACACACTAAAAAGTTTCCTAAAGCTAAATCAAGCAGTCGAATAATTAGTGGGAAGGATGGTTACGCCAATCGACACTAGAGAAACTAATCGTTGTAAGTTGAACTCGAACATGGAAGCTCCCTCCAGGTATACTCTGCGAAACGCAATCCGATGTCCGCCTTAGGTACCACGGTAAACCCCCATAATCACCTGTGTAAGTCTATAAAATATGGGCAACTAGGTTTCCATCTCACAGTCAGTCACCAGGCGGGTACAATCGACAGTCGGACAGATCATAATGAGCAGGATAACAAGTTCGAAGCCCTTCAAGGGTGTCAAAAACAATTGGTCTAGAAGACAACTAAGGATCTTGAACAGATTCAAGGTCCACAAAGCTCCGTAGGAAAATGTGATCAGTATTGTTCCTGAGTAAGACCCTCAATATACAATCCCCACTACATTTAGTCCGGCTTTGGAGGGGTTATCTCGTCTTCCTTTCCTCACGCGACCTCGTGTTTATCCCGTGTGTTAGAGTGGGGTCTCGACTAAATCTTACGATGTTGGACTAAAAAAGACTCCATATCTCATACTCTAATGTCTGTTTTAAAGTGGCCTTGGAAAGTTTCCTCTTCACACCTAATTCAAAGCCCTAAAACCCTAAACTAGTCGGTGAACCCTACAAACAGAAAGTCTAATGCATTTTAAGTTAAGCATTAATTTTAAGGCTTGATTTACGCAAAGGGTACGGTAGTGAAACTGATTCTGTTATGAAGAGACGAATAAGGATTAGAACTTTAAAGCATTTGAAAGAAAAAGATACTTCAAAATTAAAGCAAAGCTTGTAACAACTCTTTGTAAAATTCAACTTTTCTAATCAATATTTCAAGATCTTGTAAATGAAGAAATCCTAAAACTTGCTTTCGTTTGACTAAGAAAAACTACTTGTATTTCAGGAAATCGGAAAGAAATTTGAAATGAAGACCCTTTTTCTTTTGAAAATAACAACCTTGACTACTTTACCAAACTAGATGCAAGAAAATAATTTTATTTTTTTTCAAACTGCTTTAACAAGAAAAAATGAAGTAATTTTTTTTTTTTCATTTTTCAAATCAAGAAATAGGAACAAAGAGAAAACTGAAAAAAAAGATTGATAAATACCCTAAGCCAACTGCAGATCGCAAGGATTCAACCAAGAAACAAAAAGGAGGATCTAAAACTTGACAGGTCCCTCTAAATCCTTTTAGGGAAAACAAAAGAAAACTAAGGAACAAGTTAACCTAAACTTTAACCCAAGATATGGCCAAAGACAAAGACTTTGACTGGTTCAAGAAATCCTTGAGAAGTTTGAACTTCTATCAAGAAAGAGGAAAACTCTCTTTTTGTTAAAAAACACTTTCAAGACACGAAGACGTGGGTTATTGCATCAACATCCTGCGTATGTACACGGGTTGTATACTATGCAGAGCACGTATGTACGCGGGCTGACCCAAAACAGGGCATGTACACCTCTGAGACTTTCCAAAAATAAAAGACAAGGCAGACTAACAGGGCAAGGAAAACTGGTATGCACCTTATAGGTGACCAGAAACCCTTAAAAGACTTAGTAAAGTTGAGTAAAACTCAAAAGGAAAACAAGAAGCCAATCAACAACCCAAAAACCTCCCTAAAAACCATAGAGAGACTCCCCAGTGGAGTAGCCAATTCTACTAGCAGGAAAATCCCCCTATAACTATACCAGGGTTTAAAGTATAGATAGAGAAAATGACTCACTAAAACTCAATATAGTTTCTGCACTACCCCAAACATACTAAAATAGATGAACAGAAAGCAATGGAAGAGAAGATCGGTAATTGTACCTTTTATCCAACATCTGGTGATTATCTCCTCAGGCTTTGTAGCTCCCAAGGCTACGAGTCTCCTCCCAAAGTTGACCTACATCCAAAACTAGGCAAACAAGACTACAATCATGTTATTTCTATTCATAAATTAGGGTTAGATATCAATTGTTATGTATAAATAAAAGAAAAGACATAAAACATCATCATTTGGGACAGGTAAAAGAGATTCTTTTATTCATTAATAAAAAATTGAAACTTACAATCCTCGCAGGTCGATGCTCCACGAACTTGGTCTGTGCTCCTCTTAACAATGCTCCAAGTGCACCTTCAATAAGTCTCTTCTGACAATCTACTAATCACATCAAGGAAAGGGAATGGATTGAATGGAAGAAAGGGGACTAAAGAGGGAATGTTGAGGCAGTAACTCACAAAAGGTTGCAAATGCTTGGGCAAGGAAAAGAAGGGAATTTGGGAAGATTTTCACCATTCTAATGCTTGGTTGTGGAATGATACACCAATACCTCCTTTTATATGACAAAAGGATGGTTATTTGGTTGGGGGACAAGCTATAGCAAGTGAATGGGAAACCTCCAATAGCCCGTAAATTCCACCGAATTCCTTACAACTTTTTAATTTTTGCAACTTTTTGAGGTATATGCAGGTTGTTTAGTGTGCAACAAGCATATGTACACGGGTTGTATAGCATGCAACAAGTGTATGTACGCGAGCAGTAGTGCAATAGGGCGCGTACATACTCTATAAATTATTTTTTTAAATAGAGCTCCTCAGCAGTGATTTGGAAAATTATGCAAGCAATAAGGCCAATGCCATGTATGCATGAACAGGTCATTTTAGGGATATAACAATTGGGCAGGTTACATTGATCACTGAAGAAGTACAAGTGGAGCAACATTCTACTTGGGTGAGTGTTTGGTATATTGGTTAAGAAAGAAACATTCATCAATATCATTGTCTACATCTAAAGTTGAGTATATTGCAACAACAACATGTTGTACACAAGTTCTATGGATGAAACAAAAATTTGATAGATATACAGGTTGAGTATGATGAGGCCATTCTGATATATTGTGATAATACAAGCGCCATCAATATCTCAAAGAATCTAATGATGCACTCCAAGATGAAGCACATTCCAATCAAGTATCATTTTCTATGGGAACATGTTGCAGAGAAGAAAATTTGAGTTGAGTATGTTGGGACCAAAGAACAAATTGTAGACATCTTTACAAAACCGCTTCCAAGGGAAGCCTTTGAGTATCTTCATCAGAAACTTGGCATAGTTTCTACCCCACAATGAATTTTGAATGCTATTCTTATATGTCTTAGGTTTACACAAGAAAGGACCATAAAGAGGACAGTTCATTTTGGGGAGAGTTCAGTCCTGAGGGACAATTCAGTTAGGGGGAGAAGCCCCAACATGACGTTACTTTTTCCATTTATGTCAAAGGGTGAGATATTTATCAGATGCATGGATAGAGAGTTATATGCTTGGAGAGAGAGCACAGAGGAATGATTCCAAGGGGTGTGATGGCCATAAGGGGAGCATGAGCGATATGAATTCAGTGTTGCATCATAGTGTTTTCATCAATGCCAAATGGGGAGATTATTGATTAATTGGGTTGGTTGTTATTGATGTCAACCCTTGAAGCAAGTCTGGTAGCAAATTTCGGTAGCCCCAATAGTATGGTTAAGGGACTTAAGTTTGTTTGAGGTATAAAGGTATGCAGATTAGTGTATTTACAGGTAAGACTACTCTATATGGATAATACATGTCGTGTCATTTCTGGTGATATGTGGAACGTCACATAACTCCTCACAATTAGAGAATTATGACCATGTTAAGTTGGAGAACCCTCATGAGTTATCTAGAAGCCCCTAGAAGGTCAAAGAAGTCTATTTATTCTTGAAGCTCCTAGAAGAAGTTTACTAGTCAAAGTGGTTGTAACTAGGAGTTAATCATGAGTTAAGTTGTTTCAAGAAGAAAATAATTAAAAAATAAATTAGTTGCAACTAGAAGTCGTGAGTTTAATGTTTGTGGATAAAGTGGTTGTAAGTGGACAAAGTGGCTAGAAGTGGGTTAGCCCTAAAAGAAGGAAGTTGAGTAAAGGTAGTTAGAAGATAATCACTCGAGGAAGCCACTTGGAAAGTATAAATAAGAGAGCAAGGGTCTCCTATTTGAAACTAATGAGCACATTTAATATCTATTATTTGTGAAAAATTTATTGTAGGTACTGATTGATACATCTAAAGTTATGCAAGTTTGAGCTAGCAAAGGAGGGTTGATGACGAAAGTTTCAGAGTTGCAGAATTATAGAAAAAATCCTTAGTTTTTGAGGTGTACACGGGTTGTAGTGGAGGAAGTCACATACATACACGGGCTACAGTGGATGAGGGTGCATACATACGCGGGTTGATGAAGAGGACGTCACATACAGTTGGGAAAATCCATGAAATCTTGAGTAGATGAGGATGCTCGTTCTCTAGAGTCTAAAATCAAGCTCCCAGGAAGCCCTACAGTGATCAAGTACAACAAATATTTCTACAAGTTCAAAAGGTATGTTATATTCTTATGAGTAGTTGGATATTGTTGTCTATATGAGATATGGTTATGGGAGATTGAGGATTTTCCCTAGAGAGGTTGTTGGTTGTATGGCACTTACTGTATGAGCTAGATCTACATAAATACAACGATGGTATGTCTGGTATTTATAATTGGTAAATCTTGTTGGTTTGAGTGTTGAGGCATATCTTGTATTTCTCGGTACATGGTTGAGGGATATGTATGATGATGTATGGCACAGTTACAACTTGGATACAATGATAGGTTGCAGTTGGATGTAACAAAGGCAGTGAAAGTCTGGGGGGGTAGAAGTTTCTAAGTTTTAGAATGGTGAAAACCCTATCTTTCTGAAGGTGTACGCAGGCTGAAAGAAGACGGGCTGAGTACATACGCAGGTTGCAGTATAGACATGTTGCATACTTACGTGTGTTGCAACATATATAGGTCACGTATCTGTTGGTACAGACTGATTACTGGGATATGTTGATTACAAATTATTGGTACAGGTTGGTTACAGGTTGTTGGCATAGATTGATACAGGTTTACAATGGCATATTTCACAGTGACAATGTGGCAGTCGTTTCATCATTTATTTGACACTTATATTTTAGGGCAGTTGGACGGGGCAAGGATAGGTGGTTGTAGTCACCTTCCGATTGTAGTCGGAGAACATAAGGGGTTATAGCTTCATTCTGGTTGGAGCCAGAGAATTGGGGAGTTGGAACTTCCCTCATGTTGTAGCCTGAAAATATAGGGGGTTGGAGCCTCCTTCCAATTGAAGCTAGAAAACAAAGGAAGTTGGTGCTTCTAATGAATGTAATTATTAAATACATATAAGAAAAAACATTTCGTGGTTTTCTCCCGCATTGGGTTTCCACATAAAAATATTGGTGTACTGTGTGTGTGTGTGATTACTCATTGTTCATGGTTCATTTATTCTGCACTTGTTGAATGATATTGGTAAATTGATCATAAAGTTAACAACACTTATATATTGTGGTTAAAAAAGATTAAAAAACTATATTACTGATTCACCCCCTCTCTTTCAGTTATCCAACATACCATAGTATATTTTCCACTTATATGAAGTTTGTAAGATACTAATAGTCCATTTTATTTTTATTTAAGTGTTTGAAAGTGGAATGAAGTGTTCCCAATATTTTTCATAATCTTGATGTTGAACTAAATCAAATCGTGTCATTATTATTAAGACTTTGTCGATAATTCATCTTATAAGTTCATGGGATTAAATATACTAAATAAGGCTAAAAATAACATTTTTCAAATTAAAAAAATACCAAAAAATTTCAACTAATTTATTTTTAAAAAAATCAATCCTATAAACTCTAATACAAATTAATTACGCCTAAGACATTCTTTAAGGGTAGGTTCTTTTGAAACTTTTTATCTTATCTCCGCAGCGTATTAACACATGCCATGTGATTCTATCCACAACAAATAAAAAAAATGTCACATCCTTATATCAGCCAATCATTCTGTCCACACAAAAAAAAAATAAAAAAATGCCACGTCCTTATATCAGCCAGTGATTATGTGTTTTGGGCAGTGAGAGGTGGTGAGGGAGATAGGTGGTGGAGGCATATGGATCGGAGGAAATGGAGAAGGTTTAATGTCTATATATATCTCTCTGCACTCCAAGATTTTTCATTACAATATTTATATAGTTTCTCAATTGGCAATGGCCTCCACCTCCATCGTTGTCAATCCCCCGCCAATTCTTGCTACGAGGTCTTCCTCAACCATCTTCCTCAACGAGGCCCAGATGCAAAAAATCCCTTTGCCAACTATCTTTACCGTCGCCTGGTTTTACATGGATTCCGAGTCTTTTGGCACAAGGAGCTCGATTTACATGGTGATGTGTAGGTGTAGATGGAGCTAGACATGGCAGATGAGTGGGGGTTCGAACCGGCGACACGAAAATCGAGCGGCGGAGGTCAAATAAAAACGTTTAAAGGGATGAGACTTGATCAAGAGAAGTGAAATATTAGCTTTAAAGAGATGGAAATAGTGAAATACAAGATTTAAAGGGACCGGATTCAAGCCGGAGTGAAATTAGGGCTTTAAAGAAAAGGGATATGAACGACAGAAGTGAAACGCAAGCTCTAAGGAAATGGAGTTCGAACCGGGAGATCTGATATACGAGCTTTGAGAGAACAGGGAAAAGTGAAATACGAGCTTTGCAGAGACTGTATTCTAGCCAAAGTGAAATACTTGTTTTAAAGCGATGACATCTGAACCGGAAGAAGTAAAAGACGAGCTTTGAAGAGATGGAAATCGTACTGAGATATGTGATATACAACCTTTGAAGGGACAAGGTTTGAACCTAAAGAAATCAAGCCTTCGAAGGGACGGGGTTTGAACTTGAAGAAATCAAATACAAGCAGTAAACTTTAAAGGTATGGGTTCAGAACTGCCATAAATGAAATAAAAGTTGTAATGTTTTAAGGAAAAACTGAAATACGAGTGCTTACAGGTACGAGATTCGAACTGGGAAAAATTGAAATACAAGCTTTGAGAGCTTTGAGATTTGCGAGATTGGATTCAGAAAAACTTCAATAATATCTTTGACAAGGACGGGGTTCCAATTTCAAAGCAAAAGAACCGGAATCCGATCTGAGAGATCTGAGCCGGTGAGAATAGAACATGCAACCTGGAATTCGAACTAGGAGAACTATAATGCGAGCTTTGAGATGTCTAGAATGGAACTTGCGACGCCTGGGTGAAAAAGAATGGAATATTAGAGCTTCGATCTCCAAATACAGGGAGTATTATAGCGTCAGATCTGCATCTGCTTGCAATTTTCATGGAGGAATTGGATTTGAATGTAAGAAATTTGAAGTCTATCTCATCATGCTCTGCAGTCTAATAACAAAGGCAGAGACAGTGTCAAAGGAATCACCTAGAACTAGCTTTATCTACATATTGAAGTGTCCATGACGACAACAACTGCATGGTGGGTGATAGGTGGTAAGGTCAAAACATGTTCATTAATTTACCATTGACACGAAATATGGTGCTTTGAGCCACCTCCTCACACACTGCCTTGAATCACAAAAAAATAATATTATGAATAATCTGATTTTTTAGCGACCACATGCCACACGATCTCCACAATGTCAGATGGCCCTATCTTTGTAATATTTGCAGACTTCATGATGATCAATTAATCACACTCTTTCTTCAGAGCCGTAGATCACGCAACAGTGAATGCAATGCAATAAAAAAGAACATGAATGCAGAAAACTCATTCACTCAACTCCAAACGGATAGATGGAGCGAACGGGTATATATGTAATTGTTGACAAAGCAAGCCACGATTTTTTTTTATCTTTGTCAATTAAACTAAAGTGGGTAAAGGTGAGAGAAGCAACAAGGAAGAAGACGTGTAAAAAGGAAAAAAAAAAATTGTTGTATTAAACTAAAGTGGGTAAAGGTGAGAGAAGCAACAAGGAAGAAGACGTGTAAAAAGGAAAAAAAAATTGTTATACAAGTTGGTTAGCAGGACCACGTGACCTAAATTAGTTAGACAATGCCAATTAGACTTCACTTGATGCCTGCTCTCCATTTTAACTATTTGTCTATATGGAGTTTGGCCGAAAAACAAGGAAATATTAAGTGTGCTAATTTTCGCATATGTCACTTTCAACTATGAGAGATGACATTAGTAAATTACTTTTTACTTTGCCTAGAGAGATGACATTATGCGTGGAGAGATTACATTAGTAAATTACTTTTTACTTTGCCTCGAGAGATGACATTGGTAAATTGAAACGTTTGAGTAACCGTCATTATCATTCTCTATTAATCATGGTTAAGAATTTGTATAAAATTTATTAGCTATGTAACTAATGATTGTGGTTTCGTCTACAAAAACTTGATCCAATTATCATATACAATTTTTTATAATATGTTCTTCATAAAATAAAAAAAGTTTTTATTTTGTTTTATTTTCTTTCTAATTTTGTTTTTATTATAGTATAATATAAAAATAAGTTTTTATTTATTTTTTCATTTTTTATTTAATTGTGATAGACAATGAAAATTAATAATCACCATTATAATAAAAATAATAAGAAAATATAAATAAATTATTTTTTTATTATTTTAATATATTTTTATTTAAATTTAATATTATTAATTTATTTTTAAATATCTTTTAATAATTATATAATTTTTAAATAAATAAATAAAAATAGAAAAACTAATTTAAAAGACTATATATTATATATAAAATAAAATCAATGAAAACAAATTTTATATTGTAATTTTAATATATTTTTATTTTTAAATTATATAAAAAACTAAAACATTATAAATTGAAATATTTTTCAAATTAATGATATTTAAGTGATCTCATTTTTTTATTTATTTATAAAATTTTATCTAATTTTATCTAATAAAATTTATAAAAAGAATAAATTATTGGGGTAGTATACTATATATGAACTGGTTCTCTTCAAGTGTATAATTTATATATGGTAAATAGAGAGAACAACTTAGTGGATGATTTTGCCTCTAGCTTCAATAAATTAAATTCTTCTTTGAAATGAGATTGCATATATACCATAGGAAATGACACCCATCAAACCTAATGTGTCAATATCGATGATAAATTATTGACATTATGATCCTTTCATGCAGGATGGACTATTGATCTCAATTGAATAAGAAGGTTTTACTAGACCCTCATCATAATGGTGACCCTCTATTTCCTCCAATTACAACAATTTTTGGGAGGTTCTCCTCATATATGACCACTACACTATTCTTTCCACATTTCTCAACCTAGCTTGTTCTTGACCTCGAATTGACTTGACAATGATCTGGTATATACCTTGATTTTTGTTGACCTTAACTGATTTGATGAGATATCTCTAGACCTCTCGTCTATCACATCCTCCCACCGTCTCTCTATTGATACCTAGCCCTTTAGAGGCTCATTTTAATTAGTTATTCATAAATCATTAAAAAATGAGTCATTTAGAAACTCCTTTTAATTAATTATTCATAGACCATTAACTTTAAACAACATAATCACCCAATCCATTGCAACGTTTACTTACCCTGCTGAATATGTTAGTTTAATAACTCCACAATATCCACTAACTTCACTTTCACCCAATCGAGTGCGAAGTTTCCTTCCTTTCCCTACAGGGATATACTAGTTTACTAAATCCCCAAAATCCACTAGCTTCACTTTCTCTCTGTATCAAGAGTGGTTCATTTGTTGCGTATTCGCGATGACTTTTAGTATATTATCACCAACACACATGATAAGAATAATCAAAGAGATTAGTAGTATAAATTAAATCAAATACCACGTTAATCTAATACAAAATTTCAGCTTGTTCTTATACCAAAACCTGATAGAGAAAACAATTAATATTTATCATGTCCAAATTTCGAGATACTTATCTGAGCCGTTGACGAGTAGACGTAAGGTGAATAACATATTATTTCTTGATGTTAGGTGATTATGTTTATTATTTCTTGATGTAAGGTGACTATGTTTATTTTTAAAGGTTGGATAGAATTTGAAGTGTAGATATGAAGAGTCAATTTAGTGATTTTGATTTTTTTTTTAATGTTTTATATTTAAATTTTGTTATAATATTAATTTTTTAATTTAATAAAATTATGATGAGTTTGGAAAACTTTTTTTAAATGAGTACAGAAATAAAATTTTAAAGAATTGTAAGTAATTATTTACTCTCTTAAAATTGGATAGTTTAATAGATATTAATCATTATCATCATCATAAAATTATAAAAATATATATATTACATATAATATTTTTAAAATAACAATTATTTTTAATAATTTTATTATTTTATTTATAATTTGTTTTGTGTTTATATATATATATATAACAATTGAAAGTAAAAAAATTATCATGGTTAAAACATTTGGATAATGTAAGAGGGAGATGTGTAATTCATTTGACAAGTGACTTGAACACATGCACATATCTCAGGAACCAACGTAGATCCATCTTTAACTCAGTGTCTAGGAAAGGTTTTCACCTCAAGGGATTTGATGCCTCCTCTCACATGATAGATCCGAATGCACTAATTTGTTTATTGTGTTTAAAGATGTTTTCTATATATATATATATATATATAACAATTGAAAGTAAAAAAATTCTCATGGTTAAAACATTTGGATAATGTAAGAGGGAGATGTGTAATTCATTTGACAAGTGACTTGAACACATGCACATATCTCATGAACCAATGTAGATCCATCTTTAACTCAGTGTCTAGGAAAGGTTTTCACCTCAAGGGATTTGATACCTCCTCTCACATGATAGATCCGAAGTTAAGATGGATCTATATTGGTGGTTAGTGCATTGCTTAGTACCAGGACATGAAGTTGACAAGTGATATATATATATATATATATATATATATATATATCTTAGTCTTAGGAACCAAGGTAGATCCATTTTAACTCTGGATCTATCATGCAACTAGAGTCATCAAATCCCTCGAGGTGCAAACCATTTTTTAAAGCACAAAACTAAACTTGAGATAAGATTTTCACCTCAATAGAATTGATGTCTCTCTTCCCATGATAGATCGGGAGTTAAAATGGATTTATGCTGGTACGATTTTAAATGGGACATAAATCTATGCAAATTCATATTCAATAGTCAAACAAAAAAAAAGTAAAGAACATTATATATGAAATATCCCCTTAGATTTTTTTTTTTGTCCATTTGATTTAATGTAACTGATAACATCCATAACATGTTAATTTTAATTTTTTTGTCCATTTGATTTAATGTAACTGATAACATATTAATTTTAGATTGGTGATTTTCACTTGTACAATTTTCAGCATTATATAAAGCAGCATAATTGTCACTATAATTATAATTGTTGAAGAACATGGACTTAAGCTTGTAGGTGGATTGGCGAAATCACTCACATACTTTTTTTTTATAATTTTTAACTGTAGTCTAAACTTTTATCTTTTGAATCCATTTATACATTCAAAACTACAATTTTAACAACAGAAGATAGCGATTCCTGCGCAAATATAAATAAATAAAACATAAATAAATAAAACGTTAAGCAGCCAACGCCTTTTACTCGTAACCAATGGAAAATTAAAAAGTCCGTCTGACAGCAATGACAACGAAAGTAAGACGGACAAACTTATGGTCATCCAACGACTAAGTCTCCGATTTTAATACTCGGAAAAAGATTGGTAGATGCGGCACCTTCTGGTCATTTTCTTGGGATTTCTGTATTATGTAGGGAGGAAGGACGGATTTGATATGTATTTGTATTTGAACAGACTTCAGCTTTTGCATGAAGCCTCATTGTTATAAACGTTTCTTAAAAATCTCAGAGAAATCTTAGAAATACGAAGTCAGTCGTGAAAACAACGGGGATCAAAGCAGCGGTATCAATGGAGAAAGCAGTAGTCAACATCAAGACGGGAGAAGTAGCTGAATGCAATAACTTCTCAATCACATCAGTAAAAGAGCTTGCAGATTCAGGCATCACTCAAGTTCCTCCCATATACCTGCAACCTCAAACAACACAAGTTCCTTATGGTGTGAGAGCTCAACAGATCCCGGTTCTAGACTTGAAGGAATTGGAAGGCGGTGGGCGAACAGAGACTCTGCAACAGATTGCCAATGCTTGCGAGACATGGGGCATTTTTCAGGTACAGTACATATCTAGATAGATGTGGTCTCTTTCACACTGACAAAGAGTACTCCAACTGGCACTGGCACTGGATCTCTAAGGGAGTATAGAAAATGGACTAGAAGCTTATCTGTCTTACTTGAAACAGGTTAACCGCCCAAAGATCAAAGAATTTGACAGAGAAAAAGTCTGCTACTTATAAACTACCAGCTAATCATTTAATATGGGATAGTTTTCTTAAATAATGATGATAGCAAATAATACCAATGATGAGTGATTATTGTTTTGCCACTCCTTCAAAATAAATAAAGAGTGCCTATTGTTTTGCCACTACTTCAAAATAAATAAAGATATGTTCTTATGTGAAATCCTCTTTTGTATCCTCTTCAATGAAATCACAATGGTGAATAAGCACTGTATTCTACCGGGATGATCAGGTGGTGAACCATGGAGTCCCAACGATGGTGATGGACAGAATGATGGAGGCTGCACGCAGATTTAATGGAGAGCCAATTGAAGAGAAGATGAAATATTATAACCCTGCTGATTCTACTGCCCTCATCCATTATTGCTCGGGCTTCAGTTCTGGCGAGTCACAAGCAGCGGAATGGAAAGACGACATCAAGATTATCTATGCACCGCGCTCCCCACATCCATCTGAATGGCCTGCTGCCTTGAGGTCAGTGACCTAATTCACTGCTACTATAGAATATCTGGTCATTAATTCCTGGATATGTCCTGGTACTTATTTTTAAGATTTTTAAGTCAATTGGGGTATTTGCAATTGCTTCGAAAGTATTCTTGGCATGCAACAAAATTCATAATAACTACAGCGGTATCATATGTACTATTTTCCTTCCGAAACCATGTTGTATTAGATTGTGTTATCGCCGTTAGCTAACCGAATAGGGATGTTTAATCTTTAAAGGCAAAAAATTATCAACTCTTTATAAATCTTGCCGTGAAGTTGAAGTGACATGATGGAAAATGGGCTAATACCCAATAAGAGTTTCCACAGAGCATATGCACCCAGTGGGAATTAAAAATTTCAAGTATGAAAAGGATAAGGAGGAACACTACACCATAGAGCTATGATTGGGTTTCTAGGAAAGGAACGGCAAGTGAGTCTCCTCAGAGTAACCAAACTCCTTCAGGATTCAAAGGCTTAGATGAAAAGAACCTTGATTATAATGAAGCTAAGTCCAAAGTTCATAACCCAGTCCTTCCATTCACCAAGTCTCAGAATGTTTTCAGACAACACCCGACCACCTCCTCCTCACACAAAGTAATAACTAAAAAAGGTAGTGCTGCAGAAACACAAGGGGAAATTGGATGAATGGGCAGCTCTAAAATTGCATTTATCAAGCATACACAAGGTGGGAGCTTGACTGGTGGTGGGTATGATGATGATGGAAATGACCCAACAGAAAAGGGAAAAAGAAGAAATCTAGAGATTAAGAGGATGATTCACAACCTAAAAGGCCTAAAATTCCAAGTGACCCAGAATAGGGTAGGGAAGACATCAAAGAATTTTGGGAGAAACGGCACCCAATCCTAATGTTGATTGTAGTATAAGTACAATGATGGGAAATGATCCAGCCAGAAATCATAAGAAAATATCTGGAAATCCTCCTAAGAAGCAAGCAACATTAGCCATGCAAGATGAAAAAAAAGAGGAAGAAGCAAGCAACATTAGCCATGCAAGATGAAAAAAAAGAGGAAGATATTTCTAGGCTACAATAGATTTTAGAGAAAATGAAGAAAAATATCAGAAGCAACAAACTGCTATAGTTCCATCCAACCCAATACTTCTTTTGAAATTCGAAAACAACATATGTCTTTCTTATACAAAATTCTATCAAAGTAAGATCCTGTCATTCCAAAAGCACCAAAACGCAAGTCTGAATGTCGCAGAAGAGAGGATAGATGTAAGCAACATGACAGCTATAAAAAGATTTGAAATCTCATTATATCTTTTATAAGAAACATGGCACCAAAATTCAAGTCTCAAGTTAAAGACACAAATTTTATGTCTCAGAGCAGAGGATGAATGTATGCAGCATGACTCCTAGATGATTTAAATTTCATAAGAAACATGACCCCTATAGAAAGCTTGAAATTTATCCATACCTCTTATGTTTATTCATAACTTTTATGATATTGGTTAGGATAAAATGCAATGGAAAATACAAGGAAACAGAGAATCTACTTCAGAGGGTTGGTGAGTAGTCTAAACTAAAAGGATATGAGGATGCTCGAAGGTCCTCTCATATCTTTATACAACCTCCCAAGTAGTAGCACCTCCCTGACAGGCCGGCATCTCGGAATATGTCCAATTAGCTATTGCAGCATGTTAAGGATATTTATGGGTTAATTCATGAAGTGGAGGATGACAAAGGAAGATTTTCTACCTAGTCCTCGAATCTGGTTATCATTTCACTGGTATGGGGCTGAACCATCTACATCACTATGAATTTTTTCATAAAACCATTAGCCGAAGTTAAGTTGTACAGTGAAATGAAAACTTCCATTGATGGGATGGCCAAGATTTAAATCCACAGACGGTCACAGAGAACCTACATATTTAGTATTTACAGTTAATGGTGACATGGCCAAAGAGAGGGAATGTTTCCATGAGTCGCAACAAAAATTGACACCTTAAACAGGGAGAAAGGAGTGGTTAAAGAAAACTGAATGGTGTTAACTGTTATTATCTTTTCTGGGAGATAATCATATAAAAAGTTGGCTCTGCAATTAAAAAATTAAAAAATGATTGCATCTCAAGGTAAGGGTTGGTATCATTTTGGTATGAAATGGATTTAAAAAATGGGGAATTCAACAAGAAATTTTGCAGGATGAACCATTGGCCATTTGAGACTTGGTTCAAAATAGAGTAATAGAGAAGTCGTGACAAAAACCTGGTGATAAAATGAGATTCTATCAACATGAGATCAACCTTATCACTACTTACACAACAACAGTACCTCCACGAGAAGAATTCTATGCATAAAAAACATTTACTTGTCAATTTAGGCTAAGCTCTCATCACCTAGTAGTGGAAACAAGGGGATGGAAAAATAGAAACAGAGAAGAATGTCTATGCTCACATTGCAAACAAAGAGAAATGGAAACAAGGGGATGGAAAAATAGAAACAGAGAAGAATGTCTATACTCACATTGCAAACAAAGAGAAATTGAGGATGAGATACATATGATGATACCTTGTCCTATATATGAAGAAGTAAGATTGAAGCACTCAATTCAACGTGAAGATTTGAGTAATTTACATAGCTGGTTGAGTTTGCCAACAAAAAAAATATGTAGTTGTATTAAGGATGTTTTAGAACACCACAAAAAAATGAGTATATTGCAGGTTGAGACATCCTTGACATAAAGTACATCAACACTGCAAATGTAAATTTTTGTGATTCTTAATTCCATAGGTCCTGTAAGATTTCACGTAATAAAAATATTCTATTCTATGATAAGGAGGAACCATATGTAGATCGTCTTAAAACCATTTGATAATTTTCATTATTTTTCTTGATCAATTTTGTTTGTCACTGAACTGAGAGAACCTTTCATGCCCATTGGATGTACTTTAAGCTTTGGACATGCTATTTATTGAATTATATTTAATCTTCATCAGGTTCTGTGCGGTGCGATTGTTATGAATTATATTATTGTCATGTCATTCTCCTTGTTAATGAGTTTACATGAGTTGCTATTTGAACACAGAAGAAGTCTATTCGTTCATGCGTTTATGTATTCTGGACACATGCTTATGAAAACTTCAATTATTGCCTTATGAATCAAGCATTGATGAGATATAAGATACAAGAGTCATCATCTTAACTTCTCAGTTTTTGTTAAAATGTTGATTTCTCAGTTATTTGGGGTTTCAAGTAAAGCTCTCCTTCCCTTTGGCATGCTTCCCGTCATAAAGTATCAAAACTCCTAGAAACAAAATTGAAATTGAATGTTTACTCTTTTCTTGTAAAGTTGATTTTCAGTCTGTGTATATGACTGTTTCTTTCCTTATAACATTAGTGGAACCACTCCCAAAGTGGAGGAAGTCTAGACTTTCCTTTATGTACACTTTTTGTGTACTGAGTGAGGGCTGGAGTTTGAGTAACATTCATAGTTTACAAAAGTTGTTTCAACACAGACACAAACACTCAGGTGAAAATGGAATCTCTAATGGAAGGCATCAAGATGAGCCTTAGTTTAGATCTCAAATGCTTATACTCAAGTGAGACTCAAATGTAAAAATGGACTTTTTAAACAATAAACAAGGGTTTCTGATGGGATCTAATAGGACAATGACAATGGGTCAAGGAAATTATTGAAAATCTTGGTAAATCATGTTACCCCTCAATCAAGTAGTAGATTGGCTAGCAAATAAAGAAATAATTCAAGAGAGTAGACCTTTTATTTGAGGGCTAAGAGTGCGACGAGTGAAAAGAAGATTACTTGTTTAGCGCAATTACTGAAGTTTTTTAAAAGTTTGGCAATACTTTTAATATCAATTATTATCCATAAATCCTTTTGAATTTTTATTAGACATGCCAAATACACATTGTTAAAGAGGACTTTGGGAAATCTTCTAGGTGTTTTTTTTCATTTTAAGGGTATTTCTTCTCATTTCAAGATGCTTGGGACTTGATTACCAAAATTGATCACTCTCATTTCTTACACAATGGTAAGTTTGGTAGAGATCTATAATATATATAATATATTTGGACCTTGCTCCTAAGGATCAAAGTATAAGGAGGGTGGAAATCTTATTATGAAGTTGATAACGATGGTAAATCAACGAATTTTGGTTTTGGGATAAGAAGAAACTCCTCTTTGAGACTCTCATCACTCCTGTTATCTTATATGGTTGTGAAGTTTGTGGCTACAACATATCTAGAGAATTGTGGAGAAAGATAGAGCAAATCCAAAAGCATTTATAACTTACATTCTTAAAATCAAAGGCAATACACCATATCTTATCCTCCTCATAGAAGCGAGGCTTTCTCCCATTGAGAGCTTGGATATGAATAGGTACTTAATGTACAAGAACAAGATAAACAACATGGAAAACAATAGGCTTCGTAAGATTGTTTCAAAATTCAATTAAAACCACTTGTCGGTCAAGGGGGGTTGACATAAAGATGCCAAGTCTTGGCCAAATCATTAGTTATTTAAGTTATTTAAGAAACATGCTAAAAGTACTTAGCATGCAACATGTAATTTAAATCTCAAGTGAGTGTGAGAAGTAATCTCAACCGTAGATCACTTTTGAGACTAGAAATAGATTATAACTCATGATTATAAAAGCAAGGCTAGGGTGAAGAAAAAGGACACTTGACATATTCAAGGAGATCTTGGATAGGGAAGGAGAAGGACTTCCATCTAGAGATCAGGTCAAGGAGAAGAGAGAACAAAGGCTTACACATGTGGGTTTCAGTTTGAGGAAGCCACAATGAGAGTGTCAGATCGTACAGAACTTGTCGTACAAGTTTTCCATACGGATACGTGGTTTACAGTGTCAACAGTCGCGTATATACGCAATTCACAAGAAGACAAATCATGTATGCCTCAAAAAGCATGTCAGAACTGGTCGTACAACATATCAGACCTTGTCAGGTTAGTCTGCAGTTGTATTTTTCTCAGTGGGCCATTATCCCTATTACGAGATCCTTGATTTTAGCATAATAAAATCATTCTCGGCACTGGTTTTTCCTCCTGGATTTATACCAAAAAAATTTGGTGTTCTTATGTGTTTGATTTGGTTTCTTTATTTATGCTTTCGTTGCATGTTTAGTTGATTACTTAGTTGTGCTTTTAATAGATAACGAGATTTTGTTTTGAGCTAATTGTCAGGTGTTGAGTAGGAGAAATTTCAACAACTTTGGGAGAAGGCTTTACCATAGCACCCTTAACTGCATCCATTGATTTCATCTCTAGGTCTTCTTTTTCAGAGGCTAATGACTAGAAGTTGTTAGCCACTTTGGGAGCACTATTGGCCCCCTTGTTTGGTATGCTTCTTACTTGATTTTTGTTTGCTAGGAAATTTGACAAAACCTTCTTTATCTGCAACTTCTTCATGTTTTCTAGTGATGGCTACTGTGTTGAGTGGACAATCATGAAACAAATTCCCATGTATGTGGCATTTCTTGCATCAAAAGGAGATATGCTCATAATATAGGACATGGTTCCACTCTAAATCTTGAATGTTGATACATATTGATTCTGGATGGATGTCTAATACATTCATGTACAAATATATTTTAGCATATATAGTGTATTGCTTTGTCTTGATAATTGCAGAGGGTTTGACATAGTTGCCCATCATGTTTCCTAGTCTAGTGAGAGTTTCTTCATCCCAAAAATCCCATCTGACTTCAAATCTAGGATTTTTTGCAGTTTCGGCTAGGCACCCTCCAAGTCGTTTCTTGTCTTGCTTGCTCATATATGAAGATTTAGCTTAGCCCTCATAATTTCCTGTCGTCGTACCCGAAGCTTCTAAGCTCCCTTTTCCTACACCCCCCATTTCCTTTGTCTTGGTTTATTGTCCTGATAGAACCTCCTTGAATGAGGGTACTCTCATGTGTCCCTCTAACTCTACTACCCCGCCTATGCCATTGTTCTTGATCTTAGAAATCCAACACTACACACCTCCTTCGAGAGCTAAACCTAATGCTAGAGCAGTTATTTCATCCACGGCTCATCATTTTCTCACAATACACAAACCCAATAAATAAAATAAAATTAATAATAATTAAACAAACACAAATTTAATTCTAAGATGATTATTTTTATTGGATTTCCAATCAATGTAGCCATTACTTTTCAATGAGAGAAAAATTGAAATTATGTTACAATTTTATTATTTTTAAGGAAAGCTATGTTTCCCTCTCTTATTTATGTGATTTTGATAAGGAAAATTGTAGAACTTCTAATTAGATGTATTGATAGAACTTTTAATGGAATGTGTTTTTATTATTCAAAACATATTTTAATTATTGCTTCATTTACAAAATACATTTGCAGAGATGAAGGAATGGAGTACTGCAAACACCTTGAACTTATGTCAAAAACCCTTTTGACTCTCTTGTCCGAGGCCTTATGATTAACTCCAAATTACTTGGTTGAGAATATCAAATCCATGAGTAGACAAAGACTCACCATAAATTTTTACCCACCATCTCCACAACCAGACTTGACACTAGGCACTGCTAGTCATTCAGACCCTGGAACTATTACCATACTATTGCAGGACAATGTTGGAGGACTCAGAATTTTCAAGGATGGTGATTGGTTGGCTATAGATCCCATTCCTGGAGCATTTGTGGTCAATGTTGGGGATCAACTTGAGGTACTAATTTTTTTCATAAATTGTATAAACTATAATGCATTATGGAGGTAATCTTGTTTGGGAATCAATACATTTGACCAACTAATAATGTTTTATTATTTTGTTGCAGATATTGTCTAATGGGAAATTCAAGAGCGTGGAACATTGTGCTGTGACTAATTCAATACATGAAAGGATTTCCATTGCAATGTTTTTTACTCCAGTGGTGGAATCTAGTGCAGTGATTGGACCCATTCCACTACTCTTGAATACAACCAATTCTGCACAATATAGAGAAATCAGTTTCGATAAATACATGAAACATTTCTCGATCATCACTGATCGGCGCAAGACTAGTCTAAACTATGTTAAATTAAACTAACATTTTTACTCATTTTATACTTTTTAAACATGTATTGAAAAAAATGGACAATAATGATGGTTTTACAAATTAGGTGTGGTGTATGAGGTGAAATATTAGAGATATTATTTTATTACCTTCATTTATATTATCTTTTTTTATAGTAATATATTATATTTGAGACCAAAAAAAATTGTTTATAGTAATATATTATATTTGAGAAAAAATGATTGTGAGCTTTGAAAATATAATTTTTTTATAAATATTTATTTATGAATAATAGTGATTATGATTGTATTTTTTATTTTATTTTTCAATAACTTTTAATATATATTATATAAAATCGAATAAATAAAATTATTAAAAGAATAATTATACTTTGAATTATTTCTTAAATTTAAATGAGAATATATAATTAATTAGTTATATATACTCTATTCTTTACTTTTTTATGTTACTTAATAGTTAGGGTATTTTGGTATAACAGAAGTGTCAAATTGTTGTTTTGGAGATAAAATACAATATGCTTAGGAATATGGTCATCAATATGAGTAAGGGAGAGCACTCTCGAGCTTCTGATCAAGTGTAGTTAGTCAATTCCAATTGTGAGGGATTGAAGGAAGCGAAACAATGCACTAACTAGCAAATGCTATGGAAATTGTCAAGCAGGACTTGAATCCAGTGAATGCAACAATGGAAGAAGCAACCAATTGTCACGTCTTCTGTTAGTTTAATGTATTGCAAAGTTATTAGGATATTAGGATTATTTTGTAGAATCTATATTGCTAAGAAATATTGGGATGTATTGTCTAAAGATCTAGATAAGTATAGCTATATGTTGGAAGTCAATTATTTTTTGGGGGTTCTGCTTAAATATTCTAAATCAAACTTTTGATGGAATTTCATTGCGAGCTTGGCTGCAATTTTTATTCATATTAAATCTCCTAGTTATGGTTATCTTTTTTTATATAAAATGTAGTCTTCAAGATTAAGTTTACCAAAATTGAAATTTTTGTATATGTGTGCTTCCATGTATGCACTTTTGCGGAAGACAATCAGTTTCGTATATGCACATTTACAGAGACAATCTTCAATAYTGTGCATATATGAAAGCCAATTTCCATAAGTGCACATATATAGAAACGTGCATATACAGAATTCGACGCTACACATATACAAAATGCGCATTTATGGAAGCCGACCACTTTTGTATGGAAGCACGCATATACGGAATTTGACGCTAAGCATATACATAAGACACATTTACGGAAAGTGGCTTTAGTATATGTGCATTTACGGAAGCTTCCTTTTGTAAATGTGCATTTATGGAAGTGGTTGCCTTCCCAAAATGCGCATATATGGAAGTGGTCGYTTTCCRTAAATGTGCATATATTGAAGTTTACGGAAGTCGTATTCCATATATGCACATTTACAGAAGTTGGCTTCCATATATGTGCACTTCGGTATATGCACATTTACAGAAACCGTCTTCAGTAAATGCACGTATACAAAAGTGGTCGCCTTCCGTAAACATGCATTTTGTATATGCACAATGCCAACTTTTGTATATGTGTTTTTCCATATATGTGTGTTTTCGTATATGCGCATTTATGGAAGGAGGCCACTTCCATATATGTGCATTTACGAAATGTGGCTTTCAATATATGTGCATATACAAAAGTGGTCTCCTTCCATAAATGTGCATTGTATAAACACTCATCGCCTACTTTTGTATATGCACGCTTCTGTATAAACGTGTTTCCATATATGCACATTTATGAAAGACGGTAAATTTCATAAATGCACATTTACGCATATCGTCTTTAGTAAATATGCATATACAGAAGTATATTTCCATAAATGCACATATATAGAAGCACACATATATGGAATTTGGTGCTACATATATACATAATGCACATTTTTGGAAGCCGACCACTTTCGTATGGAAGCGCACATATACGGAAGTTGATGCTACGCATATACAAAAGGCGCATTTACGAAAGCCATGAACTTTCATATATACGCATATATGGAAGGTGGCTTTCGTATATGTGCATTTACAGACGTTGCCTTCCGTATATGCGCGCTTCCATATATGGCACATTTACATAAGGCAACCACTTTTGTAAATGTGCATATACGGAGACCATCTTCAGTAAATGCACATATAGGGAAGCCAACTTTCGTAAATGCACATATATAGAAATGTGCATATATGGAAATCAACGCTACACATATACAAAATGCACATTTACGGAAACCGACCACTTCCATATGGAAGAGCGCATATACGGAAGTCAGCGCTACGTATATACAGAAGATGCATTTACGAAAGCCAACCACTTTCATATATGCACATTTAAGGAAGGTGGCTTTTGTATACGTGCATTTATGAAAGTGGCTCAATGGTCAATTTCCTTGCATCGTGTAGATCTTTATGGTCTATTTCCTTACATCGTGTAGATATTTTTAAAGCATCTAATAAACAATCTTTCAGAATGACCCAATGGCTTATTCCTCGCATCGGGCAGACCTTTCAAAAATGTCCCATGGATGATCTTTTAAAATGGCCAGATGGCCTATTTCCTCAAATTGCATGGATATTTTAAAAGTGCTCAATGGACGATCTTTTGAAACAACCCGATGGCATATTTCCTCACATTGGGTGAATCTTTCAAAAATGCATGATGGGCAATCTTTCATAATGGTTCGATGGCCTATTTCCTTGCATTAGGCGAATCTTTTGAAGGCACTCAATGGGTGATCCTTAGGAGTGGCCCAATGGCCTCTATCCTTTGTATTAGGGAGAAATTTTGCAAGGGTTAATTGGGTCAATCATTCAAAGGGAGGATTGATGACTTTGTGCCATCAAAACAATTCTTTCAAAAGACCCTTGTGGAGAAGGGAGTTGTGCATGGTCTTTGACCCACACAAGGAGGGTTAATTCAAATGGAAATGAATACAAAACCCCAAAGAATCAAGTCAATGGAAAAGACAAAAATCACACCCCTTATCAAATGTGGTGATAGAGGAATTATGTGACAATTTTGATGTATTCATTGTTATTATAGTGAAGATAATACTAAATTGATTTTCAATTTTATCATTTTTTTAAAGTATTATATACATTATTATGAAATATTTTTAACAAGTTCAAATCTAGGGGGGGTTGGGTATATATACCTTTGTAGGCTTTACCAGTCAAATAGATGGATGAAGAGGGTCTCATACACCAATTTGGTGTTTGGCTTGGTCGTGACCTTAAAAATAGATTATTATTATTATATATATAATTAATTTTAATAAAACTAATATAATTAATTTAGTCTTGAAAGTTAATTAAGTCTAACTAAAGATAAATTGTTACTCTCATGAATTCAAATCTTACTTATAACATAATCACTTTTCATGAGTTAGGATGCTCAAAGGTAGGTAAGAAATTACATGTAAAACAACATTTTAATTTAATCTTTTTTATTATATGATTTTTTTGTTAAATGTTTTTAATAATAATAATAATAACCTAAAAAATTCCGCTCGCGCTAGGGCTGCAGGTCGCTTCAGCGTGCCCCTGAGGCCTCTGCGCCCTCCCGATCGAATTGCGGTGCCCTTTCAGACCATGGAAGCTCCTAGAGATCCCGATCCGCCCCCAGAGGTTCTCGCTTTCAGAACCATGATTGCATCTGGTCCTAAGCATCCGCCCACAGCGACCCAACAAAAGTTTGTAAGGAAAATGGAATCAATCCCCACGGTGGCCCTGCCGGAAGAAGAAACATGTAAAGTGGCCTTGAACCTGGCCGAGAGAGGTCTCATAGGTCAGTTTACGGGCCTCTGGCCTTCTCCCAAATCGGTGGAAGAGTGGACTCAAAGGAACTAGAAGACATTGATCAAAGAGGGAGTCAAGAGATTCTTCGTAGGAAAGGGTTTCTTTGTGTTCGTCTTCGAGAACCCGGATGATAGAGGAGTAATCTTCAGAAATGGGCCATACTTTATGGGTCCTCAGGGTCTTTATCTAAACAAATGGACTCCCAATTTCGACCCCACCCAAGACGTTCCCTCTGTTGTTCCGGTCTGGGTCAGGCTCCCTCATCTACCTCTCCACTGCTGGAATCAAAAATCCCTTCAGATTATTGGTAACGCGTTGGGAAAATACATAGACCACGCTGCAAGAAAGGATCAGTATTCATGCGCTCGTATCTGCATAGAAGTGGATTTAGAAGAGGGGCTTCCGGAAGCGATCAATCTCACCGTAGCGGGGTGGACGCATGTCCAGGAGTTTGATTACGAACAGCTACCTTTTAAATGCAGACATTGTCACGGGCACAGACACTTTGCAAAGCATTGCAAGAAGAAAGCCGAGGAACTAGTAGATAAACAAAATGGGGAACAATGGACCCTAGTACAGAAAAATGCAAACACAAAAAAAGGCAAAGGTAAAGGCCATATGATCGGAGGTCCCAGCAGCTCCAGAAACGGCCAAGAAATGGAAGCAGCTCCAAATGGGACAAAAAGTGCTCAACTCAATCAAGCAAAACTAACTGAGGAGAATGAGGAACAGGTAGACGCATCACCTTCAAACAAAGAGGGAGGGGAAGCAAAACAGATTGAAGTCAATCAAGGCAGCCCCTCCAACCCTTCATACGCAGAAATCGCTAAGAAAAAACCAGAGGAAAGCTCAGGTTCTTCAGAGGATGAAACCTATGAGCGACCTTCGAAAAAAGCAGGAAGGAAATCACGTAAAGAAAAGAGGGAGGAAGAGGCAGAAAGGTACAAAACACAAGGAAGTTAGTCTATAATAGAAATGTCTATTGGGCGAAATATCAGACCAAGGCCTTCCAAAGGAGGTCCCAATCCCCCCCCCTCAAGGTCTCTTGGAACTGTAGAGGACTGGGGAATCCCTCCAAAATAGAAGCAGTCAAGGACCTTTTGAAAGCAGATCCCTCAGACATTTTCATGCTCCAGGAGACCAAAATAGAAGGGAAATCCCTTCTAGAGATCAGTAGATCAAAGTGGAACAAAATATCAGGCAAAGCAGTCAGCTCAAGGGGGACCTCCGGAGGGCTGGAAACTCTTTGGACCGAAGACATATTTCACCTAAACAAGCATTACGAAACCCAGCATTGGATTTTCACGGAACTGAAGCACAACGCAAGTAAGTTGTCTATCTCTCTTTTCAATCTGTATGTACCTATATCCTACGCTGAAAAACGAGAATGTTGGAACTCACTATCGACCTATTTAGAGGAGAACTCTCCCAGCAATATCATCATAGCTGGGGATCTTAACATTGTTAGGAAAGAAAAAGAGAAGAGGGGAGGATCCAACAACAGAGACCCCATGCTGGTCAAGGTAGAGGAGATCACGCAGTCTTGGGACCTTTTAGACTTCAACCCCGTTCAAGGCATGTATACTTGGACCAATAACAGGGTGGGACCTGACCATATTTCTGCCCATTTAAACCGTTTTCTGGTGCAAAGCTCCATAATGATGAGCAAAAAGATCATCATCACCAAAATTCTGCCAAAACTTACCTCAGACCATAAGTCAATACAGCTGCTCCTGGAAGAAGAAGAAGACCTGGGCCCTATTCCATTCTGATTCAGCCCTTTATGGATTGAAAGAGATGGTTTTTTAGAGACAGTAAAAGCAGCATGGGCCAATTCCGTCTCTGGATCTTCAAGCTATGTTTGGGAGCAAAAGATGAAAGCCACAAAACAAGCATTGAAGGACTGGATAAAGAAACTAGCCCCTACCCCCACTGATCAAAGAAGAGAAGCAGTTCAGTCACTGCAAACCCTGCAAACAGTTATGGAAAGCAAAGAAATTACAACAGAGCTGCTGGAAAAAGAAATAAAAGTGCAACGAACCACATATCAATCTTTTCGAAGGGAGGAAGAATACTGGAGACTTAAATCCAGAAGTCTCCGGCTGAAGACTGGGGACAGGAACACCTCCTATTTTCATCGGCAATACAGAGTGAGACTGTCCAGGAACCATATAGCAGAAATAAAAACAGTGGATGGCCAAGTATGCAAAGGTTTCAATCAAGTCAAAGCGGCAGCAGAATCCCATTTCATGAATTTATACAAAGAAGACATTCAAAGTAATGATGAGGAAGTCGCTGACCTTCTCTCCAATATCCCTTCCCTCATCAGTCCAGAAGACAATGAATTACTCTGTAGACCAACTACTGAGGAAGAAATCATTAACGTAATCTGGTCCATGGAGGCAGATAAGGCACCTGGGCCTGATGGATTTACAATTCACTTTTACAAATCTTGTTGGCATATTATCAAAGATGACCTCCACAAAATGATAAGCAGGTGCATGAAAAAAGCGAAGGTTGGTGGAGGAACCAACTCCACATATCTTGCATTAATCCCTAAAGACTCCAACCCTGAAACATTTGTAAGATTCAGGCCCATTTCGCTGTGTAATGCATCATACAAGATCCTGGCTAAATTATTAGCAAACCGGATCAAGTCATTGCTAAAAATACTGATCTCCAGCTCTCAAGGCGGATTTGTCGAGGGAAGGCATATGCTGGATAACGTAATTCAAATTCAGGAGATTATACACACAAGCATACAGCGGAAGGAGAAAGGAATGCTGATAAAATTAGATATGGCGAACGCGTTTGATAGAGTCAATCGCTCGTTCATGTGCAAGGTTCTCCACGCCTTTGGCTTCTCGTCTCACTTTGTTCATATTATTAAAGCCTGCATTGACAAACCATGGGTCGCCCCTTTAGTCAACAGCCGTCCAACAAAATTTTTCCAAGCACAGAGAGGCATCAGGCAGGGATTCCCTCTCTCTCCCCCTTCCTGTACATAATAATGGCAGACTCCCTCAGCCGAAAGCTAAATGCAGAAAGGATAGTTGGCAACATATCGGGCCTCAAATCATCCAATGAAGCAGAAACTTTAAACCACGCGCTCTTTGCAGATGACTCCCTTCTTCTCGGGGGAGCCTCCATAAGAATAGCCAAAGCATTCGACTCGGTCCTCAGAAATTATTGCAGAATCACGAGAGCTCTAGTTAATGAGAGAAAAAGTGAAGTTTTCAGCTGGAATTTAAGCCAACCCGAACTCACAGGTATCACTGCCATCCTCGGGTTCAAAGGCCATGCTAATTGGGACAGGATTAAATATCTTGGTCTCCCTATCATCTCTGGTGGCAATAAAAGATCGCTCTGGAACGATATCATATCTAAAATCAAAACCAAAATCATTGCGTGGGGAGGCTACTGGTTGACTAAGGGAGGCAAAGTCATTTTAATTAAATCTGTGTTGTCTGTGCTTCCTATATACCAAGCAGCTTTCCTCCTAGCACCCCGATCCATGACGGAGCAAATCTCCAAGCTCCTCAAAGATTTCTTGTGGCAGGGAGGGAAGGGCAATGAGAATAAAATTCATCTGGTGAACTGGGACATGGTTAAAAAACCCACGGCAGAGGGCGGATTGCAAATCAGGGACCCTACACTCGCCAATCTAACGTTAGGAGGAAAGATATTGTGGACTTTGATTCATGAGCCCGCGCATCCGGTGAGTGCTACTCTGCGAGCTAAATACGGAGTCAATAACTCTCTTAGCAACCTCCAATGTGATAGCTCAGCTAATTGTATGCAGGTGTGGAAATTGTGTTGCAAAAGCAGCAAGTTTTTCAAAAGCTCGGTCTACAGAATCCCTGGCAACGACAAACGTACGTTCTTGTGGAAGGATAGCATCATGGGGAGAGAACCTTTGGCTAAAAACGCTGACATAGCAGATCTCAGAGACTGGATGGAGAGAGCAGGAGTAAACAGACTATATGATCTCTCGAAATGGGATCAGCGTGGAGACTGGGAAGGATGGGACTTCCACGGAGTCCCATCTCGATTATCTATGCAACAAACCATGCTCAAAGATCTGTTGGAGGACGTTGCCCCTGTCAACAGAACCATGAAAGACAGATGGGGATGGGGCCAGACAGGTGTATACACCACAACGACAGGATATAGAGCCTTGCAGGCATCAAGAAATAGCATCCAAACCCCGGCCTTTTGGAAAAGCGACTGGGACCCCCTAGCCATACCAAAAGTGAACTTCTTCTTCTGGACCCTGGTGCACAATAAACTTCTTACAGGAGATAATTTGGAGAAAAGGAACATAGTGGGGCCACACAAATGCATGTTATGTTGCAATAATTTCGAAACAGCTCAGCACCTTTTCATAAACTACACTTTTGCCAAAGAGGTTTGTGGTCTCTTTCTTCAGGATTTTCATATTACAATTCCTCCTCAGAATTTTGTTGCGGAATTATTCGCCTCTTGGAGTCTTATCTACCCCCAGCAAATTCCCTCTAAATCTTTTTGGAGCAAAATATGGATTGCTATACCCAAATATGTTTGCTGGCAGCTTTGGTTGACACACAATCAGTTGATATTCAAAGAAGAGTGGCACTCTTCGTTACAAGTTGCTGCAAAAGCTAAATCCTTCCTTTTGGAAGTGGCCCAACAACAGTATGTTAAAGACTCCCCATCGTTACTGCCTGAGGAAAAGAGGTGGCTAAGCCCTCTTGTGCCACTTCCGAGTAAGCAACTCCTTTCCCCAAAAACAGAGAATCTGGAATGGCGAATAAGAGATGATGATGACAAATTCCAGTCATGGTGGAGGTCTAAAAATTTAACCACAATTTTCTTCGATGGGGTGTCCAAAGGAAACCACGGTGCAGTCGGCGCTGGGGGGGTCATCTACTCCCCGGATGGGTCTTCAAAAGATTGTTTCTGTTGGGGATTAGGTCAGAAATACAACAATCAAGCTGAGATACTAGGGCTTACCAAAGCTTGCCTTATCGCCAGATAAAAAGGAGCCAAAGACCTTCAAGTTTTTGGAGACTCAGAGATAATAATAAAAAACTTAAACACAGAGGCACGGTTCAACAACGCCAGTCTAAACAAAGTCTTGGACAGACTGAAGAGAGTCCTCCTAGACTTAAATTCATGCAAGTTTTACCATATTTTAAGAAAGTCAAACAGTGAAGCTGACCAGATGGCGAACAAAGGCAGTACACTCATGAAAGGATTGCTAATTGTAAACAACGAAAGTTACATTCAAATTCACTGAAAATGTTGTAAACTAAAAGCAGCTTGAATACTACAATGTAATAGGGGTTGCCTCGGCAAAGACCCATTTTCTCTCTAGATAAATAAATCCCATACCCGTTTCAGTTAAAAAAAATAATAATAATAAACTAAAAATATCATCAAAAAATATTAAAAAAATGATATAACCCTTTAATTTTTTAATTAAATTAAAGTAATAAAATTGTAATTTTTTTCTAATTATTAACAAAGTTTAAGTTTTAAGGTTAAAAAATAAGTGAATAAAGAGGAATGAAACTACACATAAAATTACAATAAACTGTACAATTATATATGTATTAAACTTTATTTGCACATCTTAAAGAAATGGATGTAGAAAATATATATATGTATTAAACTTTATTTACACATCTTAAAGAAATG
>ML779160.1:931336-943414 GCA_009831015.1 Picea engelmannii
GAACTAGAATGAACAAACCATTTAATAATGCACAAGGAACCAAGCTGGGAGACAAATTCAATCAAATAAATAGCTAAATTTGAACAACAAAACATATTTCCATCAAATTATTTATTCTTATTACTCCCAATACTCTTTGTTGCATTTTCAAGCTCATGGTTTATTTATACAAACAAAACAAAAGATTGATTCCAATCATAGAGATTGGATCATATCCTCAAATCCCAACAAAAAACTCTAATTTATCAAAACAATTGATTCATTTCCTTGAATAGGATTGAATCCAAACAACTCATCCTAGATTATCTAACTCCTTCAACTTCCTATCTAAAATAAACCATTCTTCTAAATTACATGGAAAAATACTCTCTTCTCGTAACACACTTGGAACTATTCTAGCACTATTAAAACTTAGAAAATAACAAATTACAAGTCTCCATAACAATGAGGACACCAACTTCCTCTCATAAATTCCTAATACCTTCTAGAGGTCAATTACTGAGTTGACTTTGAAAGATGCTCTTGCATCAGACTCCCGGGGTAGAAAAAACATGTTCATGGGATTTGTTCTACGAGTTATTAAATACCTATACCATATTTGATAATTTATGTTGTTGTCATTTACATGGCATCCTCGAGTGGTTTCCCTTTCCACTTGACCAATTATTGAAAGTACTCTTTATCCCTTGTCTTCCTTAATACCTTCTAGTCCAAAAATGATTCAATTTGTTTCTGATTTTCTATAGGTAGTTGTTTCTCCCATTCAATGGTTTGAATTTATCACTAATGGGTGCATCTGTTGAACTATATGTTGTTTCCTTGAAGGGGAAAAAATATGATACATTAAAAATTGGAGAAATCGCAATGTTACTTGGAAGTTCTATTTCATAATCATTTGAGGAAAACTTCCTCAACACCTTACTTGGTCCATTCTTTTTAAGTTTCAATTTGTTATATTCCCCTCTAAGAAATATTTCCCATTTGAGGTGTCCCATAACCAAATCTCCAATTTCAAAATTCAGTTGTATCCTCTTTAAGTCTACTCTTTGTTTGTACTTGTTGTTTCTTTCCTAAAGCTTCTCCTTGACTCTTTCCTACAGTTCCTACATATTCATTGCAAAATCTTCACTGTCATCACTTCTCATTTCTTGTTTTCACCTAATCAACCTACTGCATGTCTTCACCT
Organism: Picea engelmannii; assembly: GCA_009831015.1. NCBI lineage: Eukaryota > Viridiplantae > Streptophyta > Pinopsida > Pinales > Pinaceae > Picea > Picea engelmannii. The sequence continues at coordinate 932,523 of ML779160.1, forward strand.
AATCAACTTAATCAGCAGCCCGACTTTCCTTATAAACCAATTAGGTTTGATGTTTTTATGTTCACTAATAAACAATTGTTCTATGGGTATGCACAGGATCTTTCAGTGTGGATACACATAATTCCCCACCATGGTAGGCAACGTGTTCTCATCCAACCCTCTTATGAACTGGATCCAAATATGATTTTTCCATGCTCATTATCCACAGGAAGAGTGGCGGTGGATACAATAGGTCTATAGGGTTACTATTTTCCTCTGTAACATGACATATCGATCTCAACGGGGTGTAGAAACTCTTACCAATTTCAGCTTCTCTTAAGACGTTTCTAAAGAAGAGTCATAAAATTCAATGGTGTTCACATTTCCATACTCATCAACTGATATTGAGGATTCATGGTCAGATGTGCTTGCATGTAATATATCTATCAGACACTCACTTCATAGACAACATTCTGATATGAGTATGGCTATGTATGTGCAAGGTGAACGGGCACAGTGGGTCTATACACAACTCTTACATTGATGGCAATGGGATTCGTTAGCATCGACGTATACAGATCAGGTTTTTGAATCAGCGTCCCATATAGTATTGCGGGGGTTGAACCATTCTCCCTATGAATAGTCATTCCTACCAAAGCGGTGGTCACAGGATTTGATGAGGGCGTCACTCCAGGGATATAGACCTACACAAGTGCAGTCATTCTCTGCATAGGATTATAATAGCCCCCGCTTCCAAGCACTGGTTGCGCCATTGGGCGAATGGAATTAATGGGATACTACAACATGGGAGATCTTGAATGCACGAAGTAGACAGGATGAGATTGTTGATCCCCATGGGGTTCTTGAATTTTCTAGTAGATCTACAATATGAAATGGGATCCATGTTCGTGCATGTAGTACTCTGACGGAGACGGGTACTTTTGAATGTCGACCAACATTTTCATCTACTGCATCGCCCTGGGTAATCATTTCCATAACCCAAAACTATGCTTGTTTATTCGTCCCAAACTATTGCTCATCGCCCGTCCAAACTATTGCATGCATGACCCACCTTTTACATCCTTAGATCTACAACGATCTTTTGATTTGGTGCCTATGCAAACCATTACCAACACAAACCCTTTGGAGGGAATATTTTCATAAAAGGACAAAGTCGAGGATAGGACAAATTGCATAACCGAATCCTCAGAAGCAAATCATTTGTGTAGGAAGAATCATAAAATAGATATGCACATACCAGATTGCTATAGATCTCTGCCTATGTCCGTTGATTTGGGAGATGGTGACAAATTGATATCAAGTATGCTCAATAGAGCTCCCATGGAAGATCTTTTCTTGCAGGTTGCATAGCCAGATTAAACTTTTCTTTTATGTGGTGTTTTTGTCCCTCATTAAATATGCAGCCCCAAATTCACACATGATATTTAGTTTCAAACATCAGACCAGGAAACCCATCAAACTATGGAGCTATCAAAATTTTCATGAAAAAACTATCATGGAATTACCAGGCCATAAGAACTATAGAGCTCTGATACCAATTGATAAAATATAGACATGAACAACAAGATGACGGAAAAGGCTCGCTAGCCAACTCAAATGTATTCACACCAATGGTACATATTTATAGTACAATGGGTGATTCCACCTCATAGAGATATTTTCTCTAGATCCTAAAATTATGCATGATGACTAGGCTAGGAAATCTTAAATAACTCATTAGTCATCACTTGAGGATGTATTACTAATATCCTAAATGAATAATACAAATATAGGTGACAATTAGACTTAGTGATCGGTAAGGTAAGCCATAGGCTAACAACCTGTTATCAGTCTAAGAAACTCCTTAGGGTTGTAGAGTAAGAATGCTTGGTAACTTAAGAAATTTAATAATCAAAGTATGTGTGGAACAATGGGATAACTAAGAAGGCTAAGAAAAGGACAACTTGGTATGCATCTAAATAAACCAGTGCTTTGAGAGACCAGATATTAGTTACAGTAGATAAAAAGGTGTGAAGAATACCATTCAAGATAACCAAGTACAAGAGATGTAGGATCATACAAGACAGTAAAGAAACATCTAATTCATATTCATGAGCTATACAAGAAGATAATAGTTATGAATAACTAAGCTAAACAGAATTAAATAACAGAGTAGTGGAGTATATGAAAAGACTGATATATAATAACCAAAAAAGACTGTGATTCATATAACATAACAGAGTCAAAGTACATAGCCAAAGTATCCAGGATTGAACCCTTCCTTAGACTGAATCCTCAGGCTTTATAGCCTTTACAAAGCAGTTTCAGGTCCTAAAGAGACGGATCAAATATTCTAAAAATAGATAGTCAAAATAGATCCAAAATAATAGAAGATGATCCTAAATTAAGATCAATCTCATATTCTTTAAGAGTCTTCATCTTTCTCGACCTCTGATGTGTGCATCTCATATTCTTTAAGAGTCTTCATCTTTCTCGACCTCTGATGTGTGCAGATAGCCTTCCAAGGCTCGTAGATGTACTTTGATCATGATAGAATCGAATTTTCTATATTTGGCAAAAACAACTGATTCGGTGCCCCAAAAATAGGTGTCTAATCTGACTTTGACACCTCTTCAAACATCTTTTTTATCAAATCCGGATCTTGAATTTGATGTGTAAATTCAATATGCATCTTTGGAAAGCACTTTCAAGAGATTCGGTTGAGAAAAACTTTGATCTGGGCAAAAATACACCTTCGCTGGCCAGTCTCAAGTTTCACCAGCTATTTCGCCTTAAGATTTGCTAGTTAGTTGGTGAAAGATCTGCTTTTCATCAGCTAATTGGTTATAATTCTGCCTTCTGCACTGGTGAAAGTTCTGTCTTTGGCAAAAAAGGAAAACCCTCCATATCAAAATTGTTGTTTCATCATAATATTGAATGCTTAATCAAAAGTGTCCATCCTAGAGTGTTTTTCATTTTTATTAAGATAGGGATGTGGCATTGAGCTGCCTGCTTTACAGCCTTGGATGCATTTTTATATGCTCTGAAAATTTGCTGAAGAAGGGAATGTCTCTTGGTGCAGAGAGCAAAGTATAGAGACATGTAGTGTTGTGCTTCTGTAATGGAAAAATTGGATGTACTTTGTATAGAACCAAGTCTGTCATTTCCAGAAGAGTTTACTACAGTGATCCCACTAGCTTGCTTTATTTTTGGAGCTACATTTGATAGATTATATTGACTATCATCCTTTTTTACACGTGCTCTTGATTCATCAATATCCATGCCATCTCCAATATGAAGACCATCCACTACCGATAGCATCTTCTTGGAGCAAAACTCCTCTATATTTTGCGAAAGGTAGCTCAATGGATACAACTTGTTAGCTACCAGACGAATCGCCTTAGTACATACTTCTTCAATGCTATGCACTGCACTCTGTAAGGAGATATCTAAGCAAGTAACCCTTGTGGGCGGTCGTAGCAAGATTAGGCTCCATACAACACTTAAACCTTGAGTAACTCGATCACCACTTAGCACTTATTTTATATCCCTGACAAATCTACTAGCATAGTGCAAATCCTCCAATATTCTTAAAGCTGCATCTGGAAGAAATGGGACCTCACCAGGCAATCTACTCAAGGATTTATCAGATGCTGGAAGAGAATCATGCAAAGTCTATGCCTCAGTAAGAAGAAATCTTTCATAGATTGATGTGATCTCTCCGTCAACTCATTTCCCTTATAATTTTGATAATCTGACAATATATGTGTTTGCAAGATTCCCCGAATGTCATAATCGGCATCACACTGGTCAACTAATCGTGTAAGAAATGCAATACGCAATTCACAGCCTCCAGCTGAGGAAACTTGTCTGCATGCTTCAACAATGCGCTCAAATTCTGATCTGTTTAATAAATCTTGTTGTTACTCGGTTAAATTTACAATTGGTGGCACTACTAAAAATCCAGATGGTGAACCCATGGACATAGCTGTAACTGATGCTACAGGAGACAATCTTGCAGGTTCTAACGCAGAGACTTTTGTTACTGTTGGTTCAGATATATCAGTTGTTGGTCCCAATGGCAAAACTTCCCTCATTCCACTGATATCAGGGGCACTCACAAAAGCAGAAGTATCAAATCAATAGTTGATCTCGTTTTCCTTCATGAAACAGAACAAGAGGAGACTGTATGGTTTATGCGTGACATGTGGAATGAGGAGTTGAACGTGGCGCATGCGCTAGGGCATTTGTGTTAGAGCTGGGCTTTGTATGGTTTATGTGTTGAATGTGCTTGACATTTGGCTCGGGGTTTGGCATATGTGGAGGCTTAGATTAGGACTTAGGTCACCTGTGCGCACACATCACTTTTTCTTTTGGGGAATTATAAAAATAAAAATATGGATTTTATTAAAATATAAAAAACATAAAAGATTATAAAATGACTTTTATTTGTGAAATGCAGGTTGAAGACCGAATCCTAAAGGTTTGGAGCAATCATGATCAATGAGAGTTGATAAGGAAACCCGAAATTTAAGACACAAGCCAAAGGTTAATAAGAAAAAATGAGTGAAACAGAGAGAGATAAAAATGCTCTCAAAAGACCAGTGCATTTTGATCGCTAACACAACCTACATCACAGGTATCATGTATAGAGTTAAATATCATTTAAATATCAAATTTGTTGTGTTTATGTTTTTGAATTTTACTATTTGGTACTAATTGTTCAATATTATTAATATGTATGAAAGCTACGAACACATTTGCTAGTTATAGTATTATTGCACTCCCTGAAAAACTGGGATCTGCTTCTGGGTTAGCTTACTCCAGGCCAAGGGAGTTCTCATCACTTGTACATCCTATGGGGTTACATCACTACCCACCCCCAGCATATGTCTTATTCCATGCATCATCAGTGGATTCACTTGCAGGCCACCCATCTGCACCACCTCTTCCATCACATCCATCCACAGTGGATGCACATGTATGCCACCCACCCCCACCACCATTTCCATCGACCCCATCCACCAAGGCTACCATAGTAGAGGTTTCCTCGTAGCAGCTTGTACAGTTGAGCACTCCACTTGCTAGCGACTCTCCATCAAGGCCCGAGATATTGACAGTGAGATAATGTGTTGATGATATTTTTTATGTATCATGAATTTGATTTTACGCATAATTGTTTATTTTTCTTGATTTGATTCTTGAAAATGATGCAGGGTGGCATCGTTGAGAGATTGGGGTCGTGGAGGAGGGTAACACCCTCACGATTGTCAGTAGCATATGCGGTGAGTTGTCTTAGGTTAAATTACAAAGTATCATTTTGTATGTTTTTTAATTCATTGAGGAAAAAAACTTATAACAATGTTTTTTTCTTTTTCAGTATCTTGAGTGATGGAGCATGCCCATGCCTAGAACCACTCAAGGTGCTTCCTCAAGCAAGAGAATAAATATATATATTCAGGATGCTCCTGAGGGTGGCGAAGGTGGAAGTGGTCAATGATTGACCAATTACTGTCATTTTGTATATAGGCCACCATATGGTTGTTTTCCATGTTAGGGCACTTGTTGTTTTGTAAAAAATGTACAATTTAGATGATGTTGAATATATATATATATATATATATATATATATATATATATATATATATATATATTTCATGGAACATTTTTTATGAATCACATTGTTTATGCATTTTATAATGATGAATGTATGGATTTTAAAGTGTTTGAATTTCAAAGTGTATGAATGTATGATTTTTTTTCTAAAGTGAATATAAATACTTTTCTTACGCATTAACGAAGCCCTTATGGTGGAAAATATTTCTAAGCACTAAATCCATAAGCAATGAATGGTTCTCATTACTTAAATTTATGGGTGGGGCATGCATTTCCTTTAGCATTGATAAAGTTAAATTAATTGTCAATGCACTCAACACACTTGGGTGCACTTGTTGGACACAGATGGTCGATGGACAAGGCACCAGAGCACTCAAAGTTGATGGATGACACTTGAGCCCACCTTAAAGTAATACTTTCAAGGCAATTATCATATACAAAAGAGGATGCCTCAAAATTACTAAAACATCATCATCATTACACACACACGGAGATATATATATATATATATATATATATATATATATATATATATATATATATATATATATGGTTTTTTTTAAATGAAAAATAAACTCAAATTCATGAACCATAAATATATTAATTTTCTATATATAGTATTGGTTACTTGACTTAATACCCCAAAACTAGTAAACGTAACATTTAATTAGTAGTATACACTAAATAAATTTTGAGGAAACAAATGTGACTTACCTAAATGGTGTTGGCAATCATACTAAAGGAAAGAAATACCGCACATATGGGTAGTGCGTGAAGCTCCAAACTTTCACATTTCAATTTGCATGTTTAAACAAATCACATAACTATGATCATCATAAACATATAAAAATAAAAATAATGTCCTGCAAGACATAAATAGGTCCAGATGTATACATATCAAATGTCTATATCATTCTAACTAAACCCAACAAATACTAAGCAATGAATCACTAAGATAAGTAAAAATCAAAGTTCTGTCCTTCTAAGGCCAAAATATAGATTGTTATATTTACAAATCCCTAGAACACCACTATGATTTAAAATAGACTAATCCCTCCTTGCATGTCTTGTCATGTAGCTTCCCATTTTAACCTATAAAACAATAGTCGAAGAAGGGGGATATAGAGAGGGAGTGGATGGAAGATTGTGAGGCATGGCAACGAAATCTATAAGCCTAGGTCATGGTTTGCTTAAGTATTGGAAGCATTCATGAGATCAATCACCTTTTATATATTGTTGAGGGTTTTGTATTTGTAGGGTGTGGTCAAAATGCATGAATGCTCCATCAGCCACATAATCACTTCTTTTGATCAATCAACCTTCTTCCTTATCCATCTTCCATGCTTCAACCATAGAATAGGGGATTCGACATCAACTGCAGAGCTGGTATGGAAAATGTGTCGGCATATATACCAGTATATATACAGACATATAAACCAGTATATATACCAACACAAATATATATATATATACACACACACACACACTGGTATATATACTAACATATATACGGGTATATATATCAACATATATACTGGTATATATACCGACATATATATTTCCTACATGGTGGGTATATAATAAAATATGTATTTTATAATATAATGTATTAGACAAGTTATTATCAATCTTATTTCTTTGGGGTCTATTCATTTTTACTCAATAGCATATCAACTTAAAAAGAGATTATAATCAATCATATTTGTTATATAACAATGTACTCCATCTTGTTCTTGAAATTTGGGAAGGCCCCAATCACTATGGTTACTCTTTGTTTTGTGAATTTGTTTTCCGAATAATACATGTCATTTAGGGAGTGGGATGGGATGGGATTGGAATCTTTAAATAAGTGTCTATTTTGATTCAATTCCCAAAGTATATGTGGTGCAACATTGTAAATAAATTATTGTTTGGATGTAAAGATCAAAGAAACTCTCTTACATTTTGGTTGTAGGAATGAAAAAGACAATTTTTATTATTTATGTTATTGGGATTCCAAATTCAAAGTAAAATTACGCCAACCCAGATCAATTTCACTCCCTCACACTGATATATTGTCAATTAACTAAGATTTAATAGTCCTGGAATCCTTCTTTCGATAGTTATGTCAACCAGCCATAGGACCACCATAAACAGAAATTTGCTTCAATTATCCACGTTGCTAGTTGACTATCGGTCCATTGGACCACCAGGAACACCAAAACACCGAACCACCAACCCACCAGGAAATCTGTCGATCTATCTCTACACTATGACCCGACCACCGGGACACCGAACACTAGGAACATCGGTGCACCGATGATGTTTCACGACTCTTCACTACTCTGTGTGCCCGACCACCGGGAGACCGAACACCAAACACATATACAATATCATTTTCTCATTTAACTCTCGTTTGGATAACATACTTTTCTTGATGGGGATTCAAACAAGTCTGATAAATAACAAACTATTAACCGGTCACCACCCAACGAGGGAAATGAAATGGTCATTTCTTTTAGAGGGTGTAAGACTCAATTTGGGTCACTGAAGCCTGCCAAAGATAGTTATTATGCTAGGTTTATAGATCACTAGGTTTAAGTTTCATTTTTTTATATTCCCCTCTAAGAAATATCTCTCGTTTGAGGTGTCCCATAACCAAATCTCCAACTTCAAAATTCAGTTGTATCCTCTTTAAGTCTACTCTTTGTTTGTACTTGTCGGTGCTTTCCTAAATTTGCTCCTTGACTCTTTCATGAAGTTCCTACATATTCATTGCTAAATCTTCACTGTAATCACTTCTCATTTCTTGTTTTCTTAAATTTATTTATTCATAAATTCTTCTTGGGTGCATTCCATACAAAATTGGAAATGAACTTAACCTTGTGCTTCTATTGCATGAATCATTATATCCAAACTCTTCTTGTGCAAGTACCTGATCCCACTGCTCGAGATGTTCACCTACTAGACATCTTGAAATATTTCCCAAACTTCTACTCACGGCCTTTATTTGTCCATCTGTCTGTGGGTGGTATTTTGAACTTAAATTGAGATTGGTTTCTAACTTTTTCCATAGAGTTCTCCAAAAATAACCCACGAATTTTGTGTCTCTGTCAGAAATAATACTTTTTGGTAATCCATGCAATATGACTAATTCATTAAAGAACAAATTTACAATATTAGTTTCATCACTCATCTTTGTGCAAGCTATAAAATGTGTCATTTTTTAGAATCTATCAATAACCACATAAATTGAATCATTACCTTTCTAAGTTCTTGGTAATCCCAACACAAAGTCCACACTCACATAATCACATGGTTTGCTTGCAATTAAGAATGGTTGATACAATCCATCATTATGACTCCTTCCCTTTGCATGCTCACATACCTTGCATCTTTCAACAAATCTTTTAACATCAACTTGCATACTAGGCCAGAAATAAAATTCACTTAACTAAGAAAATGTTTTGTCTTGTCCAAAATGCCTTGCTAATCCTCCATCATGTTTTTCCTTCAAAAAATTTACCCTCATGGAACATCTTGGAATGCATAGTTTGCTTCCTTTGAACAATAACCCCTCTTGTATCATATAATCCAACCATGGAACTATATCAATTCACAGGTCACATAAGCATCTTTAAAATATGCATCATCCTTATACATTTCCTTCAAATCATCACATCCTTAAACATTCACTTGAAATTCATGCACAATTAAATTGACTTTTCTTAATGCATATGCTACTTAACATACCTCTGACTTAATTTTGTTTGACTATTGATAAATTGCAAGGCATGGTTATCAGTATAAAGAACAAATTCCCTAGGCATGAGGTAATGTCTCCATTTCTTCAATGCTTGAAGAATGGCATAAAATTCTTTATCATATGAAGAATATTTTTTTGGCCTCATTTAATTTTTCAGTAAAGTAAGCAATATGTTTTCTTTCTTGACTTAGAACAACGTCTATAGCTATCCCACTTGCATCACATTCAAAAGATATAATGGTGGTGGTTTTTCCAATTCTATTCTTGCATCACATTCAAAAGATATTATCATGCCCTAACCTAATGGGTTATGGTGGTTTTGTCAATTATGTCCCATTCTAAAGATATTATCTCATGAGCCTGCTTTAGTGAATTTTCTTCATCTTTGTGCTCTACTTTAGGTCATAACAACTTAGTTGTAGTTTCTCCTTACAAACATCTATAACAAGGTACATCGAATTTTTAATTAGCTACTTGGTTTAAGAGATATGAGCAAGTAAAATTTGCATTGTGAAAGATGAATTAAACCATGAAATGCTACCTTTTTTTAATTTATGGTGTAATTGTGTCACAACTTTGGTGTACAAACCCCTAAACTCAAATATGTTTGATATTGTGCACAATGGACTATGAGGTATTTCCACTGAATCACTCACAAATATATTTTGATGCTTCTTTGATGTACTTTTTTTTTTGAAACAAAGACTTAAACTTTTGGATGCTCATTTTTTAGTAAGATATTTTGTAGTTTTTGAGCTCCATTTTGGATTATGTCAACTTGTGTTTCTCAACAACCCTTACAAACATCTACTGTAATGACTGGTTTGAAAATAACTTCTAAAAATTTTACCAAATCCTACCAAATGTACAGCAAATTTCTACCAGATTCATAAAAGAAGAATTACGCAAGTAAAATTTAAAATTTATCAATGAGTAATGCATAAATTTGAATTGAGTACCTTAACACCGATGCTAATTTCCGTTGTCAGCTGCCTTCCTGCTGCTACCTGCTACACAGTCCAGTCCTGTTGCAAACACAGAAAAATAATTGCCCAAAACCTCTTGTCCACCCTGCCAACTAGGAAAACAACCTAGCTCCAAGATATCTACGGATATCCTGGCCCTCCGAGCCCAAAACCTCTAGCAACCCAGCGCCTGCCTGATCAATATGTCACAACCCAAAAATCTCGTGCCTCAATCTGAGCACACCAATCTCCCAACCCCTCTCGGCTCTCTCCCATAGCAAGAAAACAGTCCCTCCGTAGAAAAATGATGATCCCTCCTCCCAACTCCTTTCCCCTTCTTATTCCTCCTTCACCGTCTTTCCTCCTTCCATTAAATTCATTATCCCTACATTTAATTACCCTTATCCCTTCATTAAATATATTATCCATGTATTGAATACGTTGTCCCTTGTGGGATACATAACTCAATTTTAAACATTATATTTTATTATCCAATTCTTATTTAATACTTTATTAATTAATGAATTAATTTAATAATCAAATTAATCATTAACCATATTGATTAAAGAGTTAATTATACTTAAATT
>ML779161.1:9881-19995 GCA_009831015.1 Picea engelmannii
TTTTTATTATTATTTCAATGCCTTAAGTTATATGAACATCTTCCCTACTAGGTTGTATTGTGTGTATGGAGCGGACATAATTTTTATTTTTTATTTTTTAAATAAAAAAGAGTAGTACCTTCTATATTAGATAAGCACAGAACTTAGACAAAAATACAGAGTCAAGGCTAAAAACCACCAAAAAATACTGCCGGTAATACTGCCGGAAACTAGTATGACTAAGGGGCTGATAGCAGTTTTAGCAATAATACATATAACTGAGAAGCCCCTGTCCTGCCCGAAGGAAACCATGACAGGTGCTGAGGGTCCAAGAGTTCATAAAGTAAAAAAGCATTAAACAAAGCCAGGAAACAGTAAAACCTAATCATCCGGAGCGCCGTCACCATCCCTCGCCTGCCAGGTGTGCCTTGCTGGAATAGCAAACTCCTGAGCGCACATGGGACACTTATGCTGAGCTGGAGCTCCGGTGAACGCGCTGAGGAGAATATCTAAATGCTGGCTCATGAGGAGCGTCCTGAGTTCTATGTCGGCCAGGTGGCTACGTAACTCGAAGACTAAGGCCAGGTGCTCGTCGCTGAGAAGAAAGCCGTGCATGCCACCATCCAAGCCACTGCGGGGAGCAGTCCCCGAATCCATTTCCTCATCCAGATCAGCTGCAGCCTTCCTGTGCTCCTCGCTAACCTCATTGTCCGTGGGCTTCTCAGCTTGAAATGATGGCAGTTCGTCCTGCCAAGGAATTTCTTCAATTGGACAGCCTGGGATGTCGTTTGCATTGTACGAGGCACGAACGGGCTCCTCCATTGCTCGGTACTCCTTGATGCATGGCAGGTCACCGATGGACGGATCCTCCTCTATAATGCATGTGGGCAGCGCGACCTCAGGCTTGGCATCCCTTTCACTGCGCACGCTAGAAATCAGACCTTCCCTGCTGCAGCCAACCTTCTGCTCGACGATGGTGTCGAGCAACATTCGCCTCTCTACACGAGCTTTTCTACGGAGAATTGAGGACGCCAAAGACAAAGCTCTCTCCAATTGCTGCTTCCTGCGACGTTGCTCCCTGTGAGCTTCCCAGGCTGAGCCCCGACGAGACCTGGCACGCTCACGAACCATTGAAACCAGGTGGTAAGTGCAGGAAACAAGAAAAAGCCGCGCAAGACTAGAAGTCCCCAACAAGAACAACAACCAGTGCAGGTCCGGAACAAAGCGTCTCAGACGAATTTTCTCCCAGAAAAAGGAGCTCTGGAATGCCACACCAAAACGCATGGAAGAAATGGTGAACGGGCGAGCAAATATCATATCAAATTCATAACTAGGCTCCATAAAAATCTGTCCTTCCGAATCCATAACCGGACTGCACTCGCGAGAGGAGTAAATGGTCGCGCGAGGGAACTTCACATTCGTATTATCCCTGCGATGGCCGGCCCCCATTGTTAATGCTAATGCGTGGGTGGCTGCCATCCGCAGTTAAATCTGCTCTTAAGTCTGCTCTGAGTGCGTGTCCAAGTGTCACCAACTCAGAGTGTCGTGTCACCCTATCCGGGTCTATTTTTTATTTTTATTATTAATTATTAATTATTATTATTATTTTAATGTTTTCTTATTATTATTTTAATGTCTTATGTTACATGAACATCTCTCTCATACTTAGCTGTAAAGCAGGTCTCCACACAAGAAGAAGCTTAGTGAGGGGTACAAGAATACCATTTATATTCTTTTTGATTTACTTTCCCGTAATAATGAAGTTAACTTTCTTTACTTATTTTGATTTACCCATAGCAATATTTATCACTAACCTTCTTTACTACTTTTGATTTACCCATATAAATATTTACAATGTTTATTATCATTATTGTTACGTCCCCATAGTGTGCTTAGCCGAATTTTGTGATCATGCACCTCTTGAGGGTGTGCAACACTGCGATGTTTCTCACTTGCCTACTTGACAACACCAATGGTACTTCGTTCGGAATACGCCTCTTCACTTAGAGAATACCCATACTCCGTTCTAGGCTACCGATGAGTCACACTCCTACTCTAGTTCAACTCTTGTATACTTAGACAATTTGTTAACAACTTAATACTTAGTCATATATAAGCATACATCCATGAAACAAAGAGAACACTTTCAAAACAAACAAAAGAAACACAGATATAGTGCAGGTGACACAAAACATGCCTAACACCTGGCTAAGTCTTATTATTGCAAAATTGTTACAATATGAACACTACCGGCTCAGTTTATAACTTGGTTAGAGTCAAACGACTTGTCTCACCTCACCAAGACACTCATACACATATTCGTCACACCAAGACTCGTTCTTCGTAACATCTTTCACAACTTTTGTGGAGCACCCCAAACGTGCATCCACCATAGACTCACCATCCCTTCTTTGCTGCAAGACTTCGCACAAACCTACGGTTTTATCTCCTAGCATGCCTCATATAGACCCGCGACAAGACTTCCCCAAACACATCCTAAAAGAAGGTCGCCACAACTTTTCCCACAAAATCACCTCAAGGTAACATAAGTCCTCTTTGAGGGAGTTTTCCCTCTTCGTCTAAGTCTGCCTCAGAATCTTAGAGCCGATATTTCTCTCCTTGTTCTTCAAATCTTCCATCTTTGGTTGTGCACCCTTTTTCTCTTATAGGGACTCCAAAGGTCACCATCGCGAACCATCGCGTCCTTTGGGTGTGTCACGCCCCTTCGTGAACCATCATTCCCAAACGAATCGTTGCGCCCCTTTGCGGACCTGGTCGCTTAAAGGAACCCATGCGCTCCTCAACCGTCGTGCCCCTGGGATCGATGCACCCCAACCTTGGTGTTCTCCTCATGTCGACATGCCCCGATCTCTTGGTCTCTTCATACTTGGGCAATCTGCTTGACACGTTCACATTCCCAAGGCCCCCACTTTCCCAACTAATGCAACACTTGGGTGGCATAACAACCTCAAGTTATGTCTCCTTGAGGACTTGGGAAAGGGTCTCTGCACCCTTCTAGTCGAAGACCTTACATGATCCCCCACCTCAAGTCATTTCCATCCTCTACAAAATCCACAAAATATGCAATCTCTAAGTCTCCACTTGAACTCGTGCCCCTATCGCAATTAAGAATGTTGGAAACCCCAAGTTTTGTGCCAACTAGAAACCCCAAATTCTGCTAAAGTGGAAACCCCAAGTTTCCAACTTGCACTAAATTCATCCACAACCCATGAAACCATCCACATTGAACTTCCCAAAGTTGTGTGCGACCAAACTGTCTGCTACAATGGAAATACGTCTCTTCCCCAACTCTGTCCACAATGTCCAAGCTGCTACTGTCTCAATACGAAAATCACTCTTCATTCTGCTACTGCCTCAACTACTCTTGCAACCTCAAAAAATGTCTAAGTGTTGAACTTCCATGATCATGCTGCTATGCCCATACTTCTACCAACTTTTTCATGTCTTCGCACAATGCTAACATAAAGTCCTGCACTAGTTGGGTAGCTAGTGCAACTATCACATCCAATTCTTGAAATGTGCATCTCCATGCTCGAACTTATTCTTTTCTATCTACATCTTTGTCACTTCGTCTGACTCCAAAGACAAAGGCAAGTGTCCACCCTTGCCTCACTATTTCTTCCATCGTACGATATTTCTCAAGAAGATCCTCCACAATGTTTAAGTGTTGCACTTTGAACCTACTAGGGCATTCTTACTTTGACTTCCTTCCACAATTTAGTCCATTCACACAACAATCTCAGACCAATGAAAGGTTGCCCCTCACCTTATTGCACTATGAAGTCCCCCCCCAAAAAATTCATCCATGAAAACATGACTCCACTACCTACCTCATGACTCAGTTATCCAATCTGCTACACACAATCTACATCAAATCCAAGTCTGCAAAGAGTCAAGGGAAATCATCGTGCATCTACATGTCCAACCAATTCTTCCCTTGTGACTCAAACCGTGATCAAGTCCACAAGTCTTGCTTCCTTGGACAAATTCTCCCCATCTGTTAGATTTTGAACACACCTCAGGTCTGGTCTACGTTCTCAACAACATACACATAAATTACATAATCTAAACTGTGAACATAAACAAACTAATATGCCTAGCAACTTAGCACAATGGAAAATAAAACCAACAATTGAATCATACACAAGTACACAAGAATTTAATGCACAAAACAATTGTTCTTAAGCTCAGAACAATGGGCTCTCGTACCAAGGAAAATGTCCCAATTCCTTACACAGAAAAATGAAAAATACAAGGAAGTCATATACTCATCCTTTCTCACTACTGATGAAAACCTCGTTGGTTTCCGTGCTCAAATTTTGCTCATTGTTCATCCCTCATAATCTACCCAAAAGATGCTACAAAACCTGCTAGTGGTATGGCTATTCTAACTCTCAAAACTACCCTATTCCCTATGGATTGACTGGCTGTAACAACCCTCAAAAGTAGTGGCTAGGATGACAAGTTTGCACCACCTATAACAACCCCCAAAATCTACCTTAAACAATGCCCATATGTACCTTTCCTTGCAAGTCGAGGCTCCAACACTCCAAAACTACCTTTATCCTTGCAAGCCAAGACTCTAAGTGCTACGCCCCCCTCAGAAAATACCCCACATGCCTGCAACTAGCTACTCCAAGCCTACGACCCCCTTTCTTTGCTAGCTGAGCCCTCAAAGACTGTCCACAAGTTGCTCCCTAAGACACACAACCCTCACATACTTCCTATTTGCTACATTTCTGCTACATGAGGTCTATCCATATCCCTCCCCTCTCCAATAAATCACTAGACTGAGGCCTACTCATCCTTCTCCATTGATGGCTAAGGTTTTCACAACCTTTCTCCCAAGAATGAATCTCACATTCACCTTATGTTTCAACTTCTCACATAATCTCCCTTTATATTACTCAAAAGGGTATGGAAGAAGCCCCTATATTAACTAAAAATTAATAGACTTGTTTATTCACACATTTGGGTGTGAATCCCCAACACAATACCGAAAATCCCATCAACAAGCCCACAAAGCCCCACAGTTCAAACAAAGGATTTTCTCGAGGAAAAATCGAAATGTGAGTGTCAAGAATGGCTCCCACATGCTCGACACCTAGGCTAATGTGGGAATACCTACCGATGCTATAAAAACATCAACAGTCCCTCTTAGCGAGGGAGGTATTCCCTCTTCCATCACCTGGAAGTAAATCTGTCTCCCACACTAGATCCACTACCACAACTGCTCCCTTTGAAACAAAATCAATTCCTGTTGAATGTCATTGACCCTTCTTGTAAGAAAACCTATTCCTAGAAGCCTCCTGCATGGCTTCCTCAACCCATGATACCTTCTTGGAAGAATCCTCTCTCCCATCTAAACCTGAAGGTTGACTTCCTTTGGAAAACTGACTCTGCCTTTGAGTTTGCTGGCCTCCTATGAAGTCTGGCTCCCTCTGAGTTGTGGCTCCCTCTGAGTTTGCACAACCTTCTTCCCACTGTTCTCCAGTATAGGATTTCTTATTAGCCTATATAAATCACTCTCCCTGATTCCTAGAACCATTCATGGGTCTGAGCTAGGTCCATTGGGTTGGAGAAGTGCCTTTCCCTTCCAGAACATAACTTCAAACCCCATTTTCTCAATCGATGATACTGAGAGCATGCTACACCCAAGTTCCGATACCAAAAGCACATTTAGAATTCGCAACACCCGACCTGACTCCATCCTGAATGGTAAAATGCCGAATCCTTTCATTGCATGTTGAATCTGATCACCAATCCTCACATGCATATCAGAGTCCCATTTAGTCAGGTGCTTGAACACCTCTCGAGTCCCTGTCATATGCTTGGTAGACCCACTGTTTAAGAACTAAGAACCCTCACAAATAGTGCTCTCTAAAAGGTGGGATAAAAGGAGAAAATCACCCTGTAACCTCTTAGCCAACTCTTCCTCCTCAACTATGGATGGAGAAACCATCCTAGGTTTCTTCTCTTTCCCACCCTTGTTCTTATTTAGACACCAACTAGCATAATGACCAAATTCGTTGCATGCATAACATATCACTTTACTCAAGTCTTTCATCACTTTACTCAAGTCTTTCATCCCTTTTCTCTTCTTCAACTGACTAGCAAGAGAATTATCCTCACAATTCTTGTGCTAAAGATATTTATCTTGAAGTTCTTCCTGAATGAAGTCATCCCACAACCTACTCCAATCTAGGAGTGCCTCACAAGACACAACTTCTTTGATTAACAACTTTTGTTGCTCCAAGAAGACCTTATGTGTCGTCCTCACCAACTCCATGTCTTCCACATTGTCCTCACTAGTTGTAAGCTCATCACAAACTTGTTGAATCCTGGTGAGATATGATGTAAAATTTTCTAAACTAGTCATCCTAATCTCCCTGAGCTTCTCTCTCAACACCATCTTCCAATATTTTTTTTTGTTCTTAAATAACGCTTTCAGAGACTCCCACATGTGACATATTGTGGTCTTTCATGTTAGGTGAGGTATCAAATGATCATTCACCACATCAAGAATGATCAACCTGGCCTTTGCATCTGACTTTTTGTACTTGGGAAACTCTGTTGCATCAATTGGATTGGTGATCTGTGTCTCAACAAATTCCCACAGATCATTTACCAACAACACTAAGTTAATTCTTTCCTTCCATGAGCTATAGTTGGATATCCCATCCAACCGACCCTTAATTCTCAATCTGGAAACCATATTCACTATTGGAATTTTACCCAGAAGTCCAAGATACTCAGCTGTCAAATCTACTACAACGCTCTCAAGGCTATCACCTATGTAAATATGAGATCCGACTGCACTTTTCAAAGCCTCATCTCTGATACCATGTTAGATTTTTAACACACCTCAGGTATGGTCTAGGTTCTCAACAACATACAAAAAAATTACACAATCTGAACTGTGAACATAAAAACAATGAGATGCCTAAGAACACAACACAACAGAAAGTAAAACCAACAATTGAATCATACACAAGTACATAGGAATTTAATGCCCAAAAAAAATGTTCTTAAGATTAGAACAATGGG
Organism: Picea engelmannii; assembly: GCA_009831015.1. Lineage (NCBI taxonomy): Eukaryota > Viridiplantae > Streptophyta > Pinopsida > Pinales > Pinaceae > Picea > Picea engelmannii. The sequence goes on from ML779161.1 coordinate 16,929, forward strand.
ATCTTGTACCAAGGAAAATAGCCCAATTCCTTACACATAAAAATGCTAAATACAGAGAAATCATATACTGAGAAATCCTTACTCATTGTTGATAAAACACTCCTTGTTTTCCATGCTCAAATTCTCCTCATTGTTCAGCCCTCAAAATATGCCCAAAATCTGCTACAAACCTTGCTGGTGGTATGGTTGTTCCAACCCTAAAAAATGTCATATTCCCGATGGCTTGACTCATTATAACAACCCTCAAAAGTAGTGGCTAGGATGATAGGTCTGCACCACCAGTAACAACCCCCAAAATATGCCTTAAATAATGCCCATATGTTCCTTTCCCTCCATGATGAGGCTCCAACACTCCACAACTTTCTTTATTCTTGGTCGAGCCTTTAAGTGTTGCGACCCCCTTAGAAAATACCCCATAGGCCTATGGATAGTTGCTCGATACCTGTACTCTAGACCTGTGACCCCCCTTCTTTGCTGGTCGAGCCCTCAAATATTTTCCATAAGCTTCTCCCTAAGACACACATCCCTCATGGCCTCCCTGTCTGCTACATTTCTACTATAGGAGGTCTATCTGCAACTCTCCCCTCTCCAATAAATCGCTGGACTAAGGCCTAGTTGTCCTTCTCCATTGCTGGTTGATTTTTTCATGACCTTTCTCCCAAGAATGAATATCACGTTCACCTTATGTTTCAACTTCTCATATAATATCCCTTTATATAACTCAAAAGGGTATGGAAGAAGCCCCTGAATTAACTCAACATTAAATTATACTTGTTTATTCACACATGTGGGTGTGAGGCCCCAACACAAGTCCACAAATCCCATCAACAATCCCACAAAGCCCCACACTTCACAATGTGAAGGTCAAGAATGGATCCCACATGTACGACACCTAAGCTAATGTGGGAATACCCGCCGATGCTGGAAAAACATCAAAACCATTTTCATCTACATCTTTGAATATGAAACGTCCCATTCGCACCAAGAAATGCACATCCAAACTGTCATTTCCCAACCACTTCATCACTCGACCAAACTGATGCATCTACCTCTCTCTGCCTTGGAATGGTTAGGTTTCATCCTCAACCATGCTTCTCAAAGCAAGGGAAATGCCCTATTGGGTGCTAGTTTTGATTCCCTTTTCACCCTTTCAACTAATCCATACACCCTCATTTTTGATCGCAACCTTTCCTTTTTGACCATTTCCACTAGCATAATGGAATAATATGCATGATAAAAGTAAAAAGTTGTTCTTGGTTGAAAATTATTGATTTTGTTTTTTAAACATAATCAAAAGTCATTTTACTCATTGAATTACCAACATTGCAGATTTTATAGGTATTCAATGTATGATGAGTCCAAGTTCACCATGTAGATGTTGTTGGATTACTAAGAGGGGGGGTGAATCAGTAATAGCGTAATTATAATCCTTTTTCTTCAAATGTTATATCAATGTAGAATTATTATCCAATAATGAGCAGTAAGAAATAAACAATCACACACACATACGCAATACACCATTGTTTTACGTGGAAACCCAAATCGGTAGAAAACCACATAATGATTTTTCTTATATGTCTTGAAGAATTACATTCATTGGAAGCACCAAATTCCTTTGTTTTCTAGCTGCAACTGGAAGGAGGCTCCAACCCCCTAGTTTCTCAAGCTACAACATGAGGGAAGCTCCAACTCCCCAATTCTCTGGCTACAACTAGAAGGAGGCTACAACCGGAAGGTGGCTACAACCACCTGTCCTTGCCCCGTCCTGCCACCTTGAAGTAGAAGTAGAATGATGGAACCACTATTACACTATCACTGTGAGATATACCGCTGTAAACCCGTACCAATAAATCTGTACCATGCATCAACCACGCATCAACCTATACCTCAACTTGTAATCAACCTGTACCATAAACAAGTGCATCAACCATGCACCAACCTGTACCAAAAAACCTGTAATCAACCTGTACCATAAACAAGTGCATCCAACCATGTACCAAGTATTTACCAATCATGTTTCAACTACTCATCAATATGTACCAACATCATCAACTATACACCTCATGTATGTGCCAACTCATCAACTACTTGTCTCAACCATGTACTCAACATGTACCTCAACCAAAAACCCTCATCAATTTCATCATCCAAATCTGATTTGTAGCTTTGTAATAGACCTGGTGTATATGATCACATTCCTGCAAACCTTCCTTAACTTTAACAACAAGAGACTATCATTTTCATCAAACTTTTCTTTAGTCTCACATGCCTAGTTTTGGATTAGTCAACAACCCTAACTTGAAGTAATCATAACTTTGAACTTGTAATATATAAAGATCTGAAAATGATACACAATATTATTCAGTGTGTTTTATGCAATTCCTCCAGGTGTCACTACTTGGAACCTCTCATAAAAGGAGTTATAGCAAAAATGGCATACCTTGCTGAATTCTGGCTTATTCTAGAGAGCGACCTTGTAGAGTGTTCCCCACACGAAATATTCATTGAATTGATCTGAAACTGTTACAAAGAATACTAAAGACTGTAACCTAACCAACACATTTGGTCTCACTAAATTTGGATCTGTTATGAAGAAGTTATGACGTTTTTACCCGAAACACCTGTTTTTGACTAGTTTCAGGACTAGCCACAAACCCTATTTTCCACAGATTGTAACTCCCAAAATACAACGAACCACAAGATGATTTTTTTACCACATATACTTGGGTGTGTTTTCTCAATGGAATATAAATTTAATGGTCTGAATCATTATATAAAAAATATTATAGCGAAAATGGTGAGAAGACATGTAAATAACATACCTTAGAAAGCACCATCAAAAGAATTTATCCTTCCTTGCATTTCGGCCTTATTTTATTCACCTTACCTCAAATATTTGGCTTAGATATCCTTGGTTACCTTATACACCTATAGATATTCAATATTCTCAAGTGTAATTAAAATGATAGAGCCTTTCCTCTTATTTATACTCTCCAAGTAGCTTCCTTAAAAACATCTTCTAGGTCACTTGGCCCACTTTCCTTATTTTAGGGTTAACCCACTTCTA
>ML779161.1:29815-57133 GCA_009831015.1 Picea engelmannii
ATGTATTCAGATTTCATTCAAACCATGGCTGGATACAATTTGTAAACAATTCACGCATATAAATTACTGCAATACTGAAATTGAATTCAACAGAGTAATAAAACCTTCTTTACAACTTGAATTCTCCCATAGATCTTTACAAAACAGAGCAATGAGTCTTTGTGCATGCTCCAGGAATTGAATTCCGAGATTTCCCCTCTTGATCTACATTCAAGCTTCCTCCTCTTCGATCTCCTATAACTCTATGAGCTAAACTTCTAAGAGAACCTAGCTACCTAACACAACACTCAGGACTTGTATTTATTTACAATGGAAAAATCTGTTTTCAGATCCTATGATTAAGGAACAGAGTCCTTAATAAACTCAACTGACCCCTACGAGTCATCAATGACTCACTAACCATTAACAAACCCTATCTTATCTTTTACAAGTGGAAAGGATCTAGAATCCTTGCCCATCATCCAAAATAACAATTTACACAAGTGTGAGACCCTAGGTCTCCTTTGATTCACTCAACTTTGATGAAGTCATGGGTGACTTCATTTTCATGAGCCTATGCTCCTGCATCACCACAACAACAATTTTTCCCACAACAAAAACAATACCTATCATTCCCACATTATATTGCATCCATACAACCAACATTTCCATCTTAACCTAATCTTACTCAACCACAACTATTACAACTTCCATCAAATCAATAACCCCCTAGACCCACACAAATTCCTGCACAACCAGTGGAAAACCCCAATAATCATAAGGATACACTTGTTTACAATGCTGATGTAAACACTTTTCCTACTTATCTTATTGCCTTTGTGCAATTACAAGAAATTTTAGTTCAACCATAAGATTGTTTTGCACAATTACAAGAATTTCCTTCACCATTACATAAAAGTTTTTCACAGTTACAACAAATACCTACATCATTAGAAGAAATTAATTTGTGTTCTAGGAAGGTTGTGAATAAAAAACCATCCATTTTAATTGAGGAATAAAAGGAGGAAACTCTTGATCAACCTGACAAATAGAAAAATCTAATAAATGAATCTATTTCCTTATAGGAACAACTTAAATCCTCTAGGACAACATTTTTCCTTGAATGGTTAACCACAAAAAAATATGAAAAACCAAAAAAATCCCATGAATTTGACCTTTTAGATGAATTGAAAAATATCAACATCAAAATGACTTTACTATAGGCGATAAACGTCATACCCATTTACGCCCAAAAAAATAAAGGAATTGTGGAATAAAAAGACATGAATAAAAAGACAAGAGTTGTAAACAATACAAGTAGTTGGGAAATTAGCTAATTGAATGACTACTAAATTCATTGCAAAAAATTACATTGATACAAGGATCCCGATAATAACAATTTTTGTCAATAAATTTTTCATTCCCAACACTCTCATTGACTTAGGTGCAACAATAAACATCATGACGATGGAGACTACAAAAAAATTACACATTGGCAACCTTCGACCAACCCCTACAGTCCTAGAACTTGTAGATAGATCAAAGATTAAACCTGGGGGGTGGTGGGTGTAATCAAATGTATCATTATCTCCCTTGACTCTTTGGAGTACCCAATAGGCTTTATGATCCTCCAACCCAAATCTAATTTGGGTGGACATCCTTTAATTCTTGGGAGACCATGGTTAACAATGACCGATGCATTCATCAGTTGTAGATCCATAAATATGACAATAAAAAATGGTGATGAAATAAAACATATTTCATTATATCCCCTTGCCAAACCAGTTAATGAATTAGAGCACAAAAAATGGTTAAATGAAATTGATACTAATGATGAAATAATTCAACCAATCTTGACCATTGCACAAGCTTTAAATCTTAAGAAAAATACAGATGAAAATCAATTCAATAATTTTATTTCTCATCCCAATTTTCCTCTGTATTTTATGGGGAAGACAATAAATTATGAACCATATACATCATACAACTCTAAGAAATATACATCATCAAATTCACAAGCTTCATCATCAAACTATGAACATTTTTATGTTGATTATCTTGTTGGGTAGAATTTTTAGGAGACATGTACAATAGACAACTTAACATCTCTATTTAAAATTGTATTTCCTTTAAATTCTGTATCAAATTCCTATAATGAAGTTATTGAAATTTCTCCCAGAAAAAATCTTAAACATTAATTCTGATCTTTGATGATTTGCAACAGAAACAATTGATTTTCGTATTGCAGAAATTTCCTAAATTTTTTGTCTAGGATTACACTGACATGCAAGGTATCCATCTAGATACTTGTAACTATCACATATACATACAAGAAAATGTTAAACCCATTAGAAAACCACAAAGACGAATGAACCCACTTTTAAAAGACATTGTAAAAGGGGATCCTAAAAAATTACTAGACATAGATTTCATCTACCCTATATCAGATAGCCAATGGGTTTCACCCTTGGTAATAGTCCCCAAGAAGAATGAAAAATGGTGGGTATGTGTAGATTACAAAGAACTCAATAAAGCCACATTGAAATACCACTTCCCTCTACCTTTCATAGATCAACTCCTGGACACATTGGTTGGAAAGAAATACTTTTCTTTCCTGGATGGTTTTAGTGGCTACAAACAAATAAGAACAACACTTGAAGACCAAGACAAAACAACATTTACTTGTCCTTGGGGAACTTATGCCTACAAGGTATTACCCTTTGGACTTTGTGATGTACCTACCACATTCCAAATGAAAATGTTGGTTATCTTTGTTGATTTAATCGATGATTGTGTAGAGGTGTACATAGATGATGTTTCAGGTTATGGGGATACTTTTGGAGAATCCTTACATAACCTAGAAAAAGTTTTAAAGAGATGCCGAGAAACAAACCTTGCCTTAAGTAATGAAAAATATTTTATGATGTATACTGAAGGTATTTTTCTTGGTCATCATGTTTCATTTGTAGGAATTAAGGTTGATCTAGCGAATATCACAGTAATGGTCAATTTACCAACTCCATGCACTCAGAAGGATGTGAGGAGATTCTTAGGACATGCAAGGTATTGTATATAGTTTATAAGATATTTTACAAAAATTGCATTTCCTTTATTTAAATTGCTTACAAAGGATGTTGAATTTTATTGGAATACTATCTGCCAGGATGCTTTCAATGCACTTAAAGAATTTTTTTTTATGACTCCAGTGTTGACAGTACTATATTGGACTTTACCTTTCCACATATCCACGAATGCATCTGATTCAATTATAGAAGCGATGTTGGGATAGAAGGGAAATCAACAAACATATGCAATTTATTTTTTCAGTAAAAACTTAAATCTTGTTGAACTCAACTATACTATTACGAAGAAAGAATTTTTGGCATTTATTTATTCAATTAATAAATTTCGACATTATATCATAGGATATGAAGTTTTTATGCACGCTAATCATTCCGCCATCAAGTATTTAATGAACAAACCAATAATGAATAACATAATAACAAGATGTATTCTACTTTTAAAGGAATTTAATATCACTATTTTAGACAGTCTAGGAAAGAAAAATCAGGTAGCATATTTCCTCTCCCATATCAATAATCTTGGTGAGACCATTCTCGTAGAAGACAATTTCCCCAATGAACATCTTTTTTCAATTTCTGTTAAAACTCCATGGTTTTTTGACATTGCCGATTATCTATCTACAAGAAAATTTCCACTTCACTTTTCACCAAAGGAAAAGTAGAGGGTTATCTGGCAAAGTCCCAAATATTCTTGGAGGGGAGGATGCCTTTTCTATACTAGTTCATATTTGATCATCCATAGATGTGTTAGAGAGGATGAAATGAAGGAGATTTTGAAGGCATGACATGATGAGCCTTGCAATGGACACTTTTTAGACAAAAGTGTTGGGTATGTGTTATATTCTTTGCACGGGTAGTAGTGTCTGCGTTGCGTTGGGCGCATAGGGGGGTTCAAGGGAAGCTCCCCTGAGTTTTTTTTTGCCTCGGGAAATGTGACATTTTTGCCGTGTTTTTCGTGTTGCCTCGATTTTTGTGTCCATTGTTGAGAGGTTTTTTGGAACACAGTTTTTGCCGATGGTTTTCTATTTATGGTTAAGGAATTAGGGTTGTTGACTAATCCAGGTCATTGGGTTAGGGTTTTGGATGCTGCTGGCTCCTATATGTATATTGTATTGTAAACAATGTATCACTATGAATGAATATAGAATATGATGGTTTTCCCGGTTTGGGTTTCTAGGGGAAAAATCTACGTGTAATGTTTGTATTTTCCATTGTATCTTTTCTGTTCTTTTACTGAAAATCTATTTGTAGTAAATATTGTACAAGGTTAAAATCTACATTTGGTATTATAGCTTTGTTAGCTTCACGGGGACTCCTTTGTGGTCAAGGGTTTGGCTCGGGACTGTGATAAGCCTTGTTACAGTGGGAGATTTGTGGTATTGATTTTTTAGGTGAAAAGAAATGGCAAGCAATTCGAAAATGGAGATCGAGAAGTTTAATGGGCAAAGTTTTGAGCTATGGAAGCTCAATATGGAAGATCTGTTAGTGGAGGGAGATTAGTGGATCACAGTAGATCTAGGTACTGCACCTACATGAACTTCAACAGATGACTGGAAAAAGTTGTATCGGAAGGTGAAGAGCACAATCTGACTGTGTCTCTCAGATTCAGTATTACTAAATGTGTTAGAGGAAGCTACAACCAAGGATTTATGGGATAAGTTGGGGAAGTTGTATCAGTCTAATTCCCTAGTAAATAAACTATTCCTGAGAAAGAAGATGTATAATATGAGGATGAGAGATGGAGACTCAGTGGCATAGCATTTGAACACTTCCAATACTGTGGTAAGTCAGTTAGTATCTATTGAGATTAAAATTTCAGATGAATATAAATGTATTAGTTTACTGTGTTCTTTACCATACTCGTGGGATAGTTTGGTTGTGGCCATAGGTAGTAATACAACTGCCTTGAAGTTTGATGAAGTGGTATCATCCTTGTTCTCGGAGGATATGAGATGGAAGAATATGGAAGGATAGAGCACATAGACATTATTTGCAAGAGGACGTTCCCAGGAAAGAAATAGATCTAAGTTCTCAAGTGGGAGATCTAAGTCTAAGGGTATATCTAAATCTCTCGGAAAGTTTGTAAAGGTATGTTGGAGATGTGGAAAAGAAGGGCACTACAAGAAGCAATGTAGATCCAAAGTTGAGAAAAAGAAGGGATCTGAAGAATCTCCTTCTATAGAAGAAAATATCTCCAAGGAAGAAGGAGAGGATGTGTACTTGGCTTCTTGAAGCACACATGTAGATCATGCGGCATGGTTGGTTGAAATTGGTGCATCCTTTAATATGACTCCCCAAAGAGAGTGTTTTTGTGAATATGAAAGGTATGATGGAGGTAATGTTTTCTTAGGTGATGATTCAACAACCAGAATCATAAAATGAGGAAAAGTCGAGTTGAGGCTCATATATGGAAAGATTAGAACACTGCCTGGTGTTCTGTACATCCCAAGTTTGGCCATAAATTTGATTTCTGTAAGCAAAATGGACGATGCAGGGGTAAAAACAATATTTGAAAAGGAAACCTGTAAGATGGTTCGAGGAGCAATGGTGTTGTTGAAGGGAGTTCGGTTTGGAACTCTGTATAAGCTGCAAGGAAACACTATTAGTGATGGATGTAATAGTTCCATTATTCCCGATATTGGAGTTGAAGAAGAAAGAACTCCTATAGTCTTTGGAGAAAAGGTTATGCTGTGGCATCAAAGACTGGGGCATATTGGAGAGAAAGGTCTTTGAATACTACATAGTAAAGGTATGGTTGAAGGTATATCTAACTGCTCTCTAGATTTTGATTTCTGTGAACATTGTCTATATGGGAAGCAAAATTGGGTAAGATTCCCCTCTGGTGCAATGAGGGTAGAAGGAATTTTACAACTATTCCACAATGATGTTTTTGGACCCGTGTCGGTCCCATCATTGGGAAAATCTGTGTACTATGTCTCATTTATAGATGACTTCTCGAGGAATACCTGGATATATTTCCTCAGAAAGAAATATGAAGGCTTTGACAGGTTTAAAGAGTTTAAGACTCTTGTTGAGAATCAAACATAGAAAAGAATTAAGGTACCGAGGACAGATAATGGAGGAGAGTTCAGCGTGAATGAATTTGAATAATTATGTAAGAAGTACGGTATAGCAAGGTAGAATACTAATCCATATACACCTCAGCAGAATGGAGTTGCATAAAGGATGAACATGATGATGATGGAAAAAACAAGGTGCATGCTCAATGGTTCTAGGTTAGGGAGAGAATTCTGGGTAGAGGCAGTGGGCACTGCATGTTACCTGGTCAATAGATCACCTTCATCAACGTTGAATGACAAGACTCCACAAGAGGTATGGACTAGTAAGGAACCTTCTCTCACACATCTCAAGGTATTTGGCTATGATGCATATGTTCATGTTCCAAAGGAAAACAAGAGCAAGCTAGATAAGAAGGTTGAAAAGTGTATCTTTATTGGATATAAATATGGTCTGAAAGGTTATAAGCTTTGGAACCTAGAAACTAAGAAGGTAGTGTATAGACAAGATGTGTTATTTAGATAAATGAAGGATGTAGTTAAACATGAAGTCCTACCAAGTAAGGAAGAACCAGAGAAAATAGAGTTTGATTTAAAGGATGATGAATCGGACTCTACAGAAGAACATGAATTAGAAGAAGAAGATCCTCATACTCCATTATTGAGGAGATTGGTTCAAGAAAGAATGCTACCAGAAAGCTATACTCCATCTGATTTCCATTCAAATTTTTCTTTGTCTATTACTGATGATGATCTTAGAACTACCAGGGAGGTAGTGGATTCAGAGGATGGGAATCTCTGGAAAAAGGCCATGGATGAAGAAATGGAAGCCTTGGATAAGAATGAGGCTTGGGATCTAGTGGAGTTGCCGACTAGAAGAAATTCCATTGGCAACAAATGGGTATTTAAAAAGAAGCTGAATGCAGAAGGAAAAGTGGATAAATACAAAGCTCGGTTAGTAGCAAAGGGTTATTCCTAGGTTGAGGGAATTGGTTTTGGTGAGATTTTTTCTCCCGTTGCCAAGTTAACCTCTATAAGATTTTTGTTATCTATTGCTGCTGCATTTGATTTTGAAGTAGAACAGATGGATGTGAAGACAAAATTCCTACATGGGGATCTGGAAGAAGAAATCTATATGAAGTAACCAAAAGGTTATGCTGTGAAGGGAAAGAAGGCACTGGTATGTAAGCTGAAAAAGTCCCTGTATGGTTTAAAACAATCATCAAGGATGTGGTATAAAAAATTTGATACTTATATGTTGGGACTTGGCTTCACAAGAAGAAAAGAGGATCACTGTGTGTATTTTAAATTAATTGGTGATCTTTTGATTTATTTGGTCTTGTATGTGGATGACATGTGGCTGATAGGAAACAACAAGGAGATTATCCAGGATGTGAAAACTCATTTGTCCTCTAAATTTGACATGATGGATCTCGGTGCTTCAAATTTTATTTTGGGCATGAAAATTAAAAGAGATCGAAAAAAGAGGGAAATCTGGTTAAATTAGAGAAATTATATCGAGACAATATTGCAGAGGTTTAATATGTAGCAATGTAAACCAGTGAAGGTTCCTATTCCTATTGGTGTAAAGTTATCCGAGAATCAATGTCCCAAGACATGAAGAGGAGGAGGACATGTCTCGTGTTCCATATGTGAGTGTAGTTGGAAGTTTGATGTATGCAATGGTCTATACTAAACCAGACATTGCACATGCAGTGGGAGTTTTGAGAAGGCATATGTCAAACCCAGGGAAGAAGCATTGGACAACAGTAAAAAGGGTTTTCAGGTATTTGCATGGCACCGCTAGCTATGGATTGTGCTACCAAGAAAGATCGGGATTGGAATACGTATTGGAGATACATGGATTTGTGGATGCAGAATGGGCTGGAGATCTGAATCGTAGGAGATCTACAAGAGGGTATGTGTTTAACCTGTTTGGAGGAGCAATAAGTTGGATGAGCAAAAGACAGGATGTAGTGGCACTTTCAACTACAGAAGTTGAATACATGACAACCACTCATGCAAGTAAGGAAGAAATATGGTTACAAAGATTGTGTTTAGGTATTGGGTTGGTACAACAAACTGTAAGGATAGATTGTGACAGTCAGAGTGCAATTTTTCTGCAAAGAATCCGACTTATCATTCAAAGACAAAGCACATTGATATTCAATATCACTTTGTGAGAGACATGGTTGAAGAAAATAAAGTATTGCTGATGAAGGCATACACTTTTAAGAATGTTGCAGATTCATTAACAAAATTTGTGAGCATTGAGAAGTTCTCTTGGTGTAGAGGATCCATGGGCATTGCTGCCCTGGATCGTTGAATATGTAACCCTGTAACCCCTTGTATGCAAAGAAAACAACAAGTGGGAGAATGTTGGGTATGTTTTATATTCTTTGCATGAGTAGTAGTGTCTGCGTTGCACCGGGCACGTAGGGGGGGAAAAATCCCCTCACATGGGGGTTTGGGGGTAGCTCCCTTGAGAATTTTTTTTGCCTCGGGAAACATATTGCAATTTTTCCTCGTTTTTTGTGTTGCCTCAATTTTCATGTCCATTGTTGGGAGATTTTTTGGCACATGGTTTTTGCCAATGGTTTTATATTCTCGGTTAAGGAATTAGGGTTGTTGACTAATCTAGGTCATTGGGTTAGGGTTTTGGATGCCGCTGGCTCCTATATATATATTGTATTGTAAAGAATGTATCACTATGAATGAATATAGAATATGTTGGTTTTCCTGGTTTGGGTTTCTAGGGGAAAAATGTATATTGTATTGTAAAGAATGTATCACTATGAATGAATATAGAATATGCTGGTTTTCCTTGTTTGGGTTTCCAGGGGGAAAATATCTGTGTAATGTTTGTATTTGCCATTGTATCTTTTTTGTTCTTTTAATGAAAATTTGTTTGCAGTAAATATTGTACAAGGTTAAAATATACAAAAAGGACAACCTACAAAATCCTTTGCCTTTGGTACTATTGGCCCACTCTCTTCAGAGATGCAAAAACGTACGTTAGGAGTTGTGATAGTTTTCAGAGGGTGGTTCATCCAGTTGCAACTAATGAGATGCCACTTAAGCCTCAAGTCCTTATATAACCATTTGAGAAGTGGACCTTAGACTTTGTAGTGCCCATCAATCCTACATCAAGGAAAAAGAGGCATATCTTAGTGTGCAATGATTATGTTACCAAATGGGAAGAAGCCAAATATTTACCATATGCCACACAACAATTAGTAGTAGATTTCTTGTTTGAGGATGGTTTTGTTCATTTTGGGGTTCCCAAAGAGATTGTTACTAATTAGGGGGCACAATTTACGTCCAAGTTAGTTCAATCAATGGGGCAACAATACAAGATAAATAACCATAAGTCCACTCTATATCATCCACAAGCCAATGGCCAAGTGGAATCTACAAATAAGGTTCTAGAAGGGATTATGACCAAGAAAGTTCAACTCCATAGAACATATTTGGAAGAAAAAATTCTAGAGGCCTTGTGGACATACAAAACTACATGGAAAGATGTTATCGATTACACCCCATATGAACCGGTATATGGAAAGCAAGTACTTCTCCCCATTGAGTTTCAGATGAAGACTTACAAAATTCCATCAAAATTGGGATTAAATTTGTTAGAAGCTCAACAACAAAGGATTCTATAATTGAATGAGCTAGATGAGATGCACAAAGATGCCTTTTACAAACACAATGAGAAAAAAAGCATGATAGGTTTATAGAGAAGAAGCAATTTCAAGTCGGTGATTGGGCCTTATTGTTTGACTCCATATTAACAATTTTTAAGGGTAAGTTCTCCACTCAATGGCTTGGTCCTTATGAAATTGATACAATTTTTGACAATGGCTCTATAAAGATCAAAATAATCGATGGTTAAATAATTTCATTTTTGGTTAATGGTCATAGAATGAAATTATACCATAAGACAATGTCTCGAGATGCATTTGTTTCTAATTTACTTAAGCAATTTGAGATGGAAGTTATGAGGGGGGTAACTCTCTTGTTCCTCTTCCATCTTGAATTTACTCTCCACACACACACACACACACACACACACACACACACACACACACACACATATATATATAGGTTCAGGTGTGAAAAACAGTCTCCTGGTGTAGTTGGACATGAACTTTGCTTGAAAACCAGGAAATTGGATGGCATAGTTCACAATAAACAAAGTGTTTTGATTTCTTGTAATTAAATGAATCTCATTCTTCATACAAATTTCTTATAAATTATTCTAGCAATCAATTATTTTAATAAGATTAATCACTTTTATCAATGATTTATTTCAATGGTAAAGTTCTTATGTACCACTAGCATCCAAATTTCGTTCAGAAACAACAAATGAGTCTTCTTGTATTCTTGTAATTAAAGAATTATTTCCAACAATCAAAGGTTTATTTACAATAGACAAAGTTTCATTTCCTATAGACAAAAGTTTGTTTCCTGGAATCAAAGGTTAATTTCCTGCACATAAAGGAAAAATTCTGGAAATGAAGACTTGGTCGGAAAAGAAAAAAAATTCAACAGTCAGCATAATCTTCAAGGTAGACAGATTTGTGATTTTCATCATTCTAAAAGTAAACAATCCTCATGATCAAGTCTCTGAGTTCAACAAAAAGGTTTGGTAAAATAAGTTAAATGGTCTTTAGTATGCATGTTAATCAAATTTAGGAAATTTTCAAGAGAGACAACTTACCTATGATGAAATTCCATTTATTTGCCTCATTCATCCTAATATTCATTTGGTGACTTTTCATTTAAATGAATAACATTTTCCATTTACCTATACTTTCATTTATCATACTCTATTATCCACCATGCCACTATCCTAAATAATAACCCAAATCGTATAGTTTCCATACTAAGTTTCATGATTACACATACTCAAATTTACCTGTGTCCATAATTAACTTACTCCTTGTAATTCTTTCATGAAATCATAAATTTCATAGGAAATCATTTCTAAAAGTTTCATAAGTTATGATATTACTAACAATTTATCATAAATTAATAACCAAAATTCCCTTTCAACGGAATTTAAAGCATTTAAATGGTAAACAAAATTTAGTGTTTTCACCCTCATTTTCTGCAAATAATTTTGAACTAGCACCCGATATTCTCAATTGAATAGAGTAAACAAAACCATGGTAGTTTCATGAGTTTTTCCATATGAACCTTAGGGTAGGACCTTTTTTGAGATTTACCTGATGTGTAAGATCATGTTTCAAAGGGAAATATTATTTCAACTATGCAAAAATTTTCGAGGGTATAATACCATGGTAACTAGGGAATTTGCAGAAACTTTCAATGGAAAAGTGACAAAAATTGGGGATATTTCAGTGATTGTTTCTAAGGAATCATTGGATGTGATTACATGGTTATAAATAACCAACAATAGATGGTTTAAAATCCATCAATTGAAAGGAAGAAGTTGGATCACGTTTATGAAAAAACCACATAAGAAACCAAATTGCTTAAAATAAATGCTATGGTTTTGGCTCAATGGTCCATGGAGGGACCTGGTGTTTTCCTTGCGAAATTACTTGACATGCAAAGGGAGGTTTTTATGACCTAAGAGGGGCATATATATGGCTAAATTTACATGATATGAACCCAAGGGGGGGCATATATGAGCCTAAATGTACATGTAATGTGTAAATACATATGTAATAGGGCCAGCTTAGTGATAAAGGGGCCTCATGTGCAAGTGAAAATATCTATATATAAGAGATCATGTATTCATTATTGAGAGGTGAATTGTGAAGTATGGAAGGTATTTGGTTATTTGGAGGGGGTTCCCCTATTATTTAAGGATTTATTGTGTAACTTATCTATCTTGGAGTTTTTCTCCACGTTGAAATTCTGTACATGGTGTGTACTTCTGTTATTTTTTGATATTTTGAGCATTTGGGATCATAACATTTGGCATCAGAGCTCAAGGTCTTGGGGTTTCACTGCTACATCTGAGACACCTTGGAATTTCCGCTATAATGTTTTTTCTACAATGTTTCAGAAGGAACTCCTTGGAGGATAATTAGTAGATGGATCAAGGTACGTGGGTTTCAAATTTCAGCTCCCGAGGCCTTATAATTTCAGAGATATATCATGTGTAAGATAGGGTTATGGAATCATCCTGAATTTAGTCATCGTGAAATTTTTGCTATAAATTTTTTTATGTAAAATTTCAGGCCCTGAAATCTGGAGTATATTCATATAAATTATCAAGCTATCTGTGATAAAAATTTCGAATCCGGGTCATCCTAATTTTGTAGATACACCCTTTGTAATATAAGGTAGCTGACTAGTCCTATTGAATAGTCTCAAACTGGTGTTCTGGGTAAAACAACCATAACTTATTCATAGAGCATCCAAATTGAGTGAGACTAGTTGAATTGAATAGTGGACAAGCCATATTATTTATGGTACCATTTTCATAATTTTGTGTCAATTATTGTGCATGGGGCACGCTGTAAAAGTGCTCTCTACTAGAAAGGAAAAAACTCAACAAGGTGTGGGGAATTTATCATAACTTCCACTTGGCACATCCAATTTTGGTCAAACCTGTGACATTGCAGAGAATAAATTTCATAGTACTACAAGTCTCAATTTCAGACTAGGAAGGGCCAAAATTTCAGCGATACATCATAAGTAAGGTTGGTCAAGAGGACAAACTCCAAATCAGGGTTTTAAAGGTATGTTCACTTAAAACTATCATAACTTTTGATTGGAATGTTCGGTTGATCTGATTCAAAATCCATTGGAAAGATAACACATATAAGAGAATATTAGAACAAGTATTACAACTATTTGAGATATTTATCCTTAATATATTGAGATTGTTATTTGAGGGTTGGGATTAGACCTCAATTAAGAATCAATGGAAATACCTAAATTTATAGGAGATGAAGATAAAGATGAAACCAATCCTATGGAATGGTTGAGGTTGGTAAAATAATATAATATGACTCATACGAAGGCAAGATATTATTTTTTTGATGAATCTTGGAAGTGGTGGATGAGTGTTGATCAAAATACTAGATGGCACTACACATGGGAAGAATTTGAAAAACTCTTCTCAGATAAATGGATTAGGGATACAAAAATGGAGAAAATGTATAGAATTCAAGATGAATTAAAATAAGCAAAGGAAGTGATTAATAAGAAGGGTGAGGAGCTATCTAAGATAATATCCCTTAATGAATCAGTCATTAAGGAGGTTAAGAACCTAAAGCAAGAAAATACTAGCAAAGGAAAGTGGAAAAAATATGAATCAAGAGAAGATTTGAAAAAGAAAGATGAAGAGATATGTAGATTACAAAGCCATAATAAAAAACTATTGGATGAGGTTAAGAGATTGAAAGAAGAAAAGAAGATATGTCAAAATAAAGAAGAAAGAAGAATACTGGATGAAGAATATACCAAAATACTGCAAGAGGAAATTTGCAAGAAGGTTGAGGAATCCTTAAATACGGATGAGGTAAATTCATAAATGCAAGACATAATTGAAGACATACGTCAGAATTTGTTAGATGGGATCACATTGCAGCTTCAAAAGGAGAAAGAAGACAAGATTCAAGAAGGTCAACTGGAGATACTTGAAGAAGTTGAACTCCATCTAGAGGATGTACATGCCAAATATGATTTTATTATCTCAAAGGATAGAGTAATCAAAGACCAAACAAAGATAATTGAGTATTCCATTGTCGCTGAAAATAAGATAGATGAAATGCATGTGCAGAGTGAAGGAAGACCATCAAATGTGAAACCATATCGACACCCTCATTACCAAGAAACATTTCAAGGAAGAAAAGAAGGACGATATCAACATTATGAAGGAAGAAGATGGAATACTTGTCAATATTCATGGAAAAAGGGATCACCAAACTACTCTTCAACACGTTATTATCAGAGACCAACAATGACTACAAATTGGAGAAGCTTAAAAAAAAATACATGGAATCAAAGGAAAGCAAATTATTCAACAGCTACACACCAAGGATTAAGACCGAAAATAATTTATTTTGGATGGATAGATCATCAACAATGGAATGAAGAAAGCATGAACATAAAAAAATCATATTGCTTGGTTTCATCACATGCAAAGCCTTTAAATGAAAATCTTTGAGGACAAAGCTTTTTGAAGGAGGGTACTATGTTATGACCCAAGGGGGGCATATATATGGCTAAATGTATATGATATGACCCCAAGGGGGGGCATATATGGGCCTAAATGTACATGTAATGTGTAAATACATATGTAATAGGGCCGGCCTAGTGATAAATGGGCCTCATGTGCAAGTATGAATAGCTATATATAAGAGATCATGTATTCATTATTGAGAGGTGAATTTTGAAGTATGAAAGGTATTTGGTTATTTGGAGGGGGTTCCCCTATTATTTAAGGAGTTATTGTGTAACTTATCTATCTTGGAGTTGTGCTCCACGTTGTCATTCTATACATGGTGTGTACTTATGTTATTTTTTGATATTTTGAGCATTTTGGATCATAACATAGGTACAATATTATCTTCCTCTACCATATTCATCTCCTTCAACACTTAACATATAGAAGTAAAATGATTGATGTACCCCTTTTCCTTTTTAAAAGTTTGATAAAAATGGCAGCTAGTGTGCAAAAGAATACTCTGAATAAAGATACTTTTCTTTATCATCACATACTGGTAAAAATAATTGTTTTATATGAATTAATGAAAGTAAATAAGACTTGGGAAGAATTCCTGAACATAAATGGGTTTCAAGAAGAGATAAAGGAGGAGGTAAACCCTGAAATTCCAGGAAATCTTGAAGATCATGGAAACTTGGAAATACATGAAACCCTAGAGATTGAGGAAACTCATGAAATTAGTGAAAATCCTATAAATACTATAAAACCCAAGTTAACCATTGCAGGAAATGAATAGAGAGAATTTCCCTGAGAAACAGGTTCTAAGGCCTATGTCGAGGTCGTAGGTTCAAAACCTGCAAAGAAAGTCAGAAGGTCTAGCTCCAAAACCTTCTTATCAACATCAAGCAGGGTCACAAGTGGAATGAATATATACAAATAGGAAATCCAAGAGAAAACATCAAAATTAATGCACAAGGATACAACAATTTTAAATTTGCCCAGGAGACCTAGAACAAGAAGTGCAACAATAAAGGAAGTTGAAATTAAAACAAAGGTTGAATAAATACAACAGATTATTGATAAATATCAGACCCATGAACCTGTTGATGAATACTAGATTCATATTGATAAGATGGATGAAACTCATAATTTTGAGGAATAATCTTTCAAAGAAGAACAAATATTTTAGGAGCTTCTCGTTTTTATAGAAAATCAAGCTATAAAGATTCAAGTTGCAGACATTTCCATTGATACATTGGTTGCAAAATTAAGGAACAAAAAAAGGATAAGTAATCTTAAGAAGAAAATTCAAGAATTAGAGGTCTTGGAGAGAGTAGTTAAAACAAAGAATGAAAAGATAAAAAACCAAAGTGCCAAAGTCATAGAAAAGTACCCGAAACTTAAGCAGAAATACAAATCCTTGAGGAAAAATGCAAACAAATGGTACAATGAGAGATTGTGAACCATACAATAGCATAAGAGATTGTCAGTTAGGTTGAGGAAACAGAAAGAAAAAATCCCGGTACCTCCTACATCAAACCCAAAACTTGTCATTGCATCAACAAGGAACAATTGAGGAAGCATGTCACACAATTTTGAAATTTTGATTAGCAATTGTCTTCAAGTTTTTTTTTACATAGGGACATGCAAAATCCTCTTTCTAGAGGAGTTGTTGGGTGCTAGTTTTGATTCCCTTTTTACCCTTTAAACTAAGCCATCCACCTTCATTTTTTATCAGAACCTTTCCTTTTTGATCATTTCCACTAGAATAATGGCATAATATGCATAATAAAGGTAAAAAGTTGTTCTTGGTTGAAAATTACTGATTTTGGTTTTTAAACATAGTCTAAATTCATTTTACTCATTGAATTACCGACATTGCTTATTTTACAGGTATTCAACATGTGATGAGTCCAAGTTTATCATGAAGAATCTTCATCAAGGTCAAAGAGAACACTTGGAAGATTCTTATAGATATCTTAAGGTGGTGACATGTCTATTCTTGCTATATTCCAGCAACTCTCCACCTCAAAGTCAAGCATTCGGTCAACAACAACATAAATAAGAAAATCTATAGGAAATCAGGGAAGGACCTATAATTTTGTTCATAAATCCTAGGGATCAAATATGAATGGATCTGAATTGATTTCCCAATCAAGCAAATCAAGGGAACACCTTTATCAATCATAGGTCCACTATCTCTTATGATTATCATGAGAAATTTTTGTAACCTCTTCACCAAAATAGGAACTGAATATTGTCCTATAGATATTCGATTTGATCATGTAATATTCTATAAAGACACTAGTGAATGAATGTAATCAGTTAGTGAGGATTTTTGGATATTACCCTTGAAGATTTATTGTTGTAACCTGTAAACTTTGACAGTTATTGAATACAAGACACAACTTTATGACCCATTTATGGTGTTAAAGTGTTCTTATACTTTTGAGTTTTATTAGGAAACATATCCGAGTTGGCCCGCCCAGTATGTTTTGTGTTTTTGTTTAATTATTTCAGTGAATGAACCTATGTTTATAAATTAATCTTATTTATGCAATTCTTGTAATTGAAGACCAATTTTTGTGATTTCTTTCATACAAAGAAAAATTCCTGGAACTTTCCAAAATTGCAGGAAAACTATGTACACATAAGAATTCCATTAATCGTCACAAATTACAGGAAATCTACTGTACATAGTAATTCCAAGAATTGTCTAAAATTGTAGGAAATGCTGTAAATCCTGTAATTACACATAATTTCTGAATTTCACAATGATATTTGAACAAGTATTATCTTAGTGAGTAAATTTCATTTGAGAAGTGTGATATATTAATTTATCATTCATTGAAAACCGTTTCTTTCCTATACTTTTCATTAAGTTTAGAATCAAACAATGACTCATAACTTAGGGCGACTCACTCGACTTTACACTATTTGACTGAAACAAAGTATGAGTACATATCAACACCTAATGTTTGCATCTGAACTAGTGGTTCAACCAATTGAAGGTTAAATAAGTCCCTTTAGTCACAAGAATAGATCTCAATCCATGATCAGAGTCTGAAACTTATTGCTTTAAGTTTGCAATAGATTTACTTTTCCATAAGAATCTTAAGTGACTACCAATCTAGTTTTGCATACATAGTGCTGACACCTCATAATTTTACTTACCTTGGTTTGATAGATAAATGATTCATAATTTAGTTAATTAAACTGCAACTAAAATGCCTGACATGCCCATTCCCAAGTAATCTCTTCATGTTGAAATCTTTCTATCCGAAAAATCCTCCAAACCAAGACAAGTCCTCAACTTACCTCCTTTTGTCAAGTCACCTCTCCACAAGTCAAAATTTGTGATTAGTGTGGCCAACATTCCTACACCCCTCAAACATCCCAATGAATTGTCCAAAGTGCTCCAAGTAGAATAAATCACCTCAAAGAACTTCCATTCCTTAGGCACGTTCATACCAATACTTTTTCCAACCTCAACCAACGACCCTCCCCAGATCTCTCAATCATCACAAAATCATCCGAAAGTCACCAAGGTGAACTCTACCTCATCCAATGTACCATACCAAAGGAGAGAGAACACCACCCAAATCACTTGGTTTGTGTTCTGCCCATTCAGGTTGACTGCCAATAATTCTTGGTTGACTTCTCTACTAACTCCATCCATCTCCTAGAATAAAACTACTTGGCACCTCTTGCAAGCATTCAAACTATGGAACTGTCATCATGATTTTCAAGTCATCACATGACCCAACAAATCTAGATAAGGAATCAAGCACCAAGGTGTCTCACCCATCCTCTCAAATTCAACACATACATACTTCACTACCTACTTCATTGTAGCAACTTGTCCAATGTGCCTCATCAAAGAGTTAGGAAGATTCCTCAAGCCATCTCCACGAATACATCCAAATCTACCTAAGTCCCCCATTGGAATTGTCCAAGCATGTTGTACCAAGCTCTCCACACATTCACCCAATCAAGACATCCCAAAATACTACATGAATTATTCAAATCTGCAACACTTGAGTAACCCTCAAGTTTGCTAGTTTTAATCGTGGAAACAAAATACACTTGAACCACCAAGTCATCCAAATTCCCTTCAAGAAACTCATCACAACACTTAGGAAATGTAAGAAATCAAAACCAACCATACCTTTCCAACGAAATCCTTGGCTATACCCATAGTTCAAGTTTGTTGTCTTGGACCTCCACCACGGGGGCTTCACCTTTTTGACCAATATCTTATCACATTCATTCATACAGGGGGTTTTTTAATTGTGAAAAATAAGGTCAATATATTGTAGGTATTAGGGGGGGATTTGGGGTATTAAGGGGTTTATAGGTATTAGGGGGTATAAAAAGGGGTAGCTAGTTAAAATAAATGTTTATTTTATTGGAAAGATGTATTGGGAGGGGGATTCAACAAAAGTATTTTTGGAGATATTTATCAATATCTAGTGAAATTAAGGGTATTCTTTAATACCCCATGACCTCCACTTTCCCAAGCAATCGACTCTCCTCATGTACTCCCCTCAATCACTATCTGTAGCTCCAAAAACCTGTAAGACCTTCATTACGATACAAGGATGATTTATCTGTCCACTTCAGAAATTGGTCTAAGTCCCAAACTTCACACACAACCAACCAAACTCATATCCAATGTCTTTCTATATTCGTACCTTTACTACTTCCACTTCAAGGAACCATGCATACGCCACTCAACTTCCAAGTCATATTGCTATTAACTAATTGTTGTAACTCTGCAAAGAAATACCTCATTTGAAGGCTGTGGTCAAATCACTCGTCCAACAAACCAACTCAAATAAATTGTTGTTCTTGATGATGCATGACATGAATACATCATGATGGAAAAGTGCCCAACCAATTTCCTATTGTGGAGCCTCTCTAGGTCACCTCAAGTCGTTCACCCAAGTGCTTCAACTTACTGCATCCCAAAACTACTCCCCTTCACAATCACTTATGCGATGACCCTCTATGCTTACTCCTGCAATTATATCTACGACAATTTGTGCGACAAATCCTGCATTCATCTACCTTACCCAAGTGCTTGATTCACCAAATGAACTTTGTTCCTAATCTCTTCAAGGTGTGCATAACATGACCGACACTTACTTTTGTCGTGCATCAAACCAATCAAGTTTGTGCCCAAACTACCTCTGTGATCAAGTTTGCTATAAGTTATGTGATGAAATTTGCGATGAGTCCCATGATCACCCACCCTTTCCAAATGATTTGTTTCACAAAAAAATCCACTCTCGGTCTAAACAAGGTGTGCACCTATACCAACCTTCCACCACATTGTCACCCAAACCTATGTAGTAAGTCTGATGCAAAGTCTGCGATGAATTAATTTTCTCCACCGAACTATTCACCAAGTCTATGAACATTCCCACCGAACTATCTTTGCAACAAAATGCATTCATGCTGCACTCTATCACCACTGTCACCACCACAATAGTAGAGCATGCTTCAATCTCAGATACCATCTATCATCAAGATATTGGTGAAGAGATCACCAACCCTTCTTAAAAATATGCAACAAATGGATTATGATATCATCTACCATCAATATAGTGGTGAATATATCACCAACCCTTCATCAAAATATATAATGAACAAGCTCTGATACCATCTATAATCATGATAGTGGTGAAGAGGTCACCAAAACGTCATCAAAATTTGCAATGAACAAGCTTTGATACCATTTGTCACGTCCCCATAGTGTGCCTAGATAAATCTTATGATCATGCACCTCTTGAGGGCATGCAAAACTGCGATGTTTCTCACTTGGTTGTTTGGAAACACTAAGGAAGATTCGTCTGGACTATGACTCTTCACCTAGAGAATACCCATACTTTGTTCTAGGCTACTGGTGATTCACACTCCTACTCTAGTGGAAATCTTGTATACTTAGACAATTTGTTAGCATATTAACACTTAGTCATATATAAGCACACATCCATGAAATGAAGATAACACTTTCTAAAAAAACAAGAGAAACACATATATAGTGTGGGAGGCACAAACCATTCCTAACACCCGACTAAGTCTTATTATTGCAAAATTGTTACAATATGATCACTACCGACTTAGTTTACAACTTGGGTAGAGTCACACAAATCAACTCACCTCACCAAGACACTCATACATGAATTCTTCATACTAAGACTCGTCCTTCATAACATATTTCACAACTTCTATGGAGCACCCCAAATGTTCATCCACCATAGATTCACTGTCTCTTCTCTGTTGTAAGACTCCACAAAGATCCGTGATTCTGTCTCCTAGCATGCCTCATAAATACCTGGGCAAGACTTCCCAAAACTCATCCCAAAAGAAGGTCACCCCAACTCTACTCACATAATCACCTCAAGGTAGCACAAGTCCTATCATGTGGAGCAACTTGGCTCCTTGAGGGAGCTTTCCCCTCTTTGTCTAAGTTTGCCTCAAAATCACAGAGCTAATCTTGCTCTCCCTATTCTTCAAATATTCCTTGTTTGGTTGTGCACCCTTTTTCTCTTATAGGGATTCCAAAGGTCACCATCATGAACCATCGTGTCCTTTGAGTGTGTCATACCCCTTCATGAACCATCATGCCCAAAATAATCATTGCACCCCTTCGTGGACCCGGTCTCACAAATGAATTGTTGCACCCTTTCATCAACTCAGTCGCCCAAATGAACCCATATGCTCGTAAATTGTCATGCACCAACCTTGGTGCACTCCCGATGTTGACACACCCCAATCTCTTGGTCGGTTCATACTTGGGAAATCCCCTTGGTGCATTCATATTCCCAAGGAGCCCACTTTCCCAACTAGTGCAACACTAGGGTGCCAGAGCAACCCATAGTTCCGTCTCCTTGAGGACTCGGGAGAGGGTCTTCACGCCCTTCTAGCCAAAGATCTTACAATTATCATATTATTATATTTTATTAAAACATGTTTTACAAGGATTAGAGTTTTTGGTAAAGCAACTTGACTTGCATTAATTTGTATAATATAACAATGTTTTGTTTTAAAACATATTTATTATTATTATTTTTAAATATGAAAATAATTTTTGAATTTTATTATTTGATTGGTTTAAATTTAGTGATTTGATTATTAAGTCCTATTGTATGACCATATTATTTTGACAAAAATAAGTCAATTTAAAAATAAACACTTTAGAATAAATATATATCATCCACATGTTCTGTAATAATTGTATTTTTAGTTGAGAAATGTTGGAGCCTCAACTCCATCTCATGAAGGTGCCTCAAAAATTCATAATAAATAATGAAAATTCTCCCCTGGAACTACAAAGGGATGGGAAGTATGCTCAAAGAAGAAGTGTTGAGGGATCTCATCAAATTAGAAAGGCCTCTTATCCTAATGCTCTAGGAGATGAAGTTGGAATCCTTAGAAGCAATACAAATATGCAAGAAACAATGGTGAGTTAACACGGTGCTTCATGAAAACTCTATACCATCCATAACAACTCAATTGTGAAATTGTAAATTATTTCATTACCTAACATTGGAATTTTAATATTTTCACTCATATCTCATCAAGAAAACAATTCAACTTGATAAATGTTTATATACCAATGACCTATAGAGAAAAGGAAACATGTTGGGATTCCCTTTTGTCACTACATAATTTAGTGATATCCATGAACAACATAGTAAGGGGAGACTTTAATGTCACCTTGAATAATAAAGAGAAAATATGAGGTAATATTTTTTGTGATCCATTTTGAGAGAGATTTGAAGATTTGATGAATGATTGGGACCTGACAGATATCAAACCCTTCAAAGGAAAATACACTTGGTATAATAAAAGAATTGGAAGAAGGCATATAGCAACAAGACTTGATTTTTTTTTTTAGTAAACAATGACATTTTATACAATGATTTCAATATTTCTTCAAAAGTTCTCTCTTTGGCCATTTTGGCCATAAATCAATTCCAATTGTTTTGGAGAAATCTCCTTGCTACACCTTGCTCCCATTTAAGTTTAATCCACTATGGCTACAAGAGGAAATGGTCTTGGAAGTTATCTCAAAATCTCGGCGTTTGTGGATTATAGGATCCCCTGTCTACATTTGGGGAGAAATCTCCTTACTACACCTCACTCCCATTTAAGTTTAATCCACTATGGCTACAAGAGGAAATGGTCTTGGAAGTTATCTCAAAATCTTGGCGTTTGTGGATTATAGGATCCCCTGTCTCCATTTGGAAAGAAAAGTTAAAATCAATAAATATGGATCTTAAAATATGGGTAAAACATTCAAGTCTATATCCTACTCCAGAAAAAGAAACATGTGTATATCTAGTTAATGTGGTACATGATAAAATTGAAGAAGGTCAAGTGACATAGGAATTACAATAGAAAGATAAAGTAACCAACCAAAACCTGAATAAGACCTTAAGGATTGAAGAAGAAGTCTCGTGACTCAAATATAAGAGCCTTTGGTTTAAATCAGGGGATTGGAACACATATTTTTTCCATCGACAAGCCAAGGTAAGATGCCAAAGAAATAATGTTAAAGAAATTACTAAGGAGGAAAACAATAGGGTAACATGTTTTGAGGACATAACTATTGCAACCAAATATTTTTTTTTTCAAAATTTTTATGAAGAAAAGGAAGGAGTGGACCCTGAAATTAAAACATATTTATTAATAAATATTTCCACGTAGGTTTCCTCGGAGGAAAATGAAAGATTAATGAAACGAATTGAATAAGAATATTTTTTCAAAGCAATATGGATCTTAGAACCAAATACGGCACTAGGACCAAACAAATCCACTATACACTTCTAGCAAAGCTGTTGGGAGTTGATTAAATATGATCTAATTCATATGCTACGATATGTCTACAAGTCGTTCAGGTTGGGAGGAAACATTAAATAAAAATTTATCACTTTAATTCCAAAGGAGGAAAACACATCCTCCTTTTCTAGGTTTCATCCCATCTCATTATGCAATGCATCCTACAAAATTATGGTAAAAGTCATGGAAAATGCATTAAGAAAATAGTTACCAAAAATTATATTTGAAAACTAAGGGGTTTTTATATAGAAAAGGAAGATAACTAACAACATTATATTAGTTCAAGAGGCCATTCATACAAACATAGAGAAAAATAAGAAAGGAGTGGTAATCAAAGTTGACATGGAAAATGATTTTGACCAAATGAGGCATTCGTTCCTATTTGACATAATGCATAAATTTGGATTCATCTCTTTGGTAATTAGGTGGTTTGTAGCTTGCATCTATACTCCTTGGATAATGCCTTTAGTGAATGGAAGACCAACCCCTTTCTTCCAAATTAGTATAGGAATTAGGAAAGGTTTTCCTCTCTCTCTTTTATTATACATTTTGATGGCATAAGCATTGAGCAAGAAACTAGAACATGAAATACTGATTAAAAAATTTATTGGGAGTAAAAATTGTAAGGGGTGTTAAGAGTATAAATGATGCTCAATTTGTAGATTACACCATTTTGATCAAAGGTGCCTCTATCATTATTTCCACCAGATTCAAATTGGTGTTGGAGGCTTTCATCAATGCTTCGAGTGGCATGGTCAACAAGAAGAAGAGCCAAATTTTGGGGTGGAATGCAAGATCTCAACTTCTTCAGTGCATTTTAAAATTTTTGTAATTTCCTTTCTAGGAAAAATGGAATTCCTTTAAGTATCTCCGCATGAAATTATTCTTAGGTAATCCATTGGCCCAATCATGGAAACAAATTATATATAAAATTAAAGGGAAAATTCATCAATGGGGAGCAAAATGGTTAAATCTCATCGAACATATTGTTCTCATTAAAGTTGTCCTCTCCGCTCTTATTGTTTATTGGTGATAAAACATGTTAGTGCCAATAGGAATGATAAAAGAATCAATCAATATCTCTGAAAAATTCTATGGAAAGGGTGGAAATCAGAGATCGAAAAATATTATCCTATTAATTGGAATGTAGTTTAGGCTCCAAAAGATAGAGGTGGTTTGGGTATTAGAGACCTAAATCTTCTTAATTTGGCATGGGGGGGATTAGTATGTAGATTAATAATTGGAAAAGTAGACTGGTGGAAGATGACCATATGGAATAAATATTTCAAGGGGAAATGAAAGAGATTCTTAGAGGGGGAAATAGAAATATAGAGGGGATCTTATATATGGATATTAATCAAGTCAACAATCCCTTTAATTCATGCTAAATTAGCTTGGATACCAAGTAATGGAAAATATATAAGAATATGGAACAACAACATAATGGGTCATCAAATTTGGACACTTATGATGAATTAGCACCCCTCAAGGTATGGATGAAGGAAAGAAACATTAACACTTACAAGAAATTTCCAAATGGTCTCAAGCTACAAGTGATTAGATAGCATAGAAATTTGAAGAATTTCTACCCCCTTTGATTCTCTTTTTCTCTTATTTTGTTGCTTATCTAAAAGATTGTGTGACTCATAACATAAGGTCACTGGATATTATAGGTTGGGGATATGTAGTCTATTCATTCAAAGGGGGATATCTACATCAGCTCCAATCACTCCCACTTCCCCCAAAAACAACAATTTAGAATATAGTTTCGCTTTCAGACGAACTTCCAAAGATAAATGTCTTCTGCTGGTTGGATGTGCATGGAAGAATATTAACAATGAATAACCTCTTAAAAATATGGATTCAAGGTTCAAACTGGCATGCGATGTGTAATCAAGTAGAGGAAACATGTAAACATCTATTTCTAGAGCGTTCTTTTGCAAGGTAGGTTTGTAATATTGCTTTTTTAGGTTTAATGCAGATGTTTAAAATGCCGACATGTTGGAATGAGATATTCACAAAATGGAACAAAATATATGAAGGGAATTTCAAGACGAAAAACCTTTTTAGATGGGTGTGGACAACTTTTCCAAAAAATTATTATGGAAAATCTAGTTGGCTAGAAATAGAGTAATCTTTAAACAAATCTCAGAAACTCCAACAATAGTGGCAAACAAAGTTAAAAACCTCATGATGGAAACTCTATGTTCAAATAATTGATCCTTACAAAATAATAAATCTCTGGATAGTGTAGAAACAATCTGGACAAGATAACTTGGAGAAATACCAACAATCACAAAGGTTAAGAAGCATCCAACTTCCCTCAGTTGGAAAATCAGACTTGGGAAAAGAGAGTTTGAAACATGGAAACAAAAGAAATAAATAATAATAAATAATAATAATAATTACACTAAAGGGTTCATTATAACTACTTATATAAATAAATAATAATTTGGGGCATGACACTTTCCTTTGATGGAGTGTTGAAGGGTAATCTGGGGGTGGCATGGGTGGGAGGGGTCATTTATGGACCTGAAGGAAATTAGGAATCTTCCTATACCCCGGGGCTTGGAATTTCCTCAAATAACCAAGCAGAGGCATACTTGATGCAGGAGCATCGTCAACAAGTACACGTGGCAGGACAACTTAGCCCCTGAGAGCCAATCCGAAGTCTCGAATGCTAGCCAATACTGCAAATATTTTGAAGCGATAGAAAAAAAGAGAGGAAAGATCACACACGTGGAGACAAAATGAGCACGTGTGACTTGGGAGCTTAACCATAGTATCAATGTAACCACAATTAGATAGGAGTTAGTTTGTTTCTTTTGTATAAAGAGAGTTTTTGTACACCCAAAAGAGGGGTTACGAGAATTATGAGCAAGTAGGAATTTGTGAACAATAGTTGTTGCTTTGATTTTAGTTGTAACCATTTTCTTGATTTTGAATGAAGATAACAGAGGAAAATTGATCCAATGTATGGTGTGAATATTGTTTACAATTTCCTTGTTGTTGTCGTTAATCTTTTCAAGAATGAATGAATCTTTCTACAAGTGCATGTAGCTTTGAAATGCTTGTATAAATTTTAAAATTACTTTTCTTCATGAGCCGATGCAAGGTGTGCACACAGTCTGCAAGGAGTGCGTTGACATGGTCTGTTTCGACTCGTAAAGCTCAGGAGAAATAGCGTAAGATTTCCTTTGCAAGGAGTGCAAAGTGACTGCTGCAAGAAATGCACAGTCATCGCAAGAACTAAAATCTATGTAATGATCTGTTGCAAAGAGTGCACAGGTCTGGAATTCGATGAAGAGTCGAAGAGAATCCATAAAGAAGTTGAAGGACGAGAGAAGAGGAACACCAGGAGGGCGAGAAAGAATTATTTTCAAGAATATTTGGATCTGAGTTTGACATATTTCTCGGAAAAGCAAGAAGTTCTTGGGAGATCGAAATATTTGAGAAGATCAAGTTCAGGAGGGGTAGCACTTTCCAAGAAGTGCGAATGAGATCGAAGAAGCAGACTTGCAGGAAGGATAAAGGTCAAAGCCTTTAAATCTTTCAAAAAATATTCTAAGTTATAAGAAAGCATAAGCTCAAGGGAAAAGATCTGGATCGTCCGATCAACGTCCAAACAACGAGGAGTGAACGCAAAGTGTTGAAGGACAATCTCCCTGCGGACAGGTAGATCTCCTCTTGAGAGCTAGACTCTTAACTCTTAAGACAGAAGACGCTTATCGTGGACACTTTCTTCCTTTTAGATCTAGATAAACTAATGTGTGAGGAGGAAGGAGAAAAGAAGTACCTTTTACCAGTGTTTGTCCCTGCACGGTCCGAGTTGAGCTCCAATCTTACGCTCCTCGATAAGCCCTGTAGACAAACAAAAGTACGAACAACTTCCTACTCTACTGAGATTAGTTTGAAATAGACCTATCTATTAGAGACAAATTCATGTGAGATCAAATACAGATTTGAAAGAAACAGGCCAAGCATATTATATTAAAGAGAACAACAATGAAGAATGCTTACAACCATAGATGTGAGTGTAGCAGCTTCATCAAGTTCCCCTTGTCCAACCCTTTCTTAAATAGTCCACACACAGAATACTGATGCTCCAAATGACATACCACTCATGAGATCATAAGTTTGGTATAATTCTCAATCTCCATTCCCCCTCCTCCATGGAAATCCCTCATTATATAAGATTTGGAGACTTAACCACCATGGAGAGAATCTCTCATCAGATCCA
>ML779161.1:61279-83104 GCA_009831015.1 Picea engelmannii
CCAAATGTGAGGTGGATCCTCACACTTAATTACTTTCTTTTTCATGAATATTAATAATAATTTATGTGCACTTGATTCTCTCACTTAATCAATTTCTTTTCCATGAATATTAATAATAATTCATGTGTACTTAGTATTTCTTTTCCTTCATGTAATATATCCCTCCTCCACATTAACTAGGGATTGTGACATAGGTTATTCCATGGTGTCAAGGTGTATGAGACACTTATACGACACTTTACGACACTTGGGGTGAGGTACCTAGGTGTGAAAATTTCATGTGTAACACAAAGGAAAAGATCTCAGTCGTCCAATCTAAGCGCAAAGAAAATATTTCAGCCATTCGATCTGAGAGCCAGATAAAGGATCTTATCCGTCCGATCTGCGCGCAAAAGGATCGTAGCCTTCCGATCAAGGTAAAGTGAACTAACCTTAAAGATTTGAAAGTGTACAGGAGAATCAGACTTACGAAACTCTAAAATCATCAGAACCGTCTGTTGTCAAGGAGCACATGTGTCGAGAGATCAACATTTCACTGTCTCGCAGAGTGGAAAGGTCAAAGAGAAGAGTTGTGAGGATTCGGGAAGCACGAACTCGCGAAAATATCACAGCTGTTGATCTTCCGAAATCATCGAGATCATCCATCGTCAAGGAGGACATGTGGCGATAGATCAACATTTCACTGACTCATGACTTAAAGAAGTCAAAGGCAGAGTTGCAAGAAGTTGCGAAGTGCAAAATCACGATTTGATCACAGCCGTCGATCGATGGAGGGAACTGAACTGTAGATCTGGTCTTGTTGGGAGTTTGTGACTTGGGAAATCAGAGGTAAGAGTTCTGATAACTCACGAAATGAGAAATCACAATTTGATTTGAGCCGTGATCGTGGAGAGATCTAGACCGTTGATTGTCCAGGGAGACGATTCACAAAATGCGAACTCGTGAAATGCGAACTCGTGAAGTGCTTGAAATATTGGCCCACTGTCATAGCGAAGGGTCACATCAGTGAAGGGGAATAGAGGGGCTAGCATGCACTAGTCTCCTGTCAAGATTTCGGGAGTCGGGAGAGTCAGAGTGACTCTCATGTAAAGAACTGATATGCAAAGTCATGACGCGCCTTTCGATTAGGCTACTGGTCACAACCTTGGCCACATAAAGGGAGGGGCTTAACCAGGAGAGCTAGCGCCTAAATACACTAAATCTTAAATGCATTAAGAAGAAGGCCGCAGGTTCCATATAACCTTCGCTTTAAGGGAAAGAGGGCCTATTAAGTGGAATTGAGGTTCTTGAGGGGCCAAAGATTCAGTCAGACTCAGTTCCTTGATCGATCCTAGACTGGGATGTTGCGCAACCCTTAAGATAGAAGGGGGGTTTGCATTAAGTGGTATCAGACTTAATTTTCATTTGTAGGTTTCAGGAGAAGGAGATAAAGGAGATAAAGGAGACAAAAGAACTCGACGTTGTACTTTTTGTGTGAGAGACAGTCAACATAATGCCATCGAGGAGATGAGGGGAGCCACCTTTAGCCAATCATGTTGTAGAAAGAGAGATGCGAGAACTTCGTGCACGGATGGAAGCGATGGAAGCATGGCAGAGAAGAGCACCTGATGCTGGAGACATCAGTGATGCAGAGAGTGAAGATGTAGAAACCAAAGAATTCACAGGGGAACATGTTGCCGAAGGATGCTTGCTAAGAGCAGTTGTTATATTGGGAGCTAGATCCAAGATAGAGGTCCCGATGTGTGAAGGAAATTTGGATGCTGAAGAACTGCTGGATTGGATAAGGTCCATGGACAAATATTTCGATTATGAATATGTCGATGGGGAGAAAAGGGTGAGACATGCTGTCACTAGGCTTAAAGGACACACAACACTCTGGTGGGATGAATTGCAGGCTGAGAGGTGAAGTAGAGGCAAACAAAAGATAAATAATTGGGACATAATGGTAGCCAAGCTAAAGGCTAAATTCATGCCCAAAGATTATTAGATCAATCTGTTCAGGAAGCTACAGAACCTGAGACATAAGGGCATGACAGTTAAAGAATACATAAATGATTTCTACAAGTTGAACATCAGAGTTGGACAAAGAGAGCGGGATGAAGAAAAAGTTGCCAGGTGTATGAATGGCCTGAGGTACGAAATCCAGGATGAGCTCAGCATGATGTCGGTAAGGATAGTGGAGGATGCTTATCAGTTTTCACTGAAGGCAGAAGAGAAGTTGGCCAGAAAACAAAGCCAGCGAGGTAGAGGTAAAATATCAGCCCCGAACAAAGGCAAGGGAGTTGCCCATGACAAAACACATAATTACAAAGATGAGGCTGAAACTCCACACAGTCACTCAGAAAGAGGAGGAAGTTCCCTAGGAAGACAGGGTGGTGGAAGAAACTCTTCTAGAGGAAGAGGCAGAGGAGGAATAAGATGTTATTCTTGTGGGAAGACATGGCACATGTCTCGGGAATGCCTCGAGAAAAATAAAGAAGGAGAAGAAGCTCACATTTCGGAAGCACAAAGAGGGAATGTTGAAGCAGAGGGAGCAGAGGATGGAACATCCCTAATGATGATAAAGGTTCTCTTAAAACCATAGGTAGAAGTTAAAAGTCTAGTACAGAGAAACAATCTATTCAAGACAACTTGCAAGACTAAAGACATAGTATGCAAGGTGATAATTAACAGTGGGAGCACTGATAACTTAGTATCCACAGATATGGTGGAGAAATTGGAGCTGGAAACAACTGCACACCCAGAGCCATATAAAGTATCATGGTTGCAGAAAGGACACCAGTTAATGGTTACTAAACAATGCTTGGTTGAATTTAAGATAGGAGGATATAGAGATGAAATTCTCTGTGATGTAATTCCCATGGATGTATGCCATATTTTGTTGGGAAGACCATGGTAGTTTGACAAGAATGTCATTCATGATGGGAGGAAGAATAAACACACCTTGGAGAAGAATGGCAGGACACACATGTTGCTGCCAATAGAGGAGAAGAAAGTGAAAGGGGAAGCCAACACATGCATACTTATCATGAGTGGGAAGGAAATCCTGAAAGAATTTAAGAAAGAACAGGAGATGCAGTTTGCTGTGGTGAGGAAACCTAGAGTCATCCTTACTAGTACTTCGATGGATGATTTTCCTGAAGAAGTTCAGGAATTGTTGGAAAATGTTTCCGACATAGTGATGGATGAGATTCCTAACTCATTACCACCCATCAAAAGTATTAGCCATCATATTGATTTGATACCAGGAGAAAGTCTTCCAAACAAAGCGGCATACAGACTGACACCTCGAGAGAATGAGGAGGTAAAGAACCAGGTCCAGGAGTTGTTAGACAAGGGTTTGGTCAGAGAGAGCTTGAGTCCATGCGCATTTCCAACTGTGTTGAGTCCAAAGAAAGATGGAGGATGGAGAATGTGTACAGACTCAAGAACCATCAACAAGATCACTATCAGGTATAGATTCCCTTTGCCAAGAATAGTTGATTTGATGGACTGTTTAAGTGGGCCAAATTTATTTTCTAAGATTGATTTGAAAAGTGGATATCACCATATCAGAATGAGAGAAGGTGATGAGTGGAAGACAACCTTTAAGACAAATGAAGGTTTGTATGAGTGGCTTGTTATGCCATTTGGATTAACCAATGCCCCAAGTACTTTTATGAGGTTGATGAATGAAATACTAAAATTTTTCATTGGCAAGTTCATGGTGGTGTACCTAGATGATATACTGATCTTTAGCAAGACTAAAGAGGAGCATTTAAGGAACCTAACATTGGTGATGAGGAGACTATAGTAGGAGAAGCTATTGATAAACCTGAAGAAGTCCTCTTTTATGAAGACATAACTCATTTACTTGGGTTTTGTGATCTCTTCAAATGAACTGAAGATGGATCCAGAGAAGGTGAAAGCAATCAAAGAATGGCCATCTCCAAGGAGCATGTTTGAAGTAAGAAGCTTCCATGGATTAGCGAGTTTCTATAGGAAGTTCATCAGAGATTTCAGTGGAATTTGTGCACCAATGATGGATATAGTGAAGAAGATGCACAAGTATTTTAAATGGATAGAGGAGGCCGAGAAGATATTCAATACACTGAAGGAGAAGTTAACAGAGTGACCAATTCAGGTCTTGCCAAATTTTGAGAAGACGTTTCAGGTAAGGTGTGATGCAAGTGGCGTTGCGATTCGAGGAGTTTTGAGCCAGGACAATAGACCCGTTGCTTACTTCAACAAGAAGCTGAATGAGACTAAGAGAAAATACTCCACCTATGACAAAGAGTTTTATGCCATAATCCAAGCCCTTAAGAAATTGAGACATTACCTTGTCCCACAAGAATTTGTCTTGTATAGCGATAACCAAGCTTTACAATTCATAACCAGATAGGGAAAATTGAATTAGAGGCATGCGAAGTGGATTGAGTATATGCAGAATTTTACTTTTGTCATAAAACATATTGCTGGGAATGATAACAAAGTTGCTGATGCATTGAGCAAGAGATGTTTGACTCTGTAGGAATTTCAGGTAAAGACCTTAGGGTTTGAACACCTTGAGGAAATGTATAGTGATGATCCAGACTTCAAGGAAGCATACAAAGCATGCACGAACCCTGTGCTGAGAGATAGGAGCCAGTGGACAGAGTATATGATTCAAGATGGATTGTTGTTCAAGGGAAATCAATTGTGAATACCAAAATGCTCAATGAGGGATAACCTTTTGAAGGAAAAACATAGTGGAGGATTGGTTGGACATTTCGGCCATGATAAGACATTTGCGCAGTTGAGTAGTTCATACTATTGGCTAGGTATGAGAATAGATGTAATAAAATTCGTGAACAGATGCAGGATCTGTCAACATGCAAAAAGGAAAAGACAAAACAATGGATTGTATCAACCATTTCCCATACCAGAGAGGCCTTGGGATGCAATAAGCAGGATTTTGTGTTGGGAATGACAAGAACACAAAGAGGATGCGATTCCATATTTGTGGTGGTGGATAGATTTTAAAAGATGGCACACTTTATCCCAGTTTAGAAGACCAGTGATGCAACACATGTTGCAAAACTATTTTTCAAGGAAGTTGTGAGACTTCACAGCCTAACCAGAAGCATTGTCTCGGACAGAGACACGAAATTTGTTGGTCATTTTTGGAGAACCCTATGGAAGAAGTTGGGGACAGATTTTTACTTCATCTCAACTTATCACCCTCAGACATATGGGCAAACTGAGGTGGTAAACATAAGTTTGGGAAAATTATTGAGGAGTCTGGTCATTGAGCACCATAATCAATGGGATCAGATTCTACCACAAGTAGAATTTGCATACAACGACTCACCAAACATGAGCACTGGGAAGAGCCCATTCCAAATATTGTATGGAATGCAATCTAGGGAGTATCTGAGTTGAGAGACTTGGAACATAGTGAGATCAGAAGCGCTGGAGAAGAAGATTTTGCTGCAGAAATGCAGAAGCTCCATAGCCATGTCAGGGGGCAGTTGCATAATTCTAGCCAAGAGTACAAACGCAAAGATGATCAACATCACAGAGAAATCTGATTTGAAATAGGATATCAGGTTCTAGCACATCTCAAGAAGGAAAGGTTCCCTAGGGGGACATATAACAAGCTAAAGATGAATAAGATAGGACCATGTAATATCTTGAGGAAGTTTGATGCAAACACCTATGAGATTGAGATGCTAGATGATGTGGGCATATTGCCCATATTCAACGTCTCAAACCTGTATTCTTACAAAAAGGATGACACTGAGGGATCAACAGATCAAGGTAAGATTTAGTGGGAGAAACAAATTCCTATAGTAGAAAAACCACAGATGGAAAAGATCCTTGATCAGAGGATTGGTAAGAATACCAAGAGGAAGACCCATTTTGAATATCTAGTCAAGTGGAAGGGACACCCAATAGAAGATGCCAGTTGGGAAAGTGAAGCTGATATCCAGAAGTATGGAAAGTTGATACATGAGCTCATGGAAAAGAGTCCATGAATTTTTGTCCAGGGGGAGTATGATGCAAGAGCATCATCAACAAGTACACGTGGCAGGACAACTCAGTGCCTAAGAGCTAATCTGGAGTCTTGAACGCTAGCCATTACTACAAATCTTTTGAAGCGATAGAAAAAAAAAGAGGAAAGATCACACACATGGAGACAAAATGAGCACGCGTGACTTGGGAGCTTAACCCTAGTCTCAATGTAACCACAATTAGATAGTAGTTAGTTTGTTTCTTTTGTATAAAGAGAGATTTTGTATGCCCAAAAGAGGGGTTACAAGAATTATGAGCAAGTCGGAATTTGTGAACAATAGTTGTTGCTTTGATTTTAGCTGTAACCATTTTCTTGATTTTGAATGAATATAACAGAGGAAGATTGATCCAATGTATGGTGTGAATATTGTTTACAATTTCCCTGTTGTTGTCGTTAATCTTTTCAAGAATGAATGAATCTTGCTATGAGTGCATGTAGATTTGAAATGCTTGTATAAATTTTAAAATCACTTTTCTTCGTGAGACGGTGCAAGGTGTTCACACAGTCCGCAAGGAGTGCGTTGACAGGGTCTGTTTCGACTCGTAAAGCTCAGGAGAAATAGCATAAGATTTCCTTTGCAAGGAGTGCAAAGTGCTACTGCAAGAAGTGCACAGTCATCGCAAGAACTCAAATCTGTGTAAAGATCTATTGCAAAGACTGCACAGGTCTATAATTTGACAAAGAGTCAAAGCGACTTCGTAAATAAGTCAAAGGACGAGAGAAAAGGAACGGCAGGAGGGTGAGAAAGAATTCTTTTCAAGAATCTTTGGATCTGAGTTTGACAAATTTCTCGGAAAATCAAGAAGTGCTTCGGAGATCGAAATATTTGAGGAGATCAAGCTCAAGAGGGGTATCAATTTCCAAGAAGTGCGGACAAGATCCAAGAAGTGGACTCGCAGGAAGGATAAAGGTCGAAGCCTTTAAATATTTCAAAAAATATTCTAAGTTAGAAGAAAGCGTAAGCTCAAGGGAAAAGATCTGGATCGTCTGATCAACATCCAGACAATGAGGAGTGAGCGCAAAGGAAACAATTCAACTGTCCTATCTAAGCACAAATAAAAGATCTCAACTGTTCGATTTGAGAGCCAGAGAAAGGATCTTAGCCATACGATCTGTGCGCAAAAGGATCGTAGCCGTCCGGTCAAGGTAAAGTGCACTAACCTTAAAGCTTTGAAAGTGTACAGGAGAATCAGACTTATGAAACTCTGAAATCATCAGAGCCATCCATTTTCAAGGAGGACACGTGGTGAGAG
Source organism: Picea engelmannii (assembly GCA_009831015.1). Lineage (NCBI taxonomy): Eukaryota > Viridiplantae > Streptophyta > Pinopsida > Pinales > Pinaceae > Picea > Picea engelmannii. Next base: position 68,567 of record ML779161.1, read on the forward strand.
ATCATCAGTTCACTGACTCACAGAGTGGAAAGGTCAAAGAGCAGAGTTGTGAGGATTCTCGAAGTATGAACTCATAAAAAGATCACAACCGTTGATCGTTCCAAAATCATCGAGACCGTCCATCGTCAAGGAAGACACGTGGCGAGAGATAATCATTTCACTGACTCATGACTTAAAGAAGTCAAAGGCAGAGTTGCAAGAACTCGTGAAGTGAAAAATCACAATTTGATCACAACCATCAATCGAAGGAGGGAGATGAACCGTAGATCTGGTCTTGTCGGGAGTTCATGACTCGGGAAATCAGAGGTAAGAGTTCTGAGAACCCGCAAAACACGAAATCATGATTTGATCTAAGCTGTCGGATCGAGGAGAGATCTGGACTATTGATTTTCCAGGGAGACAATTCGCAAAGTGCGAACTCGCGAAGTGCTCAAAATATTGGTCCATGGTCATAGTGAAGGGTCACATCGATGAAGGGGAATAGAAGGGCTAGCATGCGCTAGGCTCCTATCGGGATTTTGGGAGTCGGGAGAGTCAGAGTGAATCGCATGTAAAGAACCAATACACGAAGTCATGATGTGCCTTTCGATTAGGCGACCGGTCACAACCTTGGACACATAAAGGGAGGGGCTTAACCAGGAGAGCTAGCGCCTAAATACGTTGAAGCTTAAAGGTGTTAAGGAGAAGGCCGCAAGTTCCATAGAACCTGTGATTTAAGGGAAAGAGGGTCTGTTAAGTGGAATTGAGGTTCTTGAGGGGCCGAAGAGTTAGTCAGACTCAGTTCCTTGATCGATCCTAGACCGGGAGGTCGCGTAGCCCTTAGGATAGAAGGGGGGTCCGCATCAATACTCATTACTACAAGGAATATCCATTTCCATAATCTTGGGAATAAGAGACTTTGTGGTCTTAGGAGAATCAAGGATAGTCATAAAGGCTTTATCCCTTCAGGAATATCTGTAAAAATTCAACTTAGTGTTGATTATCTCCCGAGTCACAATGCTTTTAAATAAGCTGGATAATATCTCTTATTATCACATCTTGAGAGAAAACAATGAGGGGGTTGATATGTTTTCCAATGATCCTGTCAATATCCCACAAGTAACACTTAGGAAAAATGGGTTTTTTAGTAATTCAATCATGCCTTAAACTCAACCCCCATCCCCTCATGGTCATGTCAATCATAGGTTTTTAGGATAACATTAATGCTTGGTAGGAGACAACTATGTGGATTATGAACTCAAGGAACAAACCCACACTTTGCCTCATCTTGGGACCAATTTCACTTTGTTTCCCCTTCCCTTCTCTCTATTTGGTGTGGTGGGATTAAGCAAGGATTTGCTGAGGATGGTATCTACATTTTACATTGGATGGTTTCATAATGTTTATGGTGTGCAATTGTGAAGGTATGTTATTATTCCTTCTGGCACTTTGTTTCATAGAAAAATAGAGAAGTCTTCCTCTCACAACAAATTTAAGAAATTTATGTTTGGTTTTGGTGTTAGCAAGGAGGTTTTTCCTTGGACTTTCTAGATTATTTGGATCTATTTTAGACTCTGTCTCTCTTTTACCCTTTGGTATTTTTCATTTTTCATGGGAGGACTAGCTGTTGTTCTGTTTCTTTTTCTTGGAGTGTCTATCAACTTGATATTTTCAACCTTATTTTGTTTGTGGGTTTTTATTATCTCAAGACATCTTCACTTTGTTACTTTGGACTAGAATTGTGGAGAAGTATTGGTTGTTCACAAATCCAACCCTCTTCTTCTTCAAGAGGTCCTCCTTCTTTTCTCTAGTCTACATAACTCTCTTTATTTCTTGGTTAAGGCTATGGAAATATTACGATTTTTGCACTGTTATGGATGCTCAGTATTTCAGGGAAGTTTGCAAAGTTCTGAGGCGACATGAAGATGCTCTGTCCAACAATGATTTATATATAATGTCCCTCCTTTCCATCATTATTAACATGCCAAAAGGAAAAAAACAAGAGTAGTATGACAAGATTATGGGCATTCTTGAAAAATATGGAGGAAAAATATCTGAAACAAAAATGGATTGCTATGAGACAAATTTCTCCATCTAGTATGAGAGTGACACATGTACCTCTGATACTCCATCTACAATTTTGATTCTTGTATCATGAGACAATTACTTCCACATTGGCTTGTTTATAGCATGTTGAAGTCATCTAATGCCTCTTAGGACTCACGAAAATCACCTTAGTTAAGCGAAGAATTAAAGTGAATGACATTTTAGAATTAATGGAGATTATTTAAGTTAAATGCCTAAGTTTTTGGAATTAGTAACTTAAGTGACTTAAATTAAGTCATAGCCATTGGATCTAAAAGTGAAGGTGATATTAGATCTCAACCTTTGATCACTTTGGATATCTATGGTTTTGGTTAGTGATTGATTTGGTCAAATCTCAATATTATAAAAGGTATCCTAAGTGAGAGGAGAAGACATAGTGATGGTACACAAAGAGTGAGTAAGCATTCATGTGTGTAGGGGTAGGAGTCGAGGAAAGGGTGCAAAGGGGAAACAAGGTATATAACATCCAACTAGAAAGATCAAAGGAATGATATCGAGGTTTGTAGGGCTTGGCTATTTGCTCATTTGTCTTTTCTATGAAGGGACATTATCCTAGGATGGGAGCCTTGATTTTATAGCAATAAAATCATCATAGATATGGTTTTTCTGCAAGGGTTTTTCTAGGGGTTATTTACCCAAATTTTTTTGTGCAATGTGTTATTGTTTCCGTTTAATGCTTCTCTTGAATTTATCATTAATAACCGAGCCATACTATTATTCAGTAAATGCGTTTTTCTTGAAATTAATGGTCGGGTGTTGGGTTAAGAAAAAGTAACATGGTATTCGAGCGTGAACTTTGAAGGAACTAGATTTCATAGAGCGTGATATTTTGCAGGTATCCATCAATTGGAAATGTTTTTATTTTGTAGGCCAAGAAAAGGATAAAAAAGAAGAAGAAGAAAAATATCATACGACAGTTGTACGAAAGCCTCCGTACAATGTATGAATTGTACGACCATAAGAGTGTAGGGTTGTACAATGCATATTGGATATCAGGTCATAGAGAGTTTTAGCTGCTGGCTAAGGAAACTACAAGTGTGATGGTCAATAAGTAGCACGAGTTGTTGAGATTTGTTGCAACCAATAGAATGAAAGGATTGTGCATGGATCAATTGTCGTATTATTGTTGAAAAAAATGAGAGTGCCAAGGGTAGAAGATAGAACGATGACAACCACATGAAAGGATAGGAAGAAAACATGGAGTGGCAGAGAATTGATGGCCAGGGGCCGAAGAAATTTGCTGCATTTCCGCCAATAAAGGAGAAGCCACATGAAACTAGGCCTCTTGTGAAGAAAGGCCAACGTATGGAAAACAATAGTCACTCAGTAGAGGCTATGAGCTATCTAGAAAACTGACCAGTAGGGTCGTGAAAGCCTTGGGAAGACCCAAAAAATTGTCGGGAAGGACCCATAAATCCTTGAGCAAACCCAAAAACTTTTCGGGTAGTCTAGAAGAGGGATCGGGTATCCCAGAAAGTAGATGGGAAGCGAGCAAAAAACTCAGGCAGCTCTGAGAAAATTTAGGTAGGGGTTCATGCAACGAGAAACATATCTATTCAGCTTTGGGAATGGGTCCAAGCAATGGGAAACATATCTAGGTATCTTTGGGAAGGGGTCCGGGTAGTGGGAAACTCGTTCGGGAAGTGGGAAACAAGTCTGGGTAGAGGGTCCCAGGAAGGGATTCAAGGATCTAGTAAAATTCTTCGAAGACATGTTTGAGAGAGATGGAAGGGATACCTTTCATTTCATAGGGAACAACTAATTAGGTGGATTGGAGAGTAGGCATGATAACATATCTGATAGTGAAGATAGAGCCACCTTCAGGTGGTGGAAGTACCTTCTTCACTAAGAGGGAGTGTTGATGTTTGTAGCATCAGACAGGTACTTCCACATTGGCTTGTGTCTAGCACGTGGAAGTTGTCTAATGCTTCTCAGGACTTAGGGAATTCACCTTATTTAAGTGAAGAATCAAAGTGAATGAACTTTTTTAATTAATGGAGGTTAATTAAGTTAAATGCATAATTTTTTTGCATTAGATTAGATCTCAACCTTTGATCACTTTGGATATATAGGGTTTTGGTTAGTGATTGATTTGGTCAAATCTCAAGATTATAAAAATAATACTAAGTGAGAGGAGTAGACATAATGATGGTACACAAAGAGTGAGTAAACATTCAAGTGTGCAGGAGCAGGGGTTGAGGAAAGGGTGAAAAGGGGAAACAAGGGATATAATAACCAATTAGCAATATCAAAGGATTTATCTTGAGGTTTGTAGGGCTTGGATATTTTATGATTTGTATTTCCTATAAAGGGCCATTATCCCAAGACAAGAGCCCTAATTTTATAGCAATAAAATCATCATAGATTTGGTTTTCCTGCAAGAGTTTTTTGAGGGGTTGTTTACCTAGAAATATTTGTGCAATGTGTTATGGTTTCCATTTAATGCTTCCATATAATTTAATGTTAATATCCTAGATTTTTTGTTATTCGGTAAATGTGTTTTTCTAGGAATTAATGGTCGAGTGCTAGGTTAATAAAAACTAACATACATGATCGTCCATAGGTCAGATAGAAGATAAAAACAAGGGAACACAAACTGGACAACATACTGAGGAGTCAAAGAATCCAAAGCAACGTTCTAGTCCCTTGGAAACAAATCGACATCAACAATGATGTTTAATATTTTGTAAATCAATATACATATTGAATGTTTTCTATTGAAAATATACTTGTAATTTCAGAAATCTAGTAGCCGATGTAAATCAAGAAGGAAAGCCTTAGAATATAGGAAAGGTTCTTTGATGCTGTTGATACAATTTTTTAAAACAATAGTAAAGTTTTTTATGTAACTTTTTTCCATTTTGGCCACTGTAATACAAATTCACTGTTCTTGGTTTTATATAAAAAAATAAATATTTTTAGTTTTACATTAATTTCCCCTTTGACATGTAAGCTTTGAATATAAAAAGCATAAAATCCATATGGATATTTCTAATGGAGAAGTAATATCTCTTAGTATATATCTTCCACACCTAACCTAACAATCCAAAATCTCACTCTCAATGTCATTATCACATAAGTTTTATGAGTTTCCATTGTCCAAAGTTTAAATGAGAAAACATCTATATTGTTTTCAGATTTTTGAAATTCACTCTTACCAAACCATAAATAGTAATATTATTGATGATCGCCTTAATGGAAATATTATGTAGATTAAAGACAATGACATCGCCTTTGTTCATTCAATGATTGAATTATATCCTTCAGAATGCCCCTGACGTTCCTCAATTCCTGAGCTACTTCAAGTATTCCCCTAGTGTTCCTCAATTCCTAAGCTATTCTCCTCCTTCATGATAAGCTCATCCTTAATCAAGCACTACGCTACCAGTTTGTAGATGCTCAATGCTTGGACTGAATTGATAGTAGGTTATGATATTAAACATGAAACTTTCAAGTGGCATGCCAAATTGGAACTCAAACACCGAGGTAAGTTCCCTTGTTCCTTCCTATAATATATCTGTAATTGTTGGCTATAGATTTTAGATATGAGATCAATTACTAGAAGTAGGAAGAGATGGTCAAAATAATCAAAACATATTAATGATCACTAGAATAATGATTACTAGAATATCTATGATTAATATCCAATACAGTTTCCATCCAGTGTACATACAATAAAATCAACTAGTTTTCATAGTGAATCTGAATCAAATAGAAAATATTAAGCAATTACTTGCACAACCTAAAGGTCCGTGTTTTCTTTCTCATGAAGATCATAGGTTTCATATAATTTTTCATGACATGGAAGGGGGAAAACACAATTAGTATACCTGAGAGGATGTATGTCCATGGTAGTAACCAATATTTTCCAAATGCTTTCTTCTTGTGTAGGCACCCAAAAACAAAAACCGTCAATCTCCTTTGTGGTCAAGTTTATTCTTAGGAGTCATTTTTTTTAATGGTGTCTAGATACAAAAAACTACATGTTTACTTAGAATCTGGTAGCAAGGGAAACACCCATTTAATATTTGTGTGTGGGAGTAAAAAATCAATATTCATACCAAGAGAGACATGGGAAATTGGCAACTCAATTGTTTAATATATTTAAGCTACTCTTGGACTCATTGTTGAACCAACAAAAATGTGTTATCTAATTCACTATTGCATTCCATCCCCTAGATTTCACCTTTTGATTCCTCATTACTTGTGTGATGTAGTTGGAGAGGTAATGAATAAATAATAGGGGCCTTTACCCAACTAGTTGTTGTTACCCAACCAAATAATTTTGTTGGAAAACTTGAATCTTAAAAACCTTTGGTATCTTGTTGTGGTTAATCTTCAAGAATACAAATTTGAAATCCTTTTGAAATGTGCAATCATTCTCAAAGACAAATCGAATCACCTTTTGACTCTATTTCTGGAGTTGAAGGTGTATGTAGGTTTGGTTCTTAGTGAAGGGGATGAGAAGAAACTTAGTCTCCTGGTTATCCAACTCTCAATTAGAGTGAAGGAAAAGTAAGTCACTTCCAATGAACCAATTGATCAAGTGGAAATAGTAGATGAAAAGGTAGGGGAAAAGGAAGAATCACATGGAAATTGAATGGGAGCAAGACCAAATGAAGTGGACAAGGGGACATAGGCTATTTTTGAAAGAAAATGCAAAGGTTCCAATACCTATATCATGCAGTGCATTTGGAAGTAGGAACAAAAGAAACAAATCTTATTTTAGTATTGGAAATCGGCTAAGCTACCATATCTCCTTTATACACTGCTTCCTAACACTAGGAATCATGCATTATTCACCGTCAGTTGAGTAATGCATGCTTGCCACACATGTTTGCGTTGAGATTTTTCATTATTTTATTTTTTCATGTTAGATATTGTCACCTTTATGTGGTGCCTTGTGTAGATAAATATAAGGAAATGATAAAAAATACATGGGGTGGATTTCAGAACACTTTGGATATATTAAATTAAAGGGAAGTAGAGTTTAGAAAATAATTAAATTGAATTGTAACTTAATTTCTATTAAATTAGTATGGGTCTAGAATCCTCAACAACAAGAATACTTTGTCCTGGGTGATCCCCTCCATCCATAATATTAATTTTGTTGAGAGACAATTCATAATTCTAAGAACCCACATTTAGCATTTCCTTACTGACAATATTGTAAATCTCTCTAAATAAAATTTGGAATGTCGACATGAGATTAGTATTATCCAAAGATGATGTCTCAATGAATAACAAACCCTATGATTTATCAAACTTCCTCCCATGATCTACATCAAAATCGAGAGTGCTAGATGAAATATGTTGCAACAATAAAATCTAAGAAGGAAAACCAAGAAGTTCAATATGTGTCCATTGGATGAAGATTCAATGCAACTTTTACAAAACAAAGCACTTAAATGAAATGAAGAGAAATCTATGTGTGCATAGGGAGAAATCCAATGAGACTCTATTGAATAGAGATACGATGCATGGCTGCAAGATGTCTAGACCTTGTTCAAACATGCATGCTCCCACTACCCTGTCGATTATTTTCCCATGCCAATGAGACATTGAAGATCACAAGGTGGTAATATTCCATTTAACACGTATGTAGTGATGTTGTTTGTTGTTGTGATATTTGAAGATAAACTTCATTTTTTTCATTTTTTTCCTACTCCAGAATAGATATGATGATATTGTTGGCTACTCCTTAAACACCTCATACACACATAGACATATAGTGGATAATAAGAGACATGATGTGTAATTTTGAGAATATAGAGGGAAACAATATTGCCAACATTTTCTTAGAACAATGAGATGTGAGGGAGAAGATATCAATGCTACTTGTTGTGGGATAATGATTTCTAGCTTTGAATGGTACCCTCTTGCCAAAGGGAAAAACATGTACAAATTTGTAGGCTATGGCCTAGGAAATGATTAATTAGTTGTTTGATGTTTATTGGTTGGGTACTCTATGGTGAAGAGTCATCTCTCCAAAGATTGATGAAGTTTGTAATATTGTTGTAAGGATGTAATTGTAGGTACTGGAGATGAATGGAATGAACCCCCCATTTCAAATATTTTTCATTGTATTAAAGGTCTATTGTGATGGTGTATTCTTATTAATTTTACATTCTTACATTTATGTATGATTATATGATGTTGTGAATAGTCACACCTCTAGCATATTGTGATGCATGGCGTAATGGTGAACTTAATGGTCAATAGGTATGATTTAGGTTCTATTTTTTGATTATGAGCTTAGCTATGGTTAATTTTTTCATTTGTTGACCTTTCCCCATAAAATTAAGTATTTGAAATGCCCCTTAGATGAGAGATTCCCTATCCTCAAGGATTGATATACTAGTGCTCAACTACAACCCCTTTGTTGGAAACCCCCATGGACCCTGGTCTACTCATTTGAGCCAACAAATAGTTCTATTTCCAAGACACCGCCATGAAATGTGAGGGATCACAACTACATGATGGAGAAACTTACACATAAATATTGTTAAGAGTGGGTTGATGAACAAATCAACCTTTTTTCTAGACATAATAATCCACTGATTGGATGGATAGTGAAAAAATTTAATATGAATTGTTTTTTGATGATTTGTATGAAATATTTTGGGTTGAGGTTCCTACAACCATGTTTTAATGGTTGCATAGGATTGAAGAGAACTCGAGGTATCTCTACTAGAGAAGGGAAGGATGTAACTTGAAGCACTTGGAACTTAGTTGTTTTACAACAATACAATGACCTCAAAACAATAGTCATCGAATTTTGGATTATAAGAACCTTCAATGGATACATTATACAAGTTGCAATAGAAAAATGATAGTATTGTTCATGAGATGAAGAACAATGTCTAAAAGGAGCACAAGGGACACTAATAAAGGATCTCCTTACTTGGGTAAATTATTTTTAGTAAAGCAAGTGCTACTACCCTTTATCTTGTCGGGTATGGCAGTGTAAAACTTCGCGTTGACGAGTGGGATGTAATGGTGCTTGAAAATATGAAATCCCAAGGGAGGAAGGTACCATGGAAGAAGCATAAGGATGTTGATAATGAGTAGAAAGAGACTTTAAAAATGATAATATAACTGACTAATGGTGTCTAAATTAAATGAGAGAAATTTGTGAACATAGAGAAGCGTTGCGAAAGGAGATAAGCAATGAAGGAAGCAACATGTCATGATTGAAAGAGTTGGATAATTCAAGAAAATGAGGACCCCTGAGAGGTAGCAGAGCCAACATGATGCCTACACCTTAACAAACATGGTACCCAAGAGGAAAAAAATAAGTTTAACCTTGGGAACTTCTTTCAAATATGTCTTATTCCATGGTAAATTGTGCATAAAAAATAGATACACTAATAGTGCATTCATCTACTTGTAAAAATATATGGTCTATAATTAGACAATTACTTCCACGTTGGTTTGTGTATAGCATGTGGAAGTCATCTAATGCCTCTTAAGACTCAGGGAACTCACCTTAGTTAAGTGAATAATTAAGTGAATGACATTTTAGAATTAATGGAGATTATTTAAGTTAAGTGCCTAAGTTTTTGGCATTAGTAACTTAAGTGACTTAAATTAAGTCCTATCCATTGGATCTAAAAGTGAAGGTGATATTAGATCTTAGCCTTTGATCACTTTGGAGATATAGAGTTTTGGTTAGTGATTAATTTGGTCAAATCTCAATATTATAAAAGGTATCCTAAGTGAGAGGAGAAGACATAGTGATGGTACACAAAGAGTGAGTAAATATTCATGTGTGTAGGGGTAGGAGTCGAGGAAATGATGCAAAGGGGAAACAAGGGATATAACATCCAACTAGCAAGATCGAATTACTGATATTGAGGTTTTTAGGGCTTTTCTATTTGCTCATTTGTATTTCCTATGAAGGGCCATTATCCTAGGATGGGAGCCTTGATTTTATAGCAATAAAATCATCATAGATATGGTTTTCCTGCAAGGGTTCTTCCAGGGGTTATTTACCCAATTTTTTTTGTGTCATGTGTTATTGTTTCTGTTTAATGCTTCTGCTGAATTTATCATTAATAACCTAACTGTACTATTATTCAGTAAACATGTTTTGATTGAAATTAATGGTTGGGTGCTAGGTTAATAAAAATTAACATGGTATCCGAGCATGAACTCTGAAGGACTACATTGCATAGAGAATGATATTTTGCAGGTATCCATCAATGGGAAATGTTTTTATTTTGCAGGCCAAGCAAAGGATAAAAAAGAAGAAGAGGAAAAGTATCGTACGATAGTTGTACAAAATCCTCCGTAAAATGTATGAATTGTATGACCATAATACTATAGGGTTGTACAATGCATATTGGTACACAAGATATTGGTACACAAACTAATGGTACACAATCTACTAGTACACAAACTACTAGTACTCAAACTACTAGTATGTCGAAAGAATATTGGGAGAAGATGGATAAAAGAGCAAGGAGTATGATTCGACTCTGCCGGGAAGATTTGATGTTACTGAATTTGTCAGGATAATCTACAACCAAGGAACTATGGGAAAAGTTGGGGAATTCATATTAGTCAAAGTCCATGGTCAATAAGTTGTTTCTTCGAAAGAAGCTGTATCATCTTCGGATGTAATATGGAGATTATGTGACAGATCATATGCATGCCTTCAATACTCTGGTAAGTCAACTTGGCTCTGTTAATATTATGCTTGTAGAAGAAGATAAGTGTATTACTTTGTTATGTTATTTTCCAGACTCTTGATATAATCTGTTTGTAGAAATTGGTAGTACCACACAATCTACATTGAAGTGTGAGGATGTAGTTGCATTATTTTTATCAGAAGAGATGAGGCAGAAAATAATGGATAGTCATAACACATATGATTTATTTGTAAGAGGTTGTCCCCAAGATAAGAATACAAATAAGTCTTCGGGGGGGAGTGGGGGTGGGTGGGATGTAAATATAAAGGTAGATCTAAATCCCTAGGAAACTATTTGAGGAAATGATGGAAAGAAAGATTGCAGGTCTAAGAAAGTTGATAAAGAAAAGGGATCTAATGATGCCTTTTCCACAGAGGAAAACACCTCCAAAAAATGAGGCAATGTTTACTTGGAACTTACTGGTACACATGCAAATCATGATTTATGGTTGATCGAATTAGGTGCATCATTTCATATGACTCCTCACATGAAGTGGTTCATTGAATATGGAAAGCATGATGGTGGTGGTGTCTTCCTAGGAGATGTATCAATAACCAAAATCATGGGTGTTATATCAAAAAATGCCATACCTATGCATTGTTTCCATGGCCTAACCATTTCCCCAATCTTTCTAGACATTTTCCGTGGATATGCTCATAAGGCATGTTTTTTAAATTCTTTTGGAGAGACAACTTTGGAAAATGTCTAGAAAGCTTGGGGAAAGGGTTAGGCCATGAAACAAATGCATAGGTGTATAATTTTGTGCTATAACAATGGGATGTAGATGGGTTAAGATGTTGTTGAAATATGGAAGGATTAGAACTCTCATATAAGTTCTACACATTCCAGATCTATCCAGAAGCCTAATATCTATAAGTAATTTGGATGATGCAAGTGTGGGTACTTTATTGGGAAAGGGAACTTGCAATATGGTATGAGGAGCAATGGTTTTGATGAGGGGAGTTCAGTGTGGAACTCTATAAAAGTTATTGGGAATAAATTATACCGATGGGTGTAACAATTCTATTGTCCCTGAGTAGAGAAATAAATAATATATGATCCATACTTGCCCTGAAAATAAGACCATTTTGTGGCATGAAAGGTTGGGACATATTGGAGGAAAGGGAATTCAAACACTACAAGGTAAAGGTATGGTTGAAGGTATGTCTAGTTGCACCCTGATTTTTGATTTCTATGAACATTACATATAAGGTAAACATAATCAATTAAGATTCCCATTTGGTGTTACTAGAGCAAAGGGGATCTTAGAGTTGATACACATTGATGTGATCGGATTTGTGCTTGTTCCATCACTAGGTAAATCCCTGTATTATATTTCGTTCATAGATGATTTCTCAAGGAACACATGGATTTATTTTCTTAGGAAGAAATATGAGGTATTTGATAAATTTAAAGAGTTTAAGGCTCTGGTAAAAAATCAGGCAGAGAATAAAATAAAGGTGTTGAGGACAGATAATGGTGGAGAATTATGTGGGAATGAATTCGAAGAGTTCTATAAGAAGTGCGGTATAGAAAGGTAGAAGACTACTCCATACACACTTCAATGGAATGGGGTTGCATAAAGGATGAACATGACGTTGATGGAAAAATAAAGGAGCATGCTCAATGGTGCCAGGTTAAGACATGAATTCTAGGTAGAGGTAGTGGGAACTGCATTACATGTTAAATAGATCACCCTCATCAACGTTGGTGGAAAAAACTCTATATGAGGTATGGATTGGTAAGAAAACCTCTCTTGAAAATCTCAGAGTGTTTGGTTGTGATGCTTATGTACATGTTCCAAAGGAAAATAAGAGTAATATGGATAATAAAGTTGAAAAGTGTATCTTTATTGGTTATAAAGATGGTATGAAAGGTTATAAGCTTTGGAACCCAGAAACTAAGAAGACTGTTTACAGTCAATATTTTGTTTTTAGAGAGGTTAAAGATGTTTCCAAATATGAATTCCTACCAATGAAAGAAGATCTTGAGAAAATAAAGTTTGATTTGGATGATGAAAAATATGAATCAGAGAAAGAAGATGAATTAGAAGAAGAAGAACCTCATACTCCAGTATTGAGGAGATTAATGAGGGAAATAAGGCAACCGAAAAGGTATAATCCACCTATTTTTTGTGCTAATTTTGATTTATCTATTATTGATGATGATATTATATGTAACATCCCTGTTTCCCCCATATTGTAATTATTCATGATTAATTGTTTCCATGCCATGGCATGCAAAAAATGTAAATGTATTATTTATTAATTGTCTGTAATGAACCAAAGTGCTTAAAATCTCATAACAGAGCAAAAGTACACACCATGTACAAAATGTGAGTGTGGAGCACAACTCCAAGATAGATAAGTTACACAATAACTCCTTAAAGAATAGGGGAACCCCCTCCAAATAACCAAATACCTTTATACATCAAAATTCACGTCCTCGAATAATGAATACATGACCTCTATATATACCTATTCATACTTGCACATTGGACCCCTTTACCATTAGTCCGACCTTATTACATATATATTTACACATTACATGTACATTTAGGCCCATATATGCCCCCCCCCTTGGGGTCATATAATATACATTTAGGCCCATATATTCCCCTCCTCGGGGTCATATCATATACATTTAGCCCCATTTATGATCCCCTTGGGTCATAACATAGTACCCTCCTTCAAAAATCTTTGTCCTCAAAGCTTTACAATTAAAGGCTTCACATGTGATGAAACCAAGTAATATGATTTTCTTATGTTCCTGGTTTCTTCCTTCCATTGATGATGATCCATCCATCCAAAATCAATTATTTTTGGTTGTAATCCTTGGTGTCTAGTTATCACATGCTTTTATTTCCCTTGATTCCATGTATCATTTTTGAATCTTATCCAATTTGTATTAGATGTTGGTATATGATAATATCTTCTGGAATAATGGTTTTGTGATGTCACATTCCATGAATACTGATGAGTCTTCCATCATCTTCCTTGATAATGATGGTATTGATATTATTTTCTTCCTTGAAAGATTTCCTGATATTGAGGGTGTCGATAGGGTTTGACATTTGATGGTTTTTCTTCATTCTGCACACCCATTTCATCTATCTTCTTTTCAAAGACAATGGAATCCTTGATCATATTTGCTTGGTCTTTTATTACTCTAGCCTTGGATATAATACCATCATATTTGACATGCACATTCTCTAGATGGAGTTCAACTTCTTCAAGTATCTTCTAGTGACCTTCTTGAATATTGTTTTCTTTCTCTTTTTGAAGCTGCAATGTCAGCCAATTTATCAAATTTTGACGTCCTTCTTCAATTTTGGATTACATTTCTGATTTTACCTCATCTGTATTTAGGGATTCTTCAACCTTCTTGAAAATTTCCTCTTCAAGTATTTTGGTAGATTCTTCATCCACGATCCTTTCTTTTTAATGATCTTGACAATGATTCTTTTCTTCTTTCAATCTCTTAACCTCATCTAGTAGTTTTTTATTATGGTTTTGTAATCTCCATATCTCTTATTTATTTTTCAATTCTTCCCTTGAACCATCATTTTCCCACTTTTCTTTGCTACTCTTTTTGCAAGATACTAGATATATAAAATATGCAGAACATAAATGAAATGCTAGAAATGACAGAATAACAGTAAAATATCTAGCATAATCTTCACAATACACAGAAATGATATACGAAATAGCAACAGAAATAACACTTTGATTCAGATAGCAATGTTCACAGGCCTCTTCGA
>ML779161.1:88969-112539 GCA_009831015.1 Picea engelmannii
ATGAAATGCTAGAAATGACAGAATAACAGTAAAATATCCAGCATAATCTTCACAATACACAGAAATGATATACGAAATAGCAACAGAAATAACACTTTGATTCAGATAGCAATGTTCACAGGCCTCTTTGAGGGGGCAACCTCCAGTTGAGCAGCGCTCTGTTACAATAATCTCCAAGCTAGGGTTTTCATACCCTCGACCCTTATTTATACTAAATGTGTCTATTAAGAGAAGCATCTAGAGGAAGATCCTTCTAGAAGCGGAAGCTTCTTTTAGGTCTTCTTACATCTGCCTTATTCTATTTTATTGAAAGGTCTTATTGATATTGACCTTTATTACATCCGAATACATTGATCTACCTATGTGCGGGTTAGGACCTTAACACTTTTCTTTCTTTAAGTTCTCAATATCCTTAATGAGTGATTCATTAAGGGATTTCAACTTGGCGAACTCATTGATTTTCTTTGTAATACATTTTCTTAGCTCTTCATTATCCTTTTGCAATTTGGAGACATTTTATTTTGATTCCTTTAATTCCACTTGAATTTTATGCATNTTAAATCCTTGGTCCATTTATTTGAGAATGATTCTTCAAATACTTCCCTTGTGGTGCTTCTTCTAGTATCTTCGTCAAAGTTATACCACCACTTACCAATTTCACCAATCAAACAAATACATTCTCCAAAAGGAGTCTTTCAATTTTTATTTATCATTATCAACCATTCCCCAGGATTGATTTCATCATTTTCTTCATCCCCACTAAAGTTACATATTGTCATTGATTCTTAATCGAGGTCTAACGCAAACATCAAATTACAACCTCAATATATTAAGGATAAATATATAAAATAGTTGTAATCCTTATTCCAATATGATCTTCTATGTTTTCTCTTTCCAATGTCTTTTGAATCATCTCAATCGGACATTCCAATCAAACATTATGATAATTTTAAGTGAACATACCTTTGAAACCCTGATTTGGAGTCTGTCCTCCTAGCTGACCTTCCTTCTGATGTATCTCTGAAATTTAGGCCATTTTGAGTATGAAATTGCGACTTGTAGTACCCTAAAATGTCTTCTTTACAATGCCACAGGTTTGAACAACATTGGATGTGCCAAGTGGAAGTTATGGTAACTTCCCAACACCTTGCTTATTTTTGGTCTTTTGAGGAGAGCGAACTTTTACGGCGTGCCACACACACAATATTTGATATCTGATTCTGAAAATTGTACCAAAATGCTACAATATGTTCACTTTCTAATGCAACTAGTATCACTAGATTTTAATCCTCTTTGAAGAATATGTTACTATTTTACCCGAAACACCTGTTTGAGACTAGTTAATAGGACTAGTTAGATATCCTATCTTCGACAGGGTGTATCTGTAAAATGATGATGACCCAGAAGATGAAATGTTTACCACAAATACCTTGATATTTTCTCAGAATAAAATCTGATTTTCATGGTCTCAATCATAACAAAAAACATTTATAACAAAAGTTCTAAGATGAATTTCTTGGATAAGAAAAACCCTAGGATCAATGAGCTTTGATACCAAATGTAATGAACCAAAATGCTTAAAATATCATAAAAGAAAAAAAGTACACACCATGTACAAAATGTGAGCATGGAGCACAACTTCAAGATAGATAAGTTACACAATAACTCCTTAAAGAATAGGGGAATCCCCTCCAAATCACCAAATACCTTTATACATCACAATTCACATCCTCCAATAATGAATACACGACCTCTATATATACCTATTCATACTTGCACACTAGGCCCCTTTACCATTAGGCAACCTCATTATATATATATTTACACATTACATGTACATTTAAGCCCATATATTCCACCCCTTGTGGTTATATCATATACATTTATCCCCATATATGCTCCCCTTGGGTCATAACATTGTCACTACCAACAACTGACTATGGGGGTGAAGCCTTAATTATTGGCCATGATACCACTAGAGGAAAGAGTGAGGGAACATAGAGAGGGGTTCATCATGCTAAGATGACTCAATGCCCCTTTTCTGAAATAATTGAATTGGTAATAATATATTATTTCCCTTAGCCATGATTTCAAGGAAAATTAGTTAATGAGGGAGGATTGGTGGTTGAGAAACCAACCACCCTCAATGAATGTAAATATGGAAACAATACCTAGGAAAACAGAGGATGGAAACCAAAGGTACATCATAGTACCAATTCTGCAGTTCATATAGAACCACAAGTTCCTTTTGATAGAAGGAAGAGGACATGTCAAGAACCTTCCTGTGTGGGGTGTGTAATAAAAGAAGGCACAAAGGGGCATGAGGGGGAAACTGAGAATCAACATAGAAGGAGAGTTTGAAGGGAGTTCAGGGAGTCTTAGAGAGAAATATGTTGGTTGCAAGAATGGTATGAGAACCCAGGAACCCATCCTGAGCTGAGAGGCCATGAGCTTGATGCTGGGAAGACATTTGATAAACCTCAAAGAGGCCCGAGCTAAGAGAGGTGAGTGTAGATAATTCCCTTATGGTACCATGGCTTGAAACGGGGGTGGCATGCAACCAAAGTGACTGAGTATGCATAGCCTATGGTTGGGTGGAAAGGTGAACACCCACATTTAGTTGGATGGCTACATCTTGTGAACAGATAAGTACCTCATGTACTTTGTCTAATAGAATTAATTGTATGGTTGGATGCCTATAATTGTACCTTGGATTTGTATGCCTGGTTAATAGTGTGATTGTTTATCCCTCGATGAGTACTTCAAATTGAAATAAAAAGGGAAATTGTATGGTTGGTTATATCCTTTGGTTGCACTCATAAATGGTTATGATTGTTGGAGAGTTGAGATCCTATATTATCATAAGCATCGTTGTGGATATATATATATATATATATATGCACATGTGTGTCGTAGTGTTTGGAACCCTGCAACAAAGGATCCTTGTGGGATAAGATGAAGCAAAGGTACCCTAGGTAGGCAAAGGAGTTCCCTGGACNGGTTATGATTGTTGGAGAGTTGAGATCCTATATTATCATAAGCATCGTTGTGGATATATATATATATATATATATGCACATGTGTGTCGTAGTGTTTGGAACCCTGCAACAAAGGATCCTTGTGGGATAAGATGAAGCAGAGGTACCCTAGGTAGGCAAAGGAGTTCCCTGGACCAATGCGAGAATTCTTGAAACTCGTTAAACCTTGAAAGGAATCAGAGAAATTGTCGTGAAATTGATTAAGACCTGAACCAAATTGTTAAGCCAAAAAAAAGTATTGTTTTTCCTCGAAGGATCATGGTCATCAATTTGGCGCAACAATTGTATTTGGACCCTTGGTTGGTGTAGGAGTAGGATTAAATATCAGCTGTCGAGCTGGCGAGATAATATATCCTATGAGTTCATCACAGGGTACCATTCAAGGTAAGCTGCAGTCCTAGAGGAAATTCACTACGAAGGAGGTAATCCAATGATCCAGGTGGATATCGGTGGCCACCCACCTTTTCCAACTTGCTCAAAATATTTCTCGCAATTTTGGCAATTTACTATTTTTAGCAGTTTTTAACTTTCGGGGCCATTTTGAGGGCCGAAATGAAGGTTTTTCGGGATTGAGATTCTAAATGATAAATGAGGGCTCTGATTGAGCCCCCTAAATGAATCTCCTCGACGATACATTACCAATGGGCTATCGTGTGCCTAAAACGAATATCGTATGCAAAAGTTAAGACCCCAAGAAGTTGATGTACTAACTTACCCATACGGGGCCCACATGACTTTTGGCACTTCATCTCCTAGGGTTAGGTTTTTTGATGTATAGGGTTTTTGACATTCATTTTTATTGTAAAAATGCCTTCAAATCCTCATTGTAATCATCTTATTGCGAATGAGCGCATCTGTCATTTCTCTTCTTAGAGATAAGCCGTCACCATTCCAACAAGCTTGTTTTCTGCTGCATTTTACAGTTTCAACTTATTTCCTTATTGAATAGAAAACCAATTTTACTGTATCTCTGTTATTGTATGTTAAGAATATTTTAATAATTTGTATTCATTTGGTTCTACTCACAAAATCCATATCATTGGTATCAGAGCGGTCTGCTCCTTGTCGTCTTAATGCATGTCCCCAACGAGGTCAGGGTACAAAGAATTGGGTCTCCAACTTGTTTCTCTTGAGAAAAAAAGCTCTCGCATGCCCAATAAACCTCTCATGGAAGGAGAAAATAAATATGACAAGACATGAGATCCTTTCAAAATGTTTCTTGAGGAAACCCTCACGCAATAGAGGAATGAGATGATGGATATTTTCACGTAAATCATTCGACGACTGGAAACAAGCGACACATCTTCCTTGAACGGAGGCGCCGACCCATTCAAGGTACAAATCAACTTCGATATTCCTATATTTGAAGGTCAGATAGATGCAGATGTTGTAGAGAAGTGGTTGAATCTACTAGAAGGGTATTTTTCTATCCATAACTTTTCAAATAGAGAAAAGATTACATTTTCACTCCTCAAAGCCATTCCCCGTGTCAAATATTGGTGGGAAAATTTATGTGAGCAAAAGGAAACCGAGGAACCCTCATTATTTATAGTCACAACCACCTGAGAATCCTTCAGGGATGTTGTTAAGGAAAAATACTACCCTGTCAGAAGTTATGATGACTTGTATACCAAATGGACCACACTGCGGCAAGAAAGAGACCAAGCAGTGCCAGAGTTCACAAATATCTTCCATACCTTGCACACCAAGATGGGTATCAAATATTCAGAGCGACATATGGTTCTCAAGTATTGCGGTGCTCTGCATAGATACATCCATACCAAAATGGATTTTTTGGACATCTCATCCTTGGGCGTGGCCTACCGATATGCCATCAAAATCGAGCAGAAGCTCAAACAAAAGATGCGACAATTCGGGCCTGGGAACACCTCACAGCAAAATCCAGGATGGGGTGGCCCCAACCCACAGAACAAAGGACAAAGAAAACATGGAAAATATTAGTACAACTAGTCCAAACCACAAGCAAAGAAGGACACCGAAAAAACAAAGAAAGATACCAGGAAGTGGTGCGAATTCCATAAGAGACGTTGGCATAACACTGCTGATTGCCGCTCAAAACAATCACTAGTGGCCAAAGTGAAAGCCTCTAAATTAGATGTGGGTTTTGACTCTCAGTTAGAACCAGAAAGGGGAAGACAGATAATTGATGCAGAACCCAGTGCCACCATTGCTACCACCAAGATCCATCTTGGTGAACCAGATGAGACAGAAAAAGGTGAGTGCCTCTTTTATTCACATATTTGGGTAAAAGGCACCCCACTGCACTTCATCATTGATAGCGATAGCCATAAGAACCTCATCTCATAAGAGGTCATCAAGCAGCTAGCCCTGCCAACAACGCCACACCCACAACCCTACACCATTGGATGGCTCCACCAAGGAAGCGATCTCTGCGTCAGCCAATAGTGTCGACTGTCGTACGAAATCAAGCCCTTCAAAGACGAGGTATTGTGTGATGTTTCTCCTCTCAAAGTTTGTAATGTTATTTTGGGCCAACCTTATTTATGGAAACGTCATGTTATATATGAGTCTAGGAATCGTAGTGTTATTATTACTTTGAACACAAAATTGTACATGATACCCGAGATAGTCCCTCCTAGTGCTATTTCCTTGATCTCTGCCAAGCAATGCAGGAAGGTCATCTCTCAGACCAGGAAATTTTTCTTCTTTGTGATTCGCTCTCAAAGTGAGAAAAATATCGCAGCCACATCCAAGACCTCTGCGATCGATCTCTCCACACAACAGAAGCAAGTATATAAGGTCATGGAAGAATACTCAGATATATTCTCCTCTCCTATGAGGGTACCTCTGCACTGCCAGGTCAAGCATCCCATCGATCTGACCCCAGGTGCACCGCTACCCAATGGGCCATTCTACCACTGCTCTATGTTAGAACACGAGGATATCAAGAGGCATATCCAAGAACTTCTCCACAAGGGGCACATACATCCCGACTCATCACCTTGTGGGAGCCCAATCGTGCTAGTGCAGAAGAAAGATGGGACATGACGACTTTACATTGATTACTGGTCCCTGAATAAAATCACAATCCAAAACCGGTACCCGATTCCCCGAATCGACGACCTCCTTGATCAACTCACGGGGGCCAAATACTTCAGTAAGATTGATCTGAAGTTTGGATACCACCATGTCCCAATAGAACAAATAGATGTATGGAAGACCGCCTTCAGTTCAAAAGAAGGTCTTTTCGAATGGCTGGTCATGCCATTTGGTTTGACCAATGCTCCAACAACTTTTATGAGGATGATGGATGATATCCTACGAACTTTCACCAATAATTTTGTAGTGGTGTATCTGGATGACATCCTCATCTACATAAATAATTGGGTGAAACACTTGCATCATATTCAACAAGTTTTGCACACCCTGTGGAAACACACACTATATGCAAACTTGGAAAAATTCTCCTTTGGCATGGACAAGGTCCATTAATTAGGCTACATCGTTGATCGACATATTGGTGTGCATGTGGATCTAGCCAAGATCCAGGTTATCCATGACCGGTCAACCCCAACCACACTCAATGAACTTTGGAGCTTCTTCGGCCTCGCCAATTTCTATCGCAGGTTTGTGTTGGGATTCTCTCATATTGCATGGGCCCTCAGCCAAGTAACTGGGGGTGGCGGTAAGGAAAAATTTGTGTGGGTCTGTCCCAACAAAAATCCTTCGATGAATTGAAGAAGCGTTTGTGCTCATCCCCAATAATTTCATTATCGGACCTAGAACATCCCTTTGATATCAAGATAGATGCTTCAAACTATGCTGTGGGTGCCTTTCTCACTCAACACAGACACCCCGTGTCATATCATAGTGAGACACTATCAGATGTTGTTCATAAGTACCCTACTTACAACAAATAAATGTACTCCATTGTGCAATCCTGCCACCAATGGAGACATTACATTCTTGGGAAGGAGACAATCATCCACACTGATCACAAGCCACTACAGTTCATGCAGACCCAAGGAAAATTGCAGAATGACTGCCATCAAAAGTGGTCCACATACTTACATCAGTTCCACCTCAACATCAAGTATAAAACATGAAGTACCAACTGCGTTGCTGATTGAATCAACCAACCTCCATTCACGACACTCACCACGATGCTAGACTCTTATATCCATGAGACCTCTGGATGGCCCCACCTCTACGAGACAGACCTTGAATTCTCCACCACCTACCAAATGTTGGGTGCCAACTTAGTGGTCACTAATTTCCATATTCAATATGGGTTGTTGTGTCGTCTGGGCCATCTCTTCATTCCACCAAGTGAGCGCATGAAGCTAATTTGGGAAGCTCACTATAGTTGGGTGGCATGACACTTTGGCGTCGAAAAGACAATGGCAATATTGTAGAAACATTTCTACTGGCCAAACATTTGACAGGATGTCGGCAAGTATATCAGGTCCTACACCACCTATGCTATTTCTAAAATGACCACTAAGAAACAGAGCCTATACACCCCTCTACCTACTCCTGAGAGGCCATGGGAATCCATCTCAATGGACTACACATCAGGCCTCTCATCCACCAAGATGGGAAATGACTGTGTTTTTGTGGTTGTTGATCGCTTTTCCAATATGGCAATTCTAGTCACCTGCAAGAAGAACATCATAGCATAAGCCACTGCCAAACTCTTCTTTGAATGAGTATGGGTACATTTTGGGATCCCAAAAACCATTATTTTAGACCGTGATAGTTGGTTCCTCAACACATTCTAGTCGAGCCTCTGGTCATTGCTGGATACCAAGCTCACCAAATCCACTACCTTCCACCCTAAGACAGATGGCCAAACTGAGGTCGTCAATCATCTGATCGTACATATCCTATGCATGTACAATTCAAAACACCCCCACAAATGGGATGAGAGTCTTCCCTATGTCCAACATAGCTACAAATGATCCCTGCATAGCTCAACTGGCCACAAACACTTCCAAGTGGGGTTGGGATTCCAACCATTGGGCCCCATGGATGTTGCATTACCCCTGGTGACCACCTCGACTGACTCATCCCTTGCTCCACTAGAATATGAAAAATCCACCTGGTTCATTGAGCGGATCCAACACATCTGCCAACAAGTTCAGGATATTCTACAAAAGTCTAATGCCAAGTACAAGCAACACCATGATCAACATTGGGTGCCACATAAGTTCCAGGTGGGAGACAAAGTTTGGTTGCACTTGCAGAAAGAACACCTTACAGGGCCCCATAGAAATCTTCACCCACTCTGTTATGGGCCATACACCATCACCAAGGTTGTGGGTGACAATGATTTTGATCTCAACATTCCCCCTTTCCTTGGCCTGCACCCAGTCTTCAACGTGGCTCTCCTTCGGCCATATTTCCCACCATTATTGGACACCTCAGAGATAGTAGAGAAGTTGACACCAATAGAGCTCAACCCTGACTGCATGAAACATGCATCCAATGATCATATTATGGACACACAGATCAAGGGCACTCGACAACAAAGGATCTAGCTTTATCGAGTCGTCAAAGTAGGGAAGCTCCTGCACAAAGGCAAGTGGCTCACCCAGGGCCAAATTCAATAGAAATGTCCTCATCTGATGGGGGAAATCAACGAAATGGATACCATTGCTTCCTAAGGAGGGAGGATTGATCCAGGTGGATATCAGTGTCTACCCACCTTTTCCAACTTGCTCAAAAACGTTTTCTGGTAATTTTGGCAATTTACTATTTTTAGCAGTTTTTAACTTTCGGGGCCATTTTGAGGGCCTAAATGAAGGTTTTTCAGGATCAAGCTTCTCAATGAAATCCAAAGGCTCTGATTTATCCCCCTAAATGAATTTCATTGATGATATCTTTCCAACATGCTATCATGCACCTAAAATGAATATCGTATGCAAAAGTTACGACCTCAAGAAGTTGATTTACTAACTTACCCAAACGAGGCCCACACGACTTTTGGCACTTCATCTCCTAGGGTTAGGTTTTTGGATGTCTAGAGTTTTTGAAATTCATGTTTATTGTAAAAATTCCTTCCGAGCCTCATTTTAATCATCTTCTTGCGAATTAGCACAACTGTCACTTCTCTTCTTAGAGATAAGCCGCCACCATTCCAACAAGCTTGTTTTTCGCTACATTTTACAGTTTCAACTTATTTCCTTATTGAATAGAAAACCAATTTTACTGTATCTCTGTTATTCTGTGTTAAGCGTATTTTAATAATTTGTATTCATTTTGTTCTTCTCATAAAATCTGGATCATCCAAGGATAGATCTGGCCCATTATCGAGACCTAAGAAAGATCTGAGTCTATCCATTTATCGTGGGGTGCCATTCAGAGTAAATTGTGGAGATTAGCTCCGATGAGGAGGCTCCGAGGGAAGATATAGATCATTGATTGGAGCCAGGGTTAGATTGATATTAGTCGTTGATCTTCCATAAGGTCCTAACAGGTTCCTTGGTGAGTAGTGAAAAGGGGATGATGTCACCCCAACCAACATGCTTGGGGCACGTGTCAACAACTGGAAGATAGAAATAGATACCTCATGATGATGTGTAGACCCACCTCAAGCCAAGTGTAACAACGTGGGTGGTGTGACATGTCAAGTAAATATTGTTCCATGTGTCATGCCAGGTGGCAGGGCCACCATTCAGGATAGGTGGAAACCAACATATACAAAAGTGGACACATGTTAATTTGAAATTCATAGGATAGGCCAAGTATGAGCCTCATCGGTTTTGTACATGAGGACATGTGTCTTAATCCTTTCCATTAGATCTCTGGTGAAGATATCCTAACCATTCATCATAGGGTGCTATTCAGACTGAGTTACAAAGATACAATCTGATGGAGGAGCTCTATGAGGAGATATGGATCATTGATCTGTCGAGATAAAAGGAGGTCTAAGATGCAATCATGATCGTTGATCTGTTGGGATCGAAGGAGCTCCAAGAGAATATCTGGACCGTCGATATTTTGAGATAAAATGGAATCAACGAATGATCTGGGTCATTGATATTTAGTTAAGGGCTTAAGGGGATGGCATTGATGGTGCCACATGTCGAGCATAGATGGTGCCACATGTCGAGCATAGAAGGTGCTATGTGACATAGTGATATGGAACATGTAGGTGAGATTCTATGGGAAATATGAATACCACATGTTAGGTGGCGATGGTGCCATGTATCATGTAGAGATGATGTCACGTGTCAAGAGGATTTGGCACATGTAGGTGAAAATCTGAGAATATCTGGGTTGTGTGTCGAAGTTTGAAAGGTTGGCAAGGTCGTGTGTTAGCCAAAAATGTCGACGACAATGAAGACATTGACGATGTGATGAGAGCTATTGATCGGTGAGAGGTCATAGTTAATATCCACTGTAGATTCCCGATGAACCCTTTATAGGACACATAATGAGTGACGATGTCACGAGTGACATGGCATGCCAGTGTGACAACCAATTGGTTCCTAGGGTGACATGTTTCACCTGTTGATTGGTCAGAGGAACCAGAATGGTCCCGAAGGTCTAAGAGGCCCTTAAGGTCTAGGATCACAATGTAGATCGTTGGACTTCCCCACTTGAGAGATCTCTACCATATGTTGGCAGAGTGCCGATGTTACACGTCGAAATTACTCACTTCGATAATGTCCCATTGTCATTGTCGTAAGTGTCGCAAGTGTCACAAACATCATATTTTCGTTCCGCATGTGTCGCATTGTGGATGAAATCATAATAACACTTGGTACACCCTCTAAGATTTGTTAGAAGAGGAAAACATGTCATTTGGAAAAGCTTACAAAATTTTTTCCCTGAAGAAAGATCATCTTAAGTGAATTTTTGGAGATCAGGGCCGATCTGTTGAGAGAATCTTGGGGAGGAATCCCCCTTATCTCTAAGGACAACTAGAAATCATCTGAGTTAGTTTGGCGTGAATCCAAGTTATAGGATGGATCTAAGGAAAATATCACAACTGATGGAGTCATATCCTCAACTTATTCCAAACATAGCTAAGATGGTTGAGCCTCTCAAAGCCTATATAAGGAGGCATTCTCACGGTAAAAAGGGAGGAGAATATCAATGAAAAGTATTGTCATTTTGATCGTGGGTATTTCGAGCAAGGGGTTGGATAAGGAGGACTTGGTGAGGTTGATGCATCTTCATATACAGATTGTAAGTACCTTGTTATGTTCTCATTAATATATATGCTTGGCCTATTTCCTTCAAGTTTGTGTACGTTTACATAGGCTTGTCTCTTCTTGATAAATCTAGTTCAAACTAATCTTGGTAGAATAAGAATCATGCATTGTCTTTGTTGTCTATTGAATTGAAGAACTCATTAAAGGGCTTGAAGATCAAGTTCAGCCTAGACTGAGCAAGGACAAGCTTAAAAAAAAGGTACACCATGCTTTCTTCCTCTTTTTCCTTTGAAAAATTTAGCTACATTTAAAAGAATGTGAGTGTTCATTGTTAGCATTTTCTGTCTTGGACATAGGGGTCTAGGATCCAAGAGGACATTCACCTGTCTGCAGGGGAATTTTCCTACAACATAAATTGATGACTCCACTGGGGAACAAAGCTTTCAGTTTTGGTTTCTTTCCTTGGTCTTGTCTTAGCTTTTTCTCATCTTCAGATCCTACTCACTCTATTTTTCCTCTTATATACATGTGTTGTCAGTCCTGAAGTCATCTTACACATGCTAATGATCAAGCCTTCCAGATTTTTATTTTTGGGTTGATTATTTTTTCATTCTCAGAAAACAACGCCCTTCTTCCTTTACAACCAGAGCATTGATTTTAGTATTGACACTCCCCTGCAGTGCTTTAGGGAGCGCTGTAGTGCTCTGGTGCTTATACAACCAGAGCACCAATTTTTCTCTCTGTTGAAAAATTGTTGGATATCTGTGTTGGGTGTGATTTTTTGAGTTCTTCTTTTGCTTAGGACTTTTTCTGTTAGTTTGTGTCTTCTATAAAGATTGCAACCTGTTTCTTTCTAAGAGTTTTTGGTCTTTGTTTAGATTTTTAAATATAGATCTCCTTCTTTTTAAAATCACTCTTTCTCTTTGAGGATTTGAGTTCATTTTCGATACTTTCTCATTCATCTGATCATTTGAAAGTTCTTATAAGGAAGCCCATAGATCTTTGTATCTTTCCAAGAAAATTTCTTAAGTGAGTTTTGTTATTTTGGATTTTTTTTGAAAAGTTTAATTTTTTTTTGGTTCTTATTAGATTACTGTGAGAGTCTTCTTTTGTTTATATGGCATTTGCTTCCAATTGTCTAAAACTACAAATAGTGAAATCCTGTTGGCATAGGAAGCACTGAATCAAATCAATTTATGTTCATATTTAAACAAAGAGACATCTTTTCATGATTGGTTTTTGGATATTAGAAACAATTTCTGAATAGTTTAACATCGAATTGAATTCTTCATGAAAACAATTACATGAAATTTCTACATTCTTGTGTTTGACAGTGAAAGAAAGAAAATTCTTCTCCTTCCCATAAATAGAAGTTCATTGAAAGAAATGATTGCTTATCATTTTTCTTTTGTTTCTTTGGGATTCGAGTCATAATATCATTAGTTTCACTCTCATTCACCTCTGAGTAAAGAACAACCATCAAAATCAATGCTAATTAAAATTTATCTAGAAACTTTTTCTTTTTAGATTCTTTCACCAACATTAGACTAGGATTAGTGCTTTGGATTAGACTGTGAGTACAACTCTCCAAAGCATTCAAAACAAACTTAGCATCTTGTGATAGGGAGAGAAAATCCAATTTTCGTATAAGCATAGCTGGGATCCCCCTCTCACATAGGGGTTACACACATGGTCGCGTTCGAGTGAGCCACAGAGATTATCCCTCCGCGGTTTAACTGTTCGTAGTAGTAAGATCGTATATTGGAGGTTATTATTGAGGTCCAACTATATTCATTTGGTCTCGATGCTTCATGAAGTCCGAATCTGTTCAGGGTCCTCTGGAGTTCTGTCGGTTCACTTGTCCTCAGTTCTCTCAAAGGATTTTAGACTTGTTATCCTGTCCATACGTTCAGACTAGACTGTCGACTGTACCCATCCAGAGGATGATTGGGAGTTGGTGTCCTTAGTAGCTAAAATATTTAGGGTCTTTACACAAGGTGACAGTGAAGAGAATTCTTTGTTGTACCTGGGACAAACATTGGTCAAACTCACTCGGGCTCCTTGGAGGGTAAATCCATGATTACTGTGTGGAATCTTGCACCAAGGCGTAAGTCCTTTAAGCAAGTCACCATCGTAACTGTTCCACTAGATCATATCCCATTCCCTTCTCAATTTGATCATGTGATGTTGGATTTCATCACCAACTAGTACAATAATTGAGAGAAGGTTTGTTTTCTTGTTGGTTCTTCTAGATTTTTTTTTTAGCATGTGCTGTTGATTTAATGATTTTTCAAGATTGAGACTGTAGATGATAAAGGTCTTCGTATATCACATAGGGTGAAAGGGTTTCCTCTGGAATAAGTATACAGACCTTTACCTCCTAATGCACCATAAAAATTTTACTGTGAAGGGGTAGAAAATTACTCCGACGCTGGGAGCACTGCTACTCCTTTGTTAGAAAATCCTGAAAGTGCCTTGGTTACGGTTGAGGATCCAATTCCTCATACTACCCCTGTGTCAAGAGATTATATCAAACCACTCCTTGTTCGATTAGACTCATTCGGTAACATAATAGAAGAATAAATTGAACGTTTACCGTTGAGGCCATATACTGAAACACAGATGGAAAACACACAATGTGATTATGATGAATACATAACTCTTGTTCGGTCTACTGGCATGGTAAATACACAACAAACACTTGTTCGTTCCATATGGAAGAATCCATTGGGACGTGATCTTTATGAAAATTTTTACTTCAGTCAACCACCTCTTGATCCTCATGACCGTTTTTCCGCTAAGGCAGGACCGTTCGATCAGACTATTGATCATCCCATTGAACATGTAGTTGATCCCACTGCTACGTTAGCACAAATCCACCTTAATGCTGGAGTTGTAACACTTAATCATGCACAATATACTTCAACTATTATTCCTACCACCACACCTCTTCACACTACATTTCCTGATGTTCCAAAGGATCCTATTGGAACACCTTTACATCAGAGAATGCAAACCATTGCCATACATACACAATCAACTGTGGGACAAATATCGACTGGGGGGAAACCATTGTCTAGTGGACCTATCCCTCCTGGGGGGAAACCATCATCTAGTGGGCCCATCCCTCCCAGTGGACAACCACCCTTGCACATTCCTGTCGGGGGACAACCTCCCTTTACTGGCCAAACCACACTTTTCAATCAACCTATGGTAGGGGGAAACCCTATTTTGCTGGAAACCCTTCACAATATTGGGGAGTACCTCAAGGAAGTAAATTTAATCAACCTCACCATGGGAGGAAATCATACCATAACCCACAAGGAGGAGTACCAAATCATGTTCTTTCTGGATTATATTTTGGACAACCTTATCCAGGTGTCCCAAATCCCACCTGGGGTCCTCAAGGAAAACAACCATATCCTCCCCAAGGGTCTAATGTTTACCCTCCTCAGGGACAAACTGTTTACCCTCCTCAAGGGAAAACTATTTATCCCCCACAACTAAATCAACTGACTTATACTCCTTCGAATCAACCCGGTTTCACCCCACTCATGAATGTTCCTCAACAACAATCAAATCCTGCCTATACTGGTCAACAAAAACAACCATATATGGGAGGGCCTACTGGATACAATTATCCATCTCAACCGGTTTACGACCCCACTGGTGTCCCTATGCCACATCACTATCACCCTTAGGTTAACCGACAACTACCCTTTCTCGCCACACTGGATCTACCAGACTTGTCTGGGTTGACAAATGATCCCTTATTCCGTTTTCCTTTTTGGACAATAATTCCTGCTAAATTATCTTCTGACATCCCCAAATTTGATGGTAAAACTGGGGAAGACACGAACAACCATGTTATGAAATTCCATTTATGGTGTTCATCAAACTCATTGATGGATGATTCTATAGGTTTTCATATTTTCCAGCGTACACTCACGGGCTCTGCAGCCAAATGGTACATTGAACTTCAACGTGGTTCCTTTCAAGATTTCAACTCCTTAGCTATGGATTTTCTCACACATTTTCAATTACCCATCCGTTACGAGATGTGTACTGAACTTTTAACCTCCCTTCGTCAAACAAACTCTATACATATGTCTGATCACATTTATGAATGGAGATGACAATGAAGGTTGATTAAAGCGACCATTCATGACCAACAATTGGAAGAGTGGTTTACTAAATCTCTTTTACCCCCAATAACTTGTGATGTCACCATGAATGGTGTGGTCACTAATGAAGAAGCCATTTCCCGAGCTCAATACTTAGATTTGGTTTACTCCAAATCCGGTACATTGTATGAGTTGATTCCAAATGCTACCCATACTCATATCGATCCATCCAAACCTTCCTCCACGACACATGCAGATGGAGTTATCAGTACCTTCAAAAAATAATCTTCATCGCATTCAACTAGAATGAAAAATCACTCTGTTTCTGCACCTGTTACTAGTTGGAATTCACTCTCCTCTACCTCCCTCCCGACTCAAATCTGTGAGGTGAATGCAGTTCAATCTGCCTCTTCACAACAATCCCGAGGTAAGAAGAAAATGAAAAATAAACCCAATAATAATAATAATAATAATGAAAATCCTAAAACACAAACTCGACCACCTGCTACTGAAAATAAACCACAACGAAAACCGAAATTCCCGTGTATTATCTGTGGTGATGATCATTTCACCCGAGACTGTCCACATCACGATGAAGTTGCAAAACTTTTCAAAGGTAATTCCCAACCCACCGTGTTAACACAACCTTTTTCTCAGCAGCAGTCCATGGTTTCTCAAGCACTTGCCCCTCCCATAGGGGGGAATTCCAAGCATCCTCCTAATGATGAAGCCTCAATGAGTGCTCATATTTATATGTTCAATGGGATTGATTTAACCAGCCACACCACCAAGTATGACACATCGACTAGACCTAATAAAGCAAAGGTCACTAACGGTACTCCACCGGATCCATATCCTGCCTTCGTTAATCTTCCATCTGGGTCACTTCAGATTGAGAAACCTACTTTTGAATCTGTTTTATGCCCTCCCGAGAGCACTATTCACAAGTCAAGTTTTAATCCTAGTTCAAGTTCCACCCAGAACTACAACATTTTTGAAGATTTGGCTCAATCACCATGTGATATGTCTTCTCTTGAAGTTCTACAACATTTCCCGAGTCAACATAGAATTCTCTTGGCTACAATCGACATCATTGATCCTGTTGGGCCTTGGGTATGGATTAATAAATAAAGCGAAGAAAAAGGAAGAGAAAATACGAAATACGAACTGTGCGAAAGACACATTGACTGAGATCAGGTCGAAGTGGTTAAAGAAGAAGAAAATAAGGAGCGAAGTAAGGGAAAACAAGCCGTTGGAGGAGAAGATCGAGGAGAACATATAAACAAGCAATACAGATTGTGGACAACTCAACAAGAAGAAAAATCCACCAATGGATGCTTTGGATCATTTCGCGGGAAAGAAGGAAAGACAGGTTGGTGAAGCCCGAAAAATGTGGGTCAAGTTGACCTAGGGTTTTAGACACCTGGGGTTTTGGTAGTTAGGGTTTTGACACCTAGGTTTCGACCTAAGGTTGTTCGAGAGCTATTGTAATGTATAAATAAGAACCTAGATGGGAGAAGAGGGGTTCGTCGGTGTGGGTTGTTGTTGCTGTGATTGTTATTGTTGTGAGAGAGAGAAGTGTTGAGAGTGAGAGCCTTCTGGTATAGTAAGATCTTCAACTGGGTGTGAAGATCAACCCTGCAGCTAGGTGCACAGGGAGGGGAGAGAAAGAGAGAGATCTGCAAGCTAAGAGCGCAGATAGAACTGTATGTTTTATATAATATCAAGAAACATAGTTATGTGGACGTATCCCTAGGGAGGGGTGAACCACGTATATCTGGTGTTATGTGGGATTGATGCTGTGTTCTTTTGCCTTCTGATTACTCTGTTATTGCATCATTGTGTTAGATCTGAGATATAACTGTACGAAGTAGGTTTGAGTTGGTAAATGATATCTAGCTACTGTGTTGTTATTGTTTTGGATCCACTTTGCATTTCCTCTGGTTGTTGACACCCGTGTCCTGCAACCCCCTATTGCTACTTTAGGTGGACTACATCTGCTTCGCAGGTGTTTCCAAAAGGGAAAGTAGTTATGGATTGTTGGTGCGCTGTTAGAGATGAACCTTGGGTTTGCCCCTGTGCCAACAAATGGTTCCATTACCGGGACAACACTGACAAAGATTTGCAGTGTGAACAGAGATAATTGGGATTTGTGAGTACCAACAGTGTTATGGACCTATAGAACCATTTGTAAGAAGATGAAAATGCAGACTCCCTTTAAATTGGTTTATGGTCTAGAAGCAGTAGTACCTATGTAATATTTAGTTCCTAGCCTGAGAATTGCAGCATTCATAGATATGGATGACAATGGCGCTATTCAAAATAGGTTTGCACAGTTGGTAGAATTAGAGGAAGATAGATTTATTGTAGGATTCCATCAGTAGGTACAGAAGGAACGAGAGAAGGCTTACCATGACAGACACATCAGGAAGAAATCCTTTAAGCAAGGAGATATGGTATTGGTTTATGATAGCAAGTTCATGAAGCATACCGGGAAGTTCAGGGAACATTGGTTGGGGCCATATGAGGTTTCCTATGTTACAGAAGGAGGAGCTACGCAATTGAAGAGTTTGAATGGAGAATGGAAGGAAGGTTTGGTGAATGGGAGCTGGTTGAAATTGTACTATGACAACCAGCTACCTCGTAGCTCTTGGTAGAACCAAAAGAATAAGGGTCTAGGTACCAGGTGCAGTTGAAACTGGGTACTAGACACAAAAAAGACAATCTGCACATAGTGGGGAGAAACTGAGCAGAAAGCACAGGCTGCGCTGTGCAGTCTGAAGTTGAAGTGAAATGGAAGATTCAGATCTACAATGCCTGGGGACGAGTCACATGTGAGTGTTGGGGGCCTGTTGGGCCTTGGGTATGGATTAAGAAAGAAAGCAAAGAAAAAGGAAGAGAAAATATGAAATGCAAACTGCGTGGAAGACACATTGACTGAGATCAGGTCAAAGTGGTTAAATAAGCAGAAAAGAAGGAGTGAAGTAAGGGAAAACAAGCTGTTGGATGAGAATATCGAGGAGAATAGATAATCAAGCAATACAAATCATGGAAAACTCAACAAGCAGAAAAAGCCACCAACGGATGCTTTGGAGCACTTCGCGGGAAATAAGGAAAGACAGGCTGGTGAAGCCCGAAAAACGTGGTTCAAGTTGGCCTAGGGTTTTAGACACCTAGGGTTTTGACACCTAGGTTTCGACCTAAGTTTGTTCGAGAGCTATTGTAATGTATAAATAAGAACCTATATGGGAGAAGAGGGGTTCATCGGTGTGAGTTGTTGCTGTGATTTTAATTGTTGATAGAGTGATTATTGTTGTGAGAGAGAGAAGTGTTGAGAGTGAGGACCTTCTAGTATTGTAAGATCTTCAGCTGGGTGTGAATATCAAACTTGCAGCTGGGTGCACAGGGAGGGGAGAGAAAGAGAGAGAGAAGAAGAGAGAGATCTGTAAGCTAAGAGCATAGATATAACTCTATGTTTTATATAATATCAAGAAACAAAGTTCTATGGACGTAGCCCTAGGGAGAGGGTGAACCACATATATCTGGTGTTATGTGGGATTGATGTTGCGTTCTTTTGCCTTCTGATTACTTTGTTATTGCATCATTGTGTTAGATATGAGATATAACTATGCAAAGTAGGTTTAAGTTGGTAAATGATATCTAGTTGCTATGTTGTTATGGTTTTGGATCCACTTTTCATTTCCCTTGGTTGTAGACACCTGTGTCCTGCAACCCCCTATTTCTACTTCGGGTGAGACTGCATCTGCTTCGCAGGTGTCGCCGAAAGGGCCAGTAGTTAGGGCTTGTTGGTGCACTGTTAGAGCTGAACCTTGGGTCTTCCCTTGTGCCAACAGATCCTGAGTCATCAAATAATATCACATTTAACCTCGACAAATTCAAGTCACGAATTTCTCACCTTCTTGCTTTTCAAATCGATATCATTGTTCATAACCTACACATTCACCGCACCATACTAGATGCGGGAGCTTCCACTTGTGTCATGTCATTAGCTTGTTGTAAAGGATTAAAGTCACCTACGCTTAACCAATCCTCTACCATGTTACGAGCATTCGATGGACGAGGTTTTCATCCTCATGGACTCTTGTAGTTTGTAGCTGTTCAGTTGGGAGGTAAGACTGTCTCTGTCGATGTAGAGGTAGTCGATGCTCCCCTTGATTACAACTTTTTATTAGGAAGAAGTTGGTTTCATTCCATGATTGCCATCGCTTCATCGGTGTTTTGATGTCTACAATTCCCTTATCAAGGTAAAATTGTCATTATCGACCAGTTAGATTACTGCACCCACAATGCTCACACACCTCCCACCAACAATATTCCTTTCTTGGGAGATAGTAAGATCACTTATGAAAGTGTTGGTGTAGGTATTTTTAAATATTCTTCCCTGATGGGTACTTTCCCTACACCACTTCCTTACACCACACAACATATTTCCACAATCAATATGATCTCGACTATGGCCTATCAATCTTTCGAATCATCTAATCCTTGGGTTTTGCCTAGTCCTTTGGAATTTGATGCACTAGGTGATGCTATGCCACTTAGTCTTGCTGAGGATTCATATGGTTCCATCCAATTTGCCTCTCCCTCTTTGGATGACCAAAATCTATTGGCATCCAACACTTATTCATTGCCATATTGGTTGGATTCCTTGTCCTCTGCTTTTGACTACATCTTATAGATTTTTCCATTGGACAAATCTAGTATGGAAATTCTTAGTATCGACGAGGTACCTTGAGATGACAACCATCATCGATCATCTTTTCTTCCTAGTCTAGATGAAATTCAGGAATATATACACTCTATCTTTCCTCCCGATGTTGTTCATTCTCCCCAATCTCCTATACTTACCCAAGATACTACTTTCGAGGGGAATTTAGGAAACATCTCTTCTACCGTCACTATCGATAGTTCGATCAAAGAAAGTATCATATAAAATGTTCATCTCGGTGCTAATTGTTCACCCGAGGAGGTGGATGCTTACACCACTTTATTTAAATAATTCCGCGATGTCTTTGCTTGGTTCTACGAAGAAATTCCATGGATCGATCCTTCGATCGTTGTGCATGAGATAAAAACTTACCCAGGCGTTAAACTTGTACAAGAAAAACTTTTCCCGATTCATCCTAAGAAAACCGTGACCATAAAGGCAAAAGTTGAAAAATTGTTGAAATATGGCTTTATCTATCCTGTCCCCTTGACGGAATGGGTTTCTAACATCGTTCTCGTTGCTAAAAAATAAGGAACTATTCATTTCTACGTCAATTATAGGGATCTCAACAAGGCTTGTCCAAAAGGCAATTACCCTACACCCTCCATTGACCAAATCATTGATAATTGCATTGGCAATGTTAATTTTTCTTTCATGGATGGATTTTCAGGGTATAATCAGATTGACATTCTTCCAGCTGATCAACAAAAGGAAAACTTCATCTTCCCATGGAGGACTTTTGCTTATCGAAAACTACCCTTTGGTCTAAAAAATGTTGGTTCTACATTCCAACAGGCCATGTCGTATGATTTCCACGATATCAAACATATTGTGGAACCTTACCTTGATGATTTACCCACCCATTCATCTAATCGACAAGATCATATTGGTCATTTACGGGTCATTTTTCTTCAATGTCGCTTCTACCGTATCCGTTTGAACCCTCACAAATTCATCTTCTCTATTGAATCAGGTCGAATCCTCAGTTTTGTTGTCTCCAAATATGGGATTAGGGTGGATCCATTAAAAATCAAAGCTATTCTTGCTTTACCTCCTCCCAACAATCTAAACCAACTACAAAGTTTGCAAGGGAAAACAAAGTTTCTTCACCGTTTTATATGTAATTATGCCGATCTTAATAAAGGATTTATGCGATTGTTGCAGAAAGACACTCCTTTCATCTGGGATGACACTGCTCAATGATATTTCGATGCCCTTAAGAACACATTGACCCATACACTCCTCTTGCATCCCCCAAATTATGCATGAGATTATATCCTTTATTTGGCAACCTCTACTTCCACTATTGCTATGGTGTTAGTTCAGGAGGACCCTAACGGTGATGGACATGTTATATACTATTTGAGTAAGAGTCTATCTGGTACCGAGATATGATATTCGCACGTTGAAAAGTAGGATCTAGAAGATGTCATTTCCATCTAGATATTTCTCCATTACATCCTATTACGCACTACCACGGTCATTGCGTATTTGAGCCCCATGTACCATATTCTAACACGTCAAGTCCTTGGGGGAAAATATTCCAAATGGATCGTTATTCTTCAGGAGTTCGATCTTGAGTTTTCCGAATCAAAAGATAAAAATTCCTTGGTTTTTGCGGAACTTATCTGCGATCTTCCCCATGATGATGAAGACACTGAGCCCAATGATTCTCTTCCCGATGAATCTCTGTTCCTCATTAGAACGTCAGACCCTTGGTATGGATATATTCTTCTCTCGTGAAGAATGTCATCATATTCGCCACCATTCTAACTACTACCTTATCATCGGTGACACTTTGTATCACCGTGGTATTGACACTATCCTGCAGGGTTGTTTAACTCACGATGAGGTTGAATGTGTTTTGAATGACTGTCACCTTGGAGCTTGTGGCGATCACCTTTGGGATAGATACAACCCAAAAAATCTTACGTGCCAGTTATTTTTGACCCTCCATCTTCAAAGATTGTATTGAGGCTGTCAAAAAATGCCCACCCTGCCAAGTTTTTCAAAAAAATGTACGCACCCACCCTGCTTCGCTGCATCCCATTGTTTCCATTGACCACGTTTCCAAATGGGGCATTGATTTTATGCAATGTAAGCCTACCTCAACTGGGGGCATGGTTATATCATCATTTCTGTTGATTATTTCACTAAATGGGTTGAGGCTATGCCTACATTTATTAACGATAGTCGTACTGCAACCCTCTTCATTTTTAACCACATCATCACTCGCTTTTGTGTTCCAGAAGCCATTTTCATTGATCACGGTTCACATTTTCAAAACTAGATGATGGGTGAGTTACATGTCAAGTTGGGTTTTCACTATGAAAAATCATCCCCCTACTATCCTCAAGCAAAAGGACAAGTTGAATCTATCAACAAAGTCCTTAAAACCATGATCCAATGCATGGTGGAGGAAAAACAAACTTCTTGGCACTTGCAACTTTTCTCCACTCTCTGGACTTTTTGTACCTTAGTGGAAAATGCAACCGGATTCACTCAATTCCAGCTGGTATATGGTGTCGAAGCAGGGTTACCAATTGAGTGTGAGATCCCTTCATTGAAACTCACTGTAGAACTCCCGCCTCACACTTATGTTGAATAAGAATGATTCCTATATTTGACTAAGTTGGATGAAACATGTTGCGATGCTGCTCTCGTTAACGAGATGTATCAAAAATGAATGAAGACTCAATATGATAAATCTGTTCAACCTCGTGCTTTCGCAGAAGGAAACCTAGTCCTTGTTTATGACTAGGCTCACGATAAGCTAGGGATAGTAAAGTTAGAGCCTCTATGGCATGGACCCTATATTGTAAAACATGTATTACATAGAGGTGCCTATGAGCTAGTTGACTAAGATGGAATATCTCTCGGTGAACCCCAGAATGGGCTTTACCTCAAGAATTACTATGCATAGAACATCTGGCATGTGTTCTTTGTACACTATTGTAATATATTTTTTGATTTGGTGTGTCTTTTCTCTTGCGTGTACGAGTTTATTTTTAGCCACTTATAGTTTGTCTTGTGATTGCATGCACAGATAAAATCTCCCTTTCCCATCTTTTTCGGGTTTGCGGATGGCGCTAGTCGGCACACCCAAAACATTGCTTCTGCAACTTGGGTCATTTACCACTCTGATGAGTTGGTGAGTTCAGGAGGCATTTTCCTAGGATCAACAACCAATAACGTGGTATAATATCATGTTGTCATTGGACTTTTAACCGAGGCCTCCTCTCTAGGTATATATCATATAAT
This sequence comes from Picea engelmannii, assembly GCA_009831015.1. NCBI lineage: Eukaryota > Viridiplantae > Streptophyta > Pinopsida > Pinales > Pinaceae > Picea > Picea engelmannii. The sequence continues at coordinate 112,266 of ML779161.1, forward strand.
AATTAAGCTAGACTATCAACTTGTGGTTTGTCATCTTAATCGATTCTACGCCGTTCGCAACCCTATCCTATTGCGTCTCCACCTACAAGTTCGTCGTCTTGAGATAAGGTTTGAATTTACACAATACATGCACATACCAAGAGAACTCAACACAACATCAGATTCGCTAGAAAATTATATTTTGGATCGGTATCTTGCGCATAGATAAAACTTAAAAATAAATAAAATGAATCACACGTACATTAAAAACATCACACAAGATAATTTGTAACAT
>ML779161.1:112589-130875 GCA_009831015.1 Picea engelmannii
AAAAACATATGGAGGATACTAGTCCTCCTGCACCATGATGTGCTCTGAGAAACACACCACTGCACGCTCCACTTGTCGGAGCAATTGGTTCAAAATCTTAGGGACCCCTACTGTATGCCTCTCTAGATGAAGATGTGCGTCTTGCCCCCTGATAGGTGGGACACCCATAGTAAGACCTCAGAGGTTCCTCTCAACCTCTCGGAGTCCTCCCACTACCACCTCATTCTCTACAACTATATTCACATCTCAAAGACACCTTGGTGTCGGCATCTCTGCCAGATGTGATGCACCTCTATCTGTATGATGAAACAAAACATCTGTTAAAATCCCTCTTTGTACACATAAAAATAATATAAATTACAAAATAAAAAACACATGACAAGGTTTGGTTTCGTACCCAACACATCCCAGTCAATACCCTATGGAAGCACCAAGTCCATGCTCCCCCAGAAATTCACTCCAGCATATGGAAAGTCCTCGATAATAATTAACTCTCTTCACCACCAAGTGAATAAATCAGTTGTGAGCCGGTCCCCAATCTCGGGGACAAACTTGTCTATATTTCCATATGTGGCTTAGTCACTGGTCATGCCATCAATGCAATATGTGGTTTCATTTGGGGTATTCTCTCTAGAAAGAATGAAACAAGAAAATAACCGTAGCCAAATTGTTTCTGCTTCCTAATCCTGCACTTTGCGATTTGATCCTTCATGTTCCGAAGCAATCCTGCACTCCAGTTAAATAGTCTAGGCTCCACTCATTGTAGAGCATAAGACATTTGATATTTTGAAGCCAACTGTACACTCATGCTATTTTCCAGGTTGGTAATGGCAAATAAAATAGGTCTTAGTGCCAAATCTCTAACATCCTTGATTAGGATTCATCCCCCGACTAATCGTGACCCTGTAATACAATGGTCAACCACATACACCTAGGTAGGTTGAGGAGTTGCCGAATGCCCGGAAAAAAGGATAGGATCCCCTCTTATTGAGAGGTCGGTCAAAAAGTACACGTCATCGAGCTCAATTTTGAGCAATTGTGGTCCAATACAGAATGCCTTCTCGACATCATCCCACAGTCCAATTAGATATTCAAGTAATAAAACTTCTTTCTTCATTTTTTTGTAATTTGAAATACTCGAGGAGGACACAATTCCTCAAAGAGGCCCTTGTATGAGGGTTTTGCAATGTGGCTATATCATTGAGCTCGTTCTCATGTTCTTTCCATTCGATCATGGTTCTAATGCGTGTAAATTTCAAAAACATACATTTAAAAGCCTTTAGTCAATCTCTCATAGCAAAACATTGGGTATTTTTAGCATAAAAAGAAACATTGTTTTCAGTTCTGCGCCGACGCTCCCCTAAGTTTATCCATAGGGTGCTAGCTCTCCCCAGGCACACGCACTAGGGCGTCAAAAACACAATTGACGCTCCCCTCACCCCTTTGAGGGAGGGTCGATCTAGTTCGGTGCCTAGGGATTCCTAGGGAGCCTAGAACAACCTAAAAACTACTTTAAATACAATTCTAAATGATGAGAACTGACTAGAATGGTTAAGTGACCACCATGGTCTAGACATATGTGAAAATGATCAACCACAGCTCCGGTGCCCATAGCTTGAAAATCGCCCTCGAAGCTTGAAAATACCAAAGCTTGAAGAAATTGGTGAAAATGAAACAGTAAATGAAATTTCTAACCCTATTTCACTATTATAGGGTTGATTTTTACTAATATAAAATTTCTTTTGGGTTTTAAAATATTTTTTGAGGAGTCACTAATACCCTGGATGAAAATTGTCTTTATTTGCAGGTCTCGAAGTAGTATCTCTTTCATTAAACCCTGTAACAATGACGAGCACGGTCTTTGTTCTTTCTCATGCTTGAAAAAACATGAGAATGTAACCAAGTAGACTTTTATCTCTTTTTCAGACTCATGAAGGTTACACGAAAAAAAAACCCCTCGAGTCTCCTTTAAGCTCTTTTCAGACTCTCTAAGCATAAGAAGATTGTCGAGTGATCTTGCTTCCTTTCACACTCGTTTAAAAGGTTTTGAAAGGGCGTCTCCCGAGTAGCATTTTATCTCTTTTTCATACTTTGGAGACTAAATTTATGAAAAAGGACAACCCTGGAGTCGTATTTAAGTTATTTTCAAACTCTCTAAACATGAAAAACCACTGATTTTTCCTTCTCTGGACTCGTTAAAAATCACACATTGAAGGGCCCATATGGGACTGAACCCTTACTTCTTCCAGTTCGTTAAACAAAGGAACATGAACTTACCGAAGGTGAGTTATATCGAGCATGTGTTATTCTCCTCGAGCTCGTAAAAAAAAAGAGGTACTCGTCTATCTGGATGGGGGAAAGAATTGAAGGAAGAAAGCCAATCCATTTTTTAGAATTGTCACAAGTCACTCTTGTTGTCGCCCTTGATAATGACAAATTGTTTTTACATACATTTTAATCTGCTAAACCTCTGCACTGAACCAATCCCCTAAGTCTTTTTACTCCTTTGGATCACCTGATGAAAGTCATAGTATCCACTACATCATTTTTTGGTCCATGTTACGTTTATGCTGCTAAGTTATGTTGTACCTCAGTGTTCAAGGGAAGTATCCGCCTCGAGAGTCAACCATCACAAATTTCCAGTTTCAATATCCATGTCAGTCCATGTTCATTTGATTCACTATATTACATATCTATGTCAATTTCGTGTTGTTGATGAGGGATACATCAAGGCCCTCCTTCGATGAGTATTTTCTTGTCGACTTCAACACATTATCCGTGAAATTTGACTTAGAAATCAATTAGTACCTTGCGACCTGCATGCCTCAATGACATGCCTCTTCGCCTCCAAAAATAGGTTTACATCATTGACCACTGATTGGATGATTCCATGAATGTTCGAATTCAACTCATTTATTCACATTCGTTGGATTGTACTAGGGTACCTTGGGATTCATTGACATCACTGGTGATTTCCCTCGGACTTGTTAAGGGGTTATCTCATTGACCGATAATCAAGTGGTTTCTACCATGTTCGACATAAAAAAACTTATTCACATGGTTATATTCATACTACATTGGGATTAGGATGAAGACCTTGGGTTAATATTTCACTTTGTTATCTGCTTTCCCAGGCCGCGAAGGAGATATTTTGAGCATACTGATATACTATCACATAGATCCACTTTGTATTGGTCTGTGACTATGTTTTATCATCTCATAGATCAACTATGTATTTGTCATGGCTATGATCAGTTCATGTCATGGAGGTATAGATACACATTGTATCTTTGATGGCTATACCCTTAGTCAATACGATTTATGGATCCGTAGTGTATTTGGTGGCGGCCATACCTTAAGTCCTTTATCACTCAAGCATAGGTATACCTTCCTTGGGTTTGAAACATATGATAACATTTGTTTGATGGTTGTTTGTAGCTTCTACCAGGTTCTCTGACTCCATACCCTTGCTTCAAAAATCTACAAAGTGCTTCAGTCATCAGCTTCCATATTCTTACCTTGCACTTTGGGGGGAAATATGTTACACGTCAAAATTCCTCACTTCGATAATGTCCCATTTCCATTGTTGTAAGTGTCACACTTTTGTCGCAAGTGTCACAAACATCATATTTTCGTCCCGCATGTGTCGCATTGCGGACGACATCATAATAACACTTGGTACACCCTCTAAGACTTGTTAGAAGAGGAAAACATGTCATTTGGAAAAGATTACAAACATTTTTCCCTGAAGAAAGATCATCTTAAATGAATTTTTGGAGATCAACACTTCTTTCCCACTTATCAGGCAGTGTTATAGCGCTCTGTTTCCAGCTTTAAGGGAGTGCCGATCTATTGAGAGAATATTGGGGAGGAATCCCCCTTATCTCTAAGGACAACTGGAAAGCATTCGAGTTAGTTTGGCTCAAATCCAAGTTATAAGCTAGATCTAAGGGAAATCTCACAACTGATGGAGTCATATACTCAAATTATTCCAAAGATATCTAAGATGGTCAAGCCTCTCAAAGCCTATATAAGGAGGCATTCTCATGGTGAAAATGAGGGAGAATATCAGTGAAAAGTATTGTCATTATGATCGTGGGTATTTCGAGCAAGGGGTTGGACAAGGAGGACTTGGTGACGCTGCTGCATCTGCATCTACAGAATGTAAGTACCTTGTTATGTTCTAATTAATATATATGCTTGGTCTGTTTCCTTCAAGTTTGTGTACATTTACATAGGCTTGTCTCTTCTTGATAAATTTAGTTCAAACTAATATTGGTAGAATAAGAAGCATGCATTGTCTTTGTTGTCTATTGAATTGCAGAACTCATTAAAGGGCTTGAAGATCAAGTTCATCCTGGACCGAGCAAGGACAAGCTTCAGAAAAAGGCACATCATGATTTCTTCCTCTTTTTCCTTTGACTAGTTTAGCTACATTTAAAAAAATGTCAGTGTTCAATGTTAGCATTTTTCTATCTTGGTCATAGGGGGTCTAGGATCCAAGAGTACATTCACCTATCCACAAGGGGATTTTCCTACAACAAATGACAAGGGTATAGAGATAAAGGTTGATAACAATATGGGTTGGGGGACTGTTAAGAATTGTCGATCTTAGCGGGGATGTGGCGATGATGAGATATGGGCCGTCATTTTTAGATTTATTTTCGGTAAATTATGAAAGGTTGGAATGGTTTAGTGCTTACCAAGAATTACAATGACGATAAAGGTTTCGGTGAAATAACGATAGCCATTTGTTGGTGTAAGAACGTGGTGAGGAAACAACTATCGATCTATGGTAGGTCCCACATGATCAACATAAGATTTGGTTAGGATGGGAAATAACCTCCTTTCTAGTTGGGATCAATGAAACAATCAGAGTCGTAGGATGTTTGGCTCGAGCACTATTGGATTGGGAGTAGTCCCAATACATGATCATTGTTGAAACTTTTAGTGTTGGATTGTTTGAGGCTCCAGGGAAGTAAAACCCCGATGACGACGAAAATAGTTCAAGGGATTGGGAACATGAAATTAATGTTCTTGGCGGTAGATGCCACATCATATGGCACGAATATTAAGAGGCCACGTGGATTACACAAAGTGGCGAGGTGGCCTTGGTCTAATGGAGGCTTGAGAACTTTGGAAGGCCATAACGTTTGACTTTGAGGTCAGATTTGGGTATACTTATAGTTGTTGGAAATCTATTGATGATTATGAGACATTAATACCCTCAAGAATAAGCTTCAAGACGTCTAAGAAGAAGAAAATTTTTAATACCCCATCCCTTAAAAGGTACTTGGGGGGTTAGGTGTGTTACAAAGTGGTATTGGAGTAGGCTACAACACTAGGCTTGGATGGGACAAAGATCATTCAAAGGACTGGTATAATACGAAATATATGAGCCCGTTTAAAATAATTTCTCCGCATTAAAAGTTTACTTATTATCTGCATTAACTCCTTGAGGAGAAGGATTGCATATTGAAATGTTTATGTTATTTTGAGTTTTTACAATAGAAACCTTAACATTATGACTACAACAGAGGGATTAAATTATTGACCTAGTGGAGTGATGGCTATTACTACAAGAGTAGGAATATGCTGATAAAGATTAATAGTAAGACCTGAATGTAAAAGGGGCAGGATAGATTTATCTAGTTAAGAAAAAGAGAAAGGGTCATTTGGACTATTGATAGTCCTCATAAAAGAAGTGAAATGACATGAACATATGAGCAAGTTATGAGCTCATGGTTGTATTAAAGAAAATGTATAACCCTATTAACCTAAGGGCATGTATATGCATATGAATGAAAAGGAAGATAGTTGAAATACATATGCAACGAGGGGATGAGAAAAATTCTTAGTGCATAAGGATATGTTGGGATGCATATGGTAAAAATTGAACATACATGTAACATGCATATAGGCTTATTATAGGCTGTGATTAGATAAAAAATGTGGTGTAGTAATAATTCATATGGCTAGTAATGATCTGATAATAGCCGCATAAGTAAAATGTTGATGATGTTGATTAACTATTTCCTTATGAAGATAAGGTTGAAATAATTAATGAAAGTTTGGTTAAGGAAGTGCTGGAGAATTTCTATATGACCAATGTATCAGATTGACATCTAGAGAAGGATGATTACCACATAGGTATGGATTAATACACTCAATTAGAGGAAAGAGGAAATTCAAGGATCCCTTTAGTAGAGGTATGTTGACCAAAGACGATTTGAGGTATGGAAGGGGGAAAGGTTTGGTATATTGCTACCCTAGGTAATGTTGTTGCTACCCCTTTGCATTTTATAAAACTATAGAATACTCAATGAATAAGGTAAAATATGCAAGTGATGCACACACTCACACACACATACACATGCTTAAAGGCATAATATGACTTCCCGAGTGAGAGGGTAGTAAGGCAAGAATTTTACTTGATAGGATTGAATAAATACCATGAGTGCATGGATGAATCTACTCTGAAGAGTCACGACCGTTTTTTTTTGAATAATAGCTTGAGGAGGATGTCTTCCATCTCCTCGGGAAAAGCTAGTATAAATTGATGAAATAATAAAGGAGCAGGGATGCTTCGTTGTCATCATAAAAGGAAACATTGTTATGCCTTTGAGGATTTCATGAGAATGACTGTGAATAATCATGAGTTAAAATAATTTATAAATAAATATTCAAAGTGTGCCTATGGAAGACACATGAAACATTGATGCATGTGGTTAAATGTATGAAAGAACAATTTGAAAGAAAGATGATAACCAAAAGATATAGGTTTGAATATGTATTTATAATGCATCATAATAATGAATGCTTATATTCCTTATGGAATATTGGATAGAATTATGAAATAATGAAGCTGAGGTTGACTCAAGATTGAGGTCATTTCAGATCGTCTGGATATTGAATAAGGAAGTTGCATGATGAGACAGTTCTATGTGGAGGAACTATGTAAGAACTATTACATAAGAATAGAGTTATAACCTTAATGACTGCTGAGAGTTGGGAAATGGGCTGCACGTCCTTTTTATATAAGAATACTGTATTACATTCTAAAATATAATGCATGCATAGGGAACATGAAAATTAAGTTAACTAATCTGATTAGTAAATGTGCAAAATTCACTGGTTCACAATTAACTTGTGAAGCAAAATCTTGTTTTTATAGCATGTTGATTACCAGAGAAATTCAAGATGGAACTTGGATGAAATTGCTCAAGGAATATAGTAGGAAAATCCCAAAGAGGGATAGATTGCACAATCAAGGGAGGAGGAAAGGAGGAACACTTTCCTCACTCTGAGAAACTCTAATTTGTTTAACATAGTCGTAAAATTAAACATCCGTGAAAGAAATGTATAATAAACAATGAATATGTTTGAAAGAATGACCTTGGTCAAAGGCCATGTTATGCAAAGGCAATGAAGCCTTGGAAATAATTCAATAGAGCTGGACATATCTAGGTGTTTAAAGGAATTAGAAAAGGGGAAGAGCCCCTTAACTCTTTCTTGTTGCCTACTGTGATTCTCTGGGACGAGAAACATATATGCTCATGCATGTAAATGTTTTTTCATGAGAATGTTGATAGCTACATGATGATAGAGACATATGAAATATTTTCTTTTATGTTGCACTCAAAAAAACATTGAGGATAATGTGACAAGTGCATACATATATGCAAGGACATATATAAGAATGTTTTATAATTTAAATGTTGTGTTACATGTATTTTTATTTAACATGACAACTAATGTAATTGTGAATGTGATCATGGAAGATATATGTAGGAAAATATACAACTGGCAATAATGGACAATCTCAAGTAGAGGATAATTACAAAATGGTTGATGATAAAAAAGAATGTTGAAGGGACTTAGGAGTCCCCATGAATCACCACTGATGAGGTAATATCATAGAAGGTGTTGGCATCCAACACATGTATAAAAGTGTTCATGCCTATGTGGCATAAGGTTTGAAAGGGATTGGGTAAGAATCCCTTCTAAAATATCCTATTTTGATGATAATAAAATTATTTTGAATGGATTATCATCAAAATAGGCACCTTTTAGAATAAAATAAAATATCATCAATGGCTATCAGGGTTCATACCTCTCATCATTCAGGTTCTCATAATACATTTTCAAGTGACATGTGGCACCTTTTTTTTCTTGACACATCATCAAGAATGACATCATCTCTACCACATCATTCACTGAGTTCACCCTTCGGGAGTTATAACAAAGAGTGAGTTCACAAACCGCCGAAGTTTCAAAGAGATGAAGTAACGAAAATTATAAAAAGTAAAAAGTGTTTTAAAGAGTTTAATAACTGAGGCTAATCATGATTAAATGTTAATTAACCACTTCACAGTTTCAGACTTCGGGAGATTTCCATCTCGTTACATTCCAAAACCCCGAAGTCCTGAAATCCCAAAGAACTTATGGACAAGTCATGGATACATGTCACCTCTCTTTTCTCGTCATGTCATCTCTGCCATGTCACTCCGTGAGATTGCCTTTCAGAGTTTTGACAAATATTGAATTCACAAAACTCACGAACGTCGAAGTACTTAAGGCTAATTCAAGGTTTAAAACATGATAAAGTAAAACATAAAAGTGAGTAGTAGGAGATTAACTTCTTCGTGAATTTGACCTTCAGGAGATTTATACCCTAATTGTATCCAACACTCATGAACGCCGAAGTATTAACGATATGTATGATTGGATAAAGTTAAAAATTTGAATTGCAATTAACATTTTTTATTCAACGAAGAGCTTACAGATTTCTCTTGTTACAGGTAGGCTAATTTTTTGTGCCACGAAAAGTTGCAAGAAAACGTGATGGATCAAATTTCAGAATCTAGTGGAACGATAAATCAGTTCTGAATCTAGATAAACTAAGAAAATGACCAAATATAACATGGAAGGGGATAATAGACAGAAAAGGGAGCACAAACTCTCCGGAGTGCTAAGTCCCCAAAGTGGAAGATCTAACGCCGCATGTCCTTTGATATTGGACGGTTCCAATTTACTTCGGAACTATGAGCTTCGGGCGTTCCGAGGTGCAAATATCCAAAGTGCTAAGTCTCCGAAGTACATGATCTCCTACCGCGTGTCCTCTTGATTTCAATGATGAAGATTTACTTCAGAACTTTGGGCTTCAGGAGTTCTTGCTTCACACATCCGTCTTTCTTCCGAAGTGGTTATTCGTTGAAGTGCAGGATCTACTTCCACATGTCCACTTAGATCAACGTTCCAGATAATTTTTGGGTATTCAGGATTTCTTTACTCAACACTACTTGTCTCCGAATACGGGGATCGTTTGACATGTTTCCCCCGCTCAGATTGACAGACATGAATTGCACGAAATTCACTCTATCTTCTCTACATATGACCAAGAGATGTGACCTTGGCTTAAATTTGGGCGCTTATCACACTTTGCAAAGATTGACAGTTGGATTTTAATGGATCGTGGAGATCAATGGTTGAGAGCGATTTCAGGGGGCGAAGTTGCGCGGGGTTTAATTTTGAAGGGAGGTCCCGTAATTTAAACCACGGTTTTCTCTCGGGGGTATGTGGCATCACCAGGTGCATTGTGGAATGAAAAGTGGAGTACTTAAAACCTCCCCCTCGCACCCCTGTAAAATAGAGAAACATAAAGGGACACTGGAACAACACCTGCCATCCACGTCATGTACCCCGTTCACCCTCCATCCTGTCACACCTTCCACATCAGTTACCCCGTTTACCTCACCACCTACACTTGTCCCCATGTCATCCTATTCGTGAGTAGTTACTCTTTCTTGTAACTGTTAGACATCACATAACGAGCCAACATTGAGCTACCTGTCACATTATCACTCCCCCCTTATTTTCAACTGATATTCTTTTTCCAGTAAACACATCCGAAGAACATATAACAATGGAATCATATGACGAGGACAATAAACAAATGATTATGGTGGCATCAATGGAAATGTGTTCCCAATTCAAAGAACAAAGGAAATGAGCGCGTCTGCGAGAAAATGACGAGACAGATGAAAGTGCCAGCTCAAAAAATATATTCCTGCTTTCATTTCATTCGAATTACATTATATTTTTAGGAGATATTGTATGAAGTCCAACGATTTTTGAGTTGTGATAATTTTTGTATAAATAGATAGATTTCAAATCTATTCGAGGCTTCTTCTTTCCGAATGTAAAAGATAAACTCTTTTCAAATATTAATACAAGTGTAGACATGGATTCTAAATTTCATTCAGTTTGGGTCATGTTTTTCCTCTGTATTTTCATTTCTCCAAATTTCTTTATGTAATTCCTTGAAAAGCGATTGATTGCAATTTAGTATTACAAATACTGTGATCATATTATACCAGTAATTCATTAGGCAATAATTTTTTCCTCTGTATTTACTATGAGTAAATCAAGACCTGCGTTCTATGTGAATTACTGCATTTCATATCCTGCTCAAGGGTGCCGTCTCTACTTTTCTTCCACTGCAAACAAGATGAGACTCATATCTAATTGATGCCTAACTTTGTTTAATAGTTTTTTAACTTTCTTTCACACCATTTAATATGATAATTGTGACTCAAACAACGAAATACAACCTCTGTACTGTCCTATTATTAATTTTGAAAGATCATTTCTTATAGAACTAAAGGTAGGAAAAGCACTCATTTAAAACATTTTCTTTAAACACTCATGATGCCCGACATTACTCTTTGAGCCTTAGGATAAATCTCAGGAACAACAGGAAGGAGGGTCTTGGAAATGGCAATACTATAAGCCCATGAGGAAGACCAATGCTTGTTGGTTGTAGAGAGCCAAACTGTTATGAGAAGGAAATCTCATGCTTGTGAACTCTGGTTCCAATATGGAATATATACTAAAATGAAATGAAAATGTGGAGTTAAAAATATGTAGGTAACATATTTGAAAGTTGATTGAAGTTGGTAATGGTATCTCACAAATGTATGTATACATATGAACACACATGAGTTGAAAAGATCTATCCAGGGAGGATATATGGTGGTTGTCAAATGAGAAATCATGGAAGAGGGCCACAGTTGTGACACAATAATTTTTTGATTAGTCATGATCGATATAAGAATTTTGTGTTTTGGTAACACAGGCCGAAGGGACGCTTTTGGCAGAGCAAGCCGGAGGGACGCCTCGATAGAGAAAGCTTGGAGGATGCTTCAACTGTAAGACTCAACGAGGTATTTGAAAATCTTCTTGTGCAAGAAATCCTAGGTAGGAAAGATGGATCACCCGAGGGACTGTATAGGAGAGAATGGGATTCCTGAGCATGATCCCGAAAGGTGAGTGACCGCAAGGAAGAGATAATTTTGATAGCTCATGTGAAAGACTTGGTGGAGTCTTTAAAATTTTGTCATCTATTGACTGGGATCATTCACACAATGGGTATGAAAAGGAAATAAAGTGAGCCAAGTAAGCATGGAAATCATGTGGAAGCAGATCCATGAACTACATAGATAAGTACTATGTTGATATGTGAAATTTCCCCCTTCATTTATGCACAACAATAAAATGTTTTTTGTATGAAATTGGACTTAATATGCTTGTTGTTTGAAATTATTGTAGGCATATGCCAAATTCCAAGAGTCTCAGAAATGATCAGATCAAGAAGAATAAAACATTGTTGAAGTAGCTGAAAGGTAATGGCATGGCAGGTGTTTCTGAAAAGAACACCAAGGACGATGTTCCTTTAAGGGGGAGGGGATTGTAACACCCTTGTTTCCACAAACTTGTAATTATTCATGATTAATGATTTCCATGCCATGGCATGCAGACAATGTAAATGTATTATTGATTAATTGTCACTACCAAAAAATGACCGTGGGGGTCAAGCCTTGAGTAATGGCCATGATACCACTAGAGAAAAGAGTGAGGGAACATAAAGAGGGGTTCATCATGCTAAGATGAATCAATGCCCCTTTGCTGAAATAATTGAATTGGTAATAGAAAATTATTTCCCTTAGCCCCGATTTCAAGGAAAATCAGTTAATGAGGGAGGATTGGTGGTTAAGAAACCAACCACCCTTAATTAATGCAAATACGGAAAATATAGATAGGATAACAGAGGCTTCCAGCCAAAGGTACAATAGAGAACCAATTCTGCAGTACAGATTGACCCACGAGTTCCTTCTGACAGAAGGAAGAGGATAGGTTGAGAACCTTAATGTGTGGGGTGTGCAAGAGAAGAAGGCACAAAGGGGAATGAGGGGGAAACCTGGAATCAACATAGAAGGAGAAATCGAGGGGATTTCAGGGAGTCTCAAAGAGAAATAAATTGGTCACAAGTCTGGTATGATAACCCATGAACCCATCCTAAGATGAGAGGCCACGATATTGATGCTGGAAAGACATCCAATAAAACTCAAAGACACCCGAGATAGGAGAGGTGAGCATAAATAATTTTCTAATGGTATCATGGCTTAGAATGAGGGTGGTTTGCAACTAAAGTGACTAAGTATAGCCTATGGTTGGGTGGAAAGGAGAACACCCATAGTCAGTTGGAAGGCTACATCTTGTGAACAAATAAGTACCTCATGCATTATGTGTAATGGAATTAATTGTATGGTTGTATTCCTATAAGTGTACCGTAGATTCATATGCCTGGTTAATAGTGTGAATTATCCCTTGATGAGTCCTTGAACTTGAAATAAAAATGGAATTTGTATGGACGTTGGATGTATTTTTTGGTTGCACTCATGATTGGTTATGCCTCTTGGAGAGTTTAACTCCTATATTATTGTAAGCGTCGTTATGTCTATATATATATTCACTTGTGTGTCGGAGTGTTTGGATCCCTAAAACAAAGGAACCTTGTGGGATAAGATGAAGCAGAGGTACCTTAGGTAGGAAAAGGAGTGTCTTGGACCAAGGCAAGAATTCTTGAAACTTGTTAAGCCTTGAAAGGTCTCAGAGAAACCCTCGTGAAATTGATTAACTCCCGAACCAAACTATTAAGGCAGAGAAAACTTTTGTTTTTCCTCAAAGGATCATGGTCATCAATTAGGCATGACAGTTAGATATGGACCCTCAGTCAGTGTAGGAGTATGATTAAATCTCATCTGTCGATTTGTTGAGATAATAGATCCTAGCCGTTCATCTTAGGGTACCCTTCAGAGTAAGTTGCAATCCCGAAGGAAATGCACTATGAAGGAGGGACTTCGAGGATAGATTTGGATCGTTGATCTGGACTCGAGCAAGATTTGATACTAATTGTTTATTGTGGGGTGCCATTCTGATTAAATCATGTAGATGAGCTTTGATGAGGAGTATCTGAGGGAAGATCTAGACCATTGATCGAATCCAGGGTTATATTAAATCTTAGCCATCAATTTTTCATAAGGGCCCAATAGGTTCCTTGGCGAGTAGTGACAAGGGGATGATGTCACCCCAACCAATGTGCTTGGGGTACGTGTAAACACCTGGAAGATCAAAGTAGATACCTTATGATGAGGTGTAGACCCACCTCAACCCACGTGTAATGACATGGGTGGTGTGACGTGTCAAGTAAATATTTTGCCACATGTCATGCTAGGTGGCAAGGCCATGCGTTAGGACAGGTGGCAACTTGTGTGTACATAAGTGGACATGTGTTAATTTACAATTTGTAGGATAGGCCAAGTACGAAGCTCATCAGTTTCAGACATGGGGACAAGTGTCTTAATCCTTGTTGTTAGATCCCAGTGAAGTGATCTTGGCCATTTATCCCAGGGTGCTATTGAGAGTGATTTACATAGATACACTTTGATGGAGGAGCTTTGAGAGGAGATCTAGATCATTGATATGTCTAGATCAAAGGAGCTCTGAGATGCAAGCATGAACATCGATTTGCTGGGATCAAAGGATCTTTGAGAGGAGATCTGGACTGTTGATCTTCCAAGATCATAGGGACTCATCAGATGATCTGGGTCATTGATATTTAGTTAAGGGCTCAAGAGGATGACATGGATGGTGCCACATCTTGAGCATAGAAGGTGCCAAGTGTCAAGCATAGAAGGTGCAATGTGACATGGTGATATGGCACATGTAGGTGAGCTTCTATGGGAAATTTGAATACCACATGTCAGGTGGCGATGGTGCCACACGTCATGTAGAGATGACGTCACATGTAGGTGAAAATCCAAGAAGATCTGGGATGTTCATCGAAGTTCGAAAGGTTGGAAAAGTCGCGTGTTGGCCAAAATTGTCGACAATGATGAAGGAATTGATGATGTGACGAGAGCCATTGATCGGAGGGAGGTTAGAGTTAATATCCACTGTATATTCTTGATGATCCCTTTATAGGAGATAAAATGGGTGACGATGTCACGAGTGATGTGGCATGGCAGCGTGACAACCAACTGGTTCCTAGGGTGACATGTGTCACCTGTTGATTGGTCAGAAAAACCAAAATGGTCTTGAAGGGCCCAGAGGCCCTTAAGGTATGGGATCACAATATAGACCATAGGATTTTCCCGCTTGAGAGATATCAACCATACATTGGCAGAGTGCCGGCAAGGGTCTAGAGAGAAAGGTAGATAACCATATGGGTCGGGGGGCTATTGAGAATCGTTGATCTTGTAGGGGATGTGACATAGAAGAGATCTGGACCATTGTTTTTAGATGTATCATCGACAATTATGAAAGGTTGGAATGATTGAATGATTACCAAGAATTAAGACAACGATAAAGGCATTGGTGAAACAATGAAAACCGTTGATTGGCATAAGAACGTGGCGAGACGACAACTGTTGATCTATGGTAGGTCCCACATGTTCAACGTAAGAGTTGGTTAGGATGGGAAATAACCTCCTTGCTAGTTGGGATCACCGACACAGTTTGAGCTATAGGATGCTCAACTCGAGGACCATTGGATTGGGAGCAGTCTCGATACAGGATCATTGTCATAACTTTTAGTGTTGGGGTGTTTGAGGCTTTGGGGAAGTAAAATCCCGACAACGATGAAAATATGTCAAGGGATCGGGAGAGTGAACTTAGTGTGCCTAGTGGTAGATGCCACATTGGATGGCATGAATATTAAGAGGCCATGTGGATGCCACGGGGTGGTGAGGTGGCCTTGGGCCAATGGAGGCCTGAGAACTTTGGAAGGCCATAACTTTTGACTCCGAGGTTGGATTTGGGTATACTTACAGTCGTTCAAAATCTCTTGACAAGAAAGAGACATTCATGCCCTTGAGAATAATCCTTGATATGTATAAGAATAAGTGGAATTTTAATACCCCATCCCTTAAAAGGTACTTAGGGGGTCAGGTGTGTTACATTAGAACTGTTAGGGAAGCAATGAATTCATAGGATAGTAAACTCTGGAAGAAGGCCATGGTTGAAGAGATGGATGCCTTGGACAAGAATGAGGCATGGGATCTATTTGAGTTTCCAACTAGAAGAAAGGCCATTGGAAGAAAATGTGTGTTTAAGAAAAAGTTGAATGCAAAAGGCAAAGTGTAGAAATACAAATCTTGATTAGTAGAAAAAGGTTATTCCAAAGTAAAGGGAATTGAATTTGGTGAATTTGTTTCTCCCATTGCCAAGTTAACTTCTATTAGATTTATTTTATCTATTGCTGCTACTTTTGTTTCTGAAGTAGAATAGATGGATGTAAAGACAACATTCCTACATGGAGATCTGGAAGAAGAAATCTACATGAAGCAACCAAAAGGATTTGCAGTGAAGAGAAATAAAGAGCTAGTATGTAAGATAAATAAGTCACTATATGGTATGAAGAAATCACCTAGGATATGGTACCAAAAGTTTGACACATACATCCTTGGACTGAGATTTGTGAGAAGGAGGGATGATCACTATGTATATTCCAAGCATGTTGGTAATAATTTCATTTATGTATTATTGTATGTCAATGACATGTTGTTGGTAGGAAATAATATGGATGTTATCAAGGAGGTGAAATCACATCTATCCTCCAAATTTGACTTGAAGGATCTCAGTGCTGCTAACTTAATTATGTGAATGGAGATTAAAAGAGATTGTGCAAACATGGAACTCTATTTGAATTAGAGAAAATATGTTGAGATGATATTAAATAGGTTTAATATGTAAGAAAGTAAACCGGTCAAGGTTCCTATTCTTGTAGGTGTAAAGTTATCTGCAGATCAGTGTCCCAAGACACATGAAGAAGAAGAGGACATGTACCATGTTCCATATGCTAGTGTGGTTGACAACTTGATGTATGTAATTATCTGTACTAGATCGGACATTGCACATGCAGTGGGAGTTTTGAGCAGGTACATGTCAAAACCAAGGAAGGAGCATCAAAAGTAGTAAAGAGGGTTTTCAGGTATTTTTGTGGCACTTCTAGTTATGAATTGTTCTACCAAGGAAGATTAAGATTGGACAGAGTGTTGGACATACATGGGTTTGTTGATGCAGACTAGGATGGATATCTAGATCATAGAATATCTACAAATGGGTATGTGTTTAACCCATTTGGAGGAGTGATCAGTTGGATGAGAAAAATACAGGCTGTAGTGGCGCTCTCAACTACAGAAGATGAATACATGGCAACCACTCATGCATGACAGGTAGCCGTATGGTTACAATTTTCGTGTTCATTTATTAGGTTGGTACAACAAGAAATAATATTAGATTGTGATAGTTAGAGTGCAATATTCTTGGCTAAGAACCCAACTTATCATTCAAAGACAAAGCATATTTATGTCCAGTATCACTTTGTGAGAGACATAGTTGAAGACTAGAAGGTGTTGCCGGAGAAGGTTGACACTTTGAAAAATGTTGCAGATTCATTGAAAAAGTATGTGAGCACTGAGAGGTTCTCCTGGTGTAGAGAAACAATGGGTACTACTTCCCTAGATTGTTGACCATGTAATCCTGTGACCTCCTGTATTGTTAGCCTATGGATTACCTTACCAATCACTAAGTATAATTGTCACCTATATTTGTATTATTCATTTAGGATATTAGTAATATATCCTCAAGTGATGACTAATGAGTTAGTTAAGATTTCCTATCCTAATCATCATGCATGATTTTAGGATCTAGAGAAAATCTCTCTATGAGGTTGCATCACCCATTGTACTATAAATATGTAACATTGGTGTGAATACATTAAGAGTTTGCTAGTGATCCTTTTCCATCATCTTCTTGTTCCTGTCTATATTTTATCAATTGGTATCAGATCTCTTATGGTATTAAGGGTCTGGTAGTTTCACCATGGAAGATGAGGTGCAACGAGAGCATGCAGCCAAAGATGAACAATTGGCACACAAACTACATCATATATGAAAGAAGTTTGAGATTTGTTATCACTATTGCTTTACTATGTTCATACTCAACTTCTAGCAAGGCCATCGATGTGTAATCTTTGCTTTGATGGTAATGGGATCTTGTTTTGATAGTATATGAGGATTGTAAGCTATTTTCTGCGATGTTTTTGAGGTTTTTATAAATCATATTGTAGTTTAGTTATTCTACATTTGGATCTAGGAAGTTTGTGAGTGATGATATTTATTTGGAAAAACACTATATTCCACAAATCCCTACACCAACAATTTGCTAAAAAATGAGGTATTCAAGTGATCTAACACCAACATTTTGCGATTTGGGTGGATCTGTACTAGTGAATGGAACTGTATATCATGCACTGTATTTTTTTTTTGACAGTTTTCAGAGCTAAGAGTTGTATTTAAAATTCATTATTTAGTATTTTTTCGGCCTCTAGAAGCCTCCTCATTTTTCACAAAATAAAATCATGGGAGACATCCATGAAATCACTATCCAAAAGAACATTTCCATGTCAAACTGTAGCTAGATAAGTTTTCAGAATTTTGGCAACCAAGGCACGATCTTCCTTCTCATCAATCTACACCAATCGATCAACCAGAATGCTGGTACTCCTGCTCGAACATTTTCTGTGAATCAGATCATGATCTCCTACTCCAGATTTCTTCAGCTAGGACACAACCCATGACGCAACTCGCCCCTCACCGAGCCAGCTGCTCCACCAGGACCTTCTGTTTCTCCCGGGTCCGAAGAATCAACTCTCTTCAACTTCCTCGGGAGTCCACTACCCACAGTACACTCCTTCGGTGATTCCCCTTTCGGAAATCGGGAAATCGGGATTCACGATTTCGCGAGTTCTGTGAGCGCAGTCACATGTAACTCATAACCCCGAACCCCGATAGTCAACGGGTCAATGCTTCACCTTTCGGGGATTTCCCTATCGGGAAATCGGAGGTTGTGGTGTCGAGCGTCTCTTACAACACAAAACCCC
>ML779161.1:146744-163905 GCA_009831015.1 Picea engelmannii
CCCCTGGATGCAAAGAAAACAACAAGTGGGAGAATGTTGGGTATGTGTTATATTCTTTGCATGTGTGTGTGTGTGGGTGCGTCAGATACGACGACTGCGTCTGACGATCCCTTCACCTAGGGATCGTCAGACGCAGGGATTAGGGTTTTGGTATCTACAGAATACCTAAAAACATTCTATATATTGTATGGCGAATGGTGAAATTCGATATAATGAAAAAGAAAGGTTTTCCTGGTTGAGGGTTTCCAATAAAGATCTCTGTGTATTCTGTGTATGAGCCATTGATTAATTTCTGTATTGCTTAAGAATATATATGCATTGCTTTACTTCGCAGGTTTAAAACTTACAAAATAAAATAAATAAGTATATTTAAATGGAGTTGGAGGAAACAAATTGATTTGGTCAAAAAAGGGGAAAGATATAGAAGATCCAAAGGAAGGATAAATAGAGGAGAAACCTTCCCCATTGTCATTATGCTTTGATATCTTATTGAGTTCTCTTGTAGCCAATGTTTTTGTTGGCGTTTTGGGAAAAACCATTCCATTGTAGGTTTATTTTCGGTGGTGCAATATCCACCCTATATAGACAAGAAAGGGATTCATCCAGAGTCCTCTTGGAGTTTCTTTGTGGTGCTTGATCTTTTTCGGGAGAGAGTTCAGTTAGCAAAAAGTATTTACGACAATTTCCAGGAGAGATTCATTTATCAGATCCAAGATTATCAAAGGTTTTTGTGTATCCATAGCAAGAGGCATCTCCGCGAGTTGAGAAAGGGTTGTCATGTGAGGCCCCATAAGACACCCCATATGTGTCACACGAGGGCCTCTATCAATTGGGGTTTGCAGTAGATCGGATTTGTAGAGGCATTCTGAAGAGTTGGAGGACCGCTTGTAGAGTGGATGCCAGTAGAGCAGAGCAGTGTAGGGTTTGGAGAGCCTTGGGATTCATTGATTGGCATTATTCTAGGTTTCTTGTGTTGTTTTTGTAGAATATTGTGATTCTACCTAGAAACCATTAGCTTGTGTGCTTATCCATATTATGTAGCTGTTATTACAACCAATAGTTATCATTATACTGATTTTAGTTAATTTCCATCCATAATAATATGTCATGGTTATCTACTCTAAATCTTGTGTAATGGATGTTTGCTATCTATTTGAAAATAGTAAATTGTTTTATAAGAGATTAGCAACACATTAAGTTAACAAGGAACAATAATTTGGGGCAGAAACATAATATCTCAACCCAACCTCGCTGGGGACATTACAATGAGGTTTCACACTTAGTATCCGTACATAATCAAGAAACAATACATGCCCTGAGGAATTGTGGTCTCCTCAAATTATTCATACACATGAACATGAGGATCCGTGCAAGTCACCTAGGTCCTACAGAAGGTAATTGGACTATGGGACATTGACTACGAGGTTTTCATCATGGAGGATGAAATATTGCTCATTGATGTTGAAGATATACACTTTCTTACCATATTATCTCAATGAGGGTTGTCGATAGTTATAAACTAAGGAGGGAGTGGTGATGTTCATTCCATTACCGATTATATTGATATGTACTACAAGGATGAGACAAAGGATAAAATCAATCAAGTCCCTATTGATGACAATGTTGACCTAAGTTTGAAAAATATAGTGTTAACCCTCACTGACATTTCTAGATCCTTTTCCACTCACATGGCCTCACATGCTATGATGCACTATGGGGTATTATGTCTTGAGATAATGGTATTTGACTAATTTACTAGACTATTAGGCTAATGGGGCTCCTTGGGTAAGTCCTTTTAAACAATTTTAAATATCTTTTAATTTTTAGGATTTTTAATCATATGTAATTTTTAAATTTTCATAGGTATATGATATTATTGTTTGAAAGGTAATGCATTAATTTTTTTTTATAGTGATGCAACTTGATCTGGATTATGTTAAGAATTAAATGAAAGTGGAGATATAGCAAAGAAACACACATAGCTATTGCAACAAACAGATTAATACAATTGAACTCATATTCTATTAATGAATGGAATACAAAAGATTGTAAAATGCAAAGGGCACAAACTATCTAGAATGGTGGTAGCTTATCCATGAAGAGAGAGATGTGTCGACTAAGTTCACTCACAAGAAGTTGATTAAAAAGAGGCCGAAAAGGCCTTTTAACATAAAACATAAATGATAAAATTCTAAACATAAAAAACCCTAACCCCAAAAGGTGAAACACCAAAAGGTTTGTGGGCCCTAATGTGGTTAGTTGATACATCAACTTCCCAGGGGGTTTAACTTTTGCATACGATCTCTGTTTTGGGAACTCGGTAACCCATATAAAAGGTATAGTCGATAAGTACACATTCCAAATGGCTTAGTATCTACATTTTCATACATATTAGGCGTCTCCACACCCAAAGAAATGTCGTTTAGGGCCTCAAAATGGGCCCAGACGTTTGGGACCCGAAAAACTTCCAAGATGTGGAACCATTCTAAATTAGTGGAATAGGTGGGTGGCCACCAATATCCACCTAGATCATCTCTCCCCCCTTCTGAATCGATGGTTCTAATTGTGTCGAGTTACTCTATTATATGGGAAAACTTCTATTGAATATGACTCTTGGTGAGCTACTTGCCATGGTGAAGAAACTTCCCTACTTCGATGACCCAATAGAGTTGGGTGTTCTGCTAGTGGGTTCCCTTCATCTTGGTGTCCATGATTTGATCAACTATATATCCTATTCAATGCAATCATGATTTTTTTTTGTAGGGGAAAATTTCTCTTCCACGTCCGAAGTGTCCATGAGAGGTGGAAAATATGGTTGAAGCAGTTCCACATTAAATATAGGGTGCAAGCCAATGAAATGGGAAATATTTAATTCAAAATAATTCTCACCCATAACCTTGGTGATGGTGTAAGTCCTATATCAGAGTGAGTGGAGCTTCTAATGGGGTCATGTGAGGTTCTCTTTCTACAAATGAAACCATACCTTATCTCCCACCTGAACCTTGCATGGTACTCAATGCTGATCATGGAACTGCTTGTACTTATCATTGGATTTATGAAAATATCATGAACTTTTTGTTGGATGTGATGGATTTGTTCAACAAATTTGGATGCTCGATCAACCATGGTATGAGCATGGGAGGAATCCTCTTGTGCAACTGTAATGGGCATAAATATGTCAATGGGGGTAAATGACAGGAACCCCAAGCACACTTGAAAAGGGTTGTGGCCAATAGAGTTGTGGATGGCTCTATTGTAGCTATGTTTAACATAAGGAAGTCTCTCATCCCATGTGCATGGATGTTTTTAATTGTGCATCCTGAGGATATGAACAATTATTCTATTTACTAACTCTATTTTCCCATGGGTTTGGGGTGGAAGGAAATCGATTTGGTTAACTTGGTGTCCATCATTGACCATAGGATGGACCATAAATTACTTAGGAACCTAATGTATCGATCTAAAATTATGGTCTGTGGGATCCCAAAATGAACACAAACATGCCCAAAGAAGAGCTTAGTAGTGGCATTGGAAGTGATACTCTTCTTACAGGGTGTCAAAACTACCATCTTAGAGAATTGATCAATGACCATGAAGACACAGTCATTACCATGCTTGGTTGAAGGTAGACCAGACATGAAATCCATGGAGATAAATTCCCATGGCCTTTTAGGATTAGGAAGAAGAGTTTATAGCCTCTATTTCCTAATGATGGGTTTGAAAATGGCACAGGTAGTGCAGGATATGATATACTTGCTGACATCTTGTCAAAGATTTTAACATTAAAAATTATTTTGCAGTACTGCCACAATTTTTTCCACACCAAAGCATCCTGACATATGTCTGTAATGAGATTTCCAAACCAACTTTGCATGCTCACTTGAAGGAACACAAATATGGTTCATATGACATAGTATTCCATCCTAGAGATGAAAGTATGGAACTAGTTTTCCCGTGCTCAATGTCTAAGAGGTAGAAGCAATGTCACAGTCACTATTGTATAATTTTGGCCACCTAGAGGTCTCATGCCCGCAAGAGTTTAGAACTATGGCTAGTACCACAACCGGGGGTCGCTTGAGGAAGCATGAAACATGGTTGGTGCTTCCTTTCTTGTACTTTATGTTCAAGTGGAATTGATACAGGTACGTGGACCACTTTCGATGGAAATCATTTTGTAAATTTCCTTGTGTTTTCATGAATTGCATAGGCCTTTGATCAATGTGGATGATTGTTTCCTTTCCCAGATTTTAATTCTTCCACTGTTGACATTCCTGCACAATGGAGTACATCGCTTTGTCATAGGTGGGGTATATATGAACAAAATCAGATAATGTTTCACTGTGATAGGCCATTGGATTCCCATGCTAAGTGAGGAATGCACTGATAGAATAATTTGATGCATCTATCTCAATCTCAAATGGTTTTTGTAGGTCTATAATAATAAGGATAGTTTCTGAGTAGAGGTGGAATTTCAAATCCTTGAATTATTTTTGTTGTGATGTAGCCCAAAAAAACTTGGCCTTGGATTCACCCTTGGTCACTTGGCCTAGGGCCCAAGCGATATGAGAGAACCCCAAGACAAATCTGCGGTATAAGTTGGTAATGCCCAAGAAGCCGTGGAGCTCAATCAATGTATTCAGGGCCTTCCAATCAGGAATGAATTGGATCTTGGCTAGATCGACATGCACACCTTGCTCATCCATGATGTATCCCAAATATTGATTTCTCTACATGTTGAAGGAATATTTCTCCAAATTGGCATATAAATTGTGCTATCACAGGGTGCCCAAGACCTAATGGATGTGCCTCACATGTTCCTCCCAAGTTTTACTAAATATGAGGATGTCATCCACATATATGACCACAAAGGAGTTTTTGAATGGCCGCAATATATCATCCATCATCCGTTTGAATGTGACCAAGTCATTAGTAAAGCCAAAAGGCATGACCATCCACTCAAAGAGACCTTATTTAGACTTGAAGGTTGTCTTCCATACATAATTTTGCTTAATCGACAGTTGGTGGTATATTGAATTCAAATCAATCTTACTGAAAAATTTGGTTCCCTTGAGCTGATATAAAATATCATCAATCCAGGGGATTGTGTACCAATTATTGACTGTGATATTGTTCAGGGATTTGTAATCAATACAAATTTTCCATGTCCTGTCCTTCTTCTATACTAGAACAGTTAGGCTCCCACAATGTGAGGATCTTGGTCTAGTGTGGCACTTAAAAATTAGCTCTTGGATCTAGCGTTTGATTTTTTCATTCTCCTGAATAGAGCTCCTATATATAGGGCCATTAGGAAAAGGAGCACTGGGTGTCAAATCAACTGAGTTATTTACCTGAAAATGAAAAGAAACCCCCATAGGTGAGGTAAACATGTCTTTGTGTTCTTATACTATATTTTCCACCTTCTTCTCCTGTGTAGAAAGACTTAGTGCATAGGTTTTGGCATTTGCAATGATCTTCCATTCACCTTCCAACCATACCATAAAGAGGAAAAATCTCCCGGTCTGAGAGACACCTTTCTGCACTGCTTCACAGAGAAAAAATAGGTCGTAGTAATGAAAACCACCTCTAGTACTCTGTAGAGTTGACCTGCTAAAGTAATAATGATACTACAGGGCCTATATTCATAAAAAACATGATGCTTCAACATATATGGTTATCCTAAAGGAACACCACAAAATTTAAGTGGGGAAACATCACACAATACCTCATCTTTGAAGGGATTGATATCATAGTGGAGGAGGAATTGATGGTTGACATAGATGTCTCATGCCCGCCTAAGCCAACCAATGGTGTATGGCTGAGGGCGTGTCATCGTTGTTAGGTTCAACCTCTCGATGAACTCCGTTGATATTAGTTTCTTTTGGATATCACTGCCAACAATGAAATGTAGTGGTGTCCCATTCACCCACATGTTTGAGTGGAAGAGGAACTCCCTTTCTTTAGGCTCCTCTCGTTATTCTGACTAGACCTTTGTGGTAGTGATGGTGACAATGGGTTCCACGCCAATGATCTATTTTTCCTTTTTTGGTTTTGAATTAGAGTTTTAATAGACATCTGACTCGAGGGATTTCATCTCAGCCACCAATGATTGTTTGAGCGACATTCATCAGTGTTGTGCCAAGGGATTTTATGGAGCTCACACCACTTTCTAGTGTCCTTCTTCAACTTCCCATTTCCCTTCTTTGCGTGTGGCTTGGACTGGTTGTCTTGGGGTTGGACATCCTTTATCTATCCTTTTTATGGGAGTTAGGGACACCTTTATCGTGATTCTACTGCGATGGGTTTTTATAACTGAAATCCCTCTTATTAATTTTCTTGGACTTTTACTCAATATTGAAAACATATATGTAAGTAGCTATGTAGGCCACTGTGGTACTTCAGAACTAGGTGTCGCTTAGAGTCTTTAATACCCAATTTTGTGTTAGGATATTTAGACACTTAGGAGTTAGTTAATATCAACTTGTTCTAATCTGTCATTAGATAAAGTGTGTTTCTTTAGTATGGATTAGTATGCATTTGTATTTGGGAAATTCGATGGTCACGATATCTTCCCGACAAAGAGTGATTTGACGGTTCATATCTTAAAAAATACATTGATCCGTGTCTTAGCACCTGATTGGTCCATGATCTCTATTTAAAGAGAATGGAGGGTCATTTGCTGATGATCAGTTGTGAGAAACTCTCTGTAAAAGTTTCTTTTGCATTAATAAATTGCTTAAAGTGGCCACGATGGCTAGGGTCATGGATATTTCCCTGTAGGGGTTTTTATACCACGTGAAAACATTAGTGTGTTGATATTTGATATATTTGTGTGAGTGGTTACTGAAGGTGTTGGTCCTTTGTTGGAATATTTGTGTTGTCTAACATGGTATCAAAGCGCATTTGAAAACCCACTCTCGTTGTAGATCGAGATTATGAAGCTGTGTTGCCTCATCTATGGTTTATGCCATTTCCATACATATTTGGGATGAGAGGACTATTCCATTGCATTCATAGCACTTGTTAAGTCAAGAATGATTTTCATTTCACTCGAAAAAGTTTATATTTTCCCAAGATACGACCATTTTAGTAAGACCCGGAGGTATAAAGCCCGAATATGCCTTTCTAAATTTTTGTAAAGTTAATATTTTGGTTTTATTTTTGTTTTCTATTTTTTATTTATAGGTTGTTACTCTTTTGTATTTGTGTATGATATTTTCCCCATGCCCTGTGTGATCTCAACAAATTAGAAACAGATCAAAAATACCTTTCTTGTCTACATATGCTCATTGCCGTGCATTCTATGCAATCTCGGTAAATAAAAAATAGAGGGAAACATTGCATTTTCTGGGTAAGCTAACCGAGATCTAACCCTTGTTTCCGTCAAGAAGCAACACTTTTTTCTTATGTGATTTTTTTTTATGAGCATGCTCTCCAAGGCCATCTTCAACAACAAAATTAACAACAACAACAACAACAACAACAACAACAACAACAACAACAACAACAACAACAACAATCATCCTTCTAAATAATATAATATGTTTTGCACTAGCTCACTTGGTTAAACGTTACTTTACTTAGTAAGAGGTCTTGACTTCAAGTCTCTCTTTTGTTACTTTTTTTGAAAAAGTTCATGCATTCATTATAAAGTGCATTTCACTTAAGTTATAAAAATGAATCACTATTAAATAACTTTAAAAATTTTCTTTTAAGTGATTTTTTGCATGCAAATTTCATTTATAAAGAAACTTCATTGTAAAAGTGATTCTCACTTGTTCTATGAAAGTGAGACACTTCATAAGTAACTTATTTAAAAGTGAGCTTATAGGCACAGTTAGGAGGAGTATCACCATGTGGACCAACTTCTAGTGCCATGTTTTTTGAAATAACTTATTTTTTTGAGATCTTTCAATCCAAACCATCGGTTTCATATTTTAAATCCATATTACCTGCATATTTAATATGGATTCTCCCAATGATTTTTTTTCTTACCAACACCAACTACTTCTAATGGAAATCCCATATGGAGGATTTATTAAGAAGTAAATGATTGTATCAAATTACCTTGGGAAAATAAGAAGAACCCATAGATGATGAAAAGTATGTCAAATGGATTAATAGGAATGGCGAATATTGTGGAATAATCAAAATGTCCATCTCTCATGATTTAAGGTTTCACCTTCAAGGAATTGAAGCCCCCAATAAATCTTGGGAAAATATTTAATTTGTGTTTGGTAAACATAATATTATTTGAGCCCACAGGATATAAAATCAGATAATGACTTTAAGTCCAAATGATTTTTCTTGCAATGAAGACTATTTATCTAAGTTCAAAACAATTAGAATTTTATGTGAAGAGTGTAGTATAAAATTGGACGATGAGCGTTGCATATATATTATTCTTGCTAATCTTGGTAGTGAAGATTCAATGTTTGCATCTATCTTCTATGCCACTAGAGAAGCTCTAGGGACTTATCAAAAACCCACTCTTGAGTCCTTTTTTGATGATTTTATTAGAGAGCAAGATAAGCTTGTGCAACTTGGAGTGATAAGTACTGTAGGTACCTCCAATAAAGACTTCTTATGTTCCTATTCTGGTTTCTTCTTCAGATGATGATGACAGTGAGGATGAAAATACACCTCCACCTTCTCACCTTCCTCCATATGAATCCATTGAACCTGAACCTACACCAACACCAACGTTCAACATGAGAATCAATTGGTGATCTTTCCAGTGATCCTTCATATCAGTGTCGGAAACGTTCAAAGTTACAGTGAGCTTCTTCTCTTTTGCCTCAAGTTTCAGAGAGTCATGATCTAAAGGCATTTGCAGAAGCTTCAAGTCATCCATATTGGGATACAACAATGAATGAAGAGTATCGTTATTTAATGGAAAACGATACTTGGGATATTGTACCTCTTTTTAAAGGAATAAAACTTGTCAAATGTAAATGGGTATACCGAACTAAGTGTGGATAAGATAGAAGTGTTGAAAGACACAAGGCTCGATTAGTTTCCAAAGGATTCTCCCAAGTTGAAGGAATTTACTATAATGAAACATTTTCCCTTTCAGCCAAAATGGATTCCATCTGCCTTGTTCTATCCATTGCAACCTCACATAAATGGGAGGTCCATCAAATGGATGCCAAATCTTCCTTCTTGCATGGGGATTTGCAAGAAGAAATATACATGGAACAACCTCTTGGCTATGTCTAGAATGACTCTATCCTTGTTTATCTGCTTAATAAATTTCTTTATGGTCTTAAGAAAGCTCCCCGAGCTTGGTATGTCAAAATGGACAACTTTCTTCTAGAAACTGGATTTTCTAGATGCCATTATGATCCTAATGTATATACCGAGAAAGTAGGAAGCCATATCATATTCCTTTTTATTTATGTAGATGACCTTATCCTCACTGGTAGTGACCCAAATCTTTTAAACCATATGAAAACCATCCTTAAGAAGAAATTTGAAATGACAGACTTAGGATTTTTGCACTATTTTATTGGCCTCCAAGTTTTTCAAACCAAGGAAGGAATTTTTCTTTCCCAGTCTAAGTATGCTTGTGACCTTCTTCGTCGCTTTCACATGGAATAAACCCCTTCTCCCTTCCAGTATAGAGTCAAAATTTCTTCCACCTTTGCAATCTCGAAGTCGATGCCAATTTGTACTGTCAATAACTTGGTATCCTCTTGTAATTGAATCATACCCATCCCGATATTTCCTTTGTTGTTTGTATTGTTTCCCAATATAGGAAAACAGCCCATGAAAATCATTGGAAAACAACTAAAATAATACTTTGGTATGTCCGGGGTACAATTCAGTTCAAGATACATTATAGTTCAAGGGGACTCCTTATTGTTTGGTTTCAATGATTCATATTGGGCCGGCGAGCCTGATGATCAAACATATACTACAGGTTAAGTTTTCATCCCTTGTTCAGGACTTGTCACTTGGGCCTGTAAGAAACAATAGGCTATTTCTCTTTCTTCAATAAAATAAGCGTACCGAGTAATGGTTAATGCAATTCAATAAGACTTGTGGCTTCGAAAGATCCTTTCATAGTTTGGATTGTAGTAGAAACATCTGACAACCCTCTGGTGCGACAATCAGAGTGCCATCAATCTCACTAAATACCTGGTTCAACATCAGCGTAGCAAAAAATTCAAGCTACACATGCACTTAATCTCAAATATCATTCATGATTGAGTTCTTGAAGTGCTAATTTTCGCTATAGATGATCATGTTGTAGACATTTTCACAAATTATCTTACAGAAGCGAAGTTTTTCAAACTTCGATCGATGTTAGGAGTTCAAGAAGTTTTTATTAAGGGGGGATACGCTCTAATGCCTCCTTCCTTCTCCTATTGTGTTTCCTTTGTAAATCCTTCAATCCTATTCCAAGTTGTTCTTAAGTGTGGATGTTACGATATCTAGACACTTAGGATTTAATTAAGATCAACTTGTTCTAATATGTCATTAGGTAAAAGTGTGTTTCTTTAATATGCATTAGTATGCATTTGTAGTTAGGAAATACGATGTTCACGCTATGTTCCCGACATTGAGTGATATGATGGTTCATATTCTCCTCGATCTTAATGACTACATTGATCTATGGCTTAAAACCCAATTGGTCCATGATATTTATCTAAAGAGCATGGTGGGTCATTTTTTGATGATCGATTTTGAGAAACTCTCTTGTAAATCTCTCTGTAAATTTTTCTTTTGCATTAATAAATTTCTCCAAGTGGCCACATTGGTTGGGGCTATGGATGTTTCACCATAATGGTTTTACCATGTGAAAACATCGGTGTATTGATCTTTGATCTGGTTGTGTGAGTGGTTATTGAAGGTGTTCGTCCTCTGTTGGAATACCTGTGTTGTCAAACACTTTATGCACATGGTATGGAAGATTTTGGTGTACTCCGACACCGTTTGGTCTCTCTCTTGATGTAGAGTTATCCATCTTGTGTACTAGTCATTGTAGTTTTCAATAGGGTAGTATTTATCCTCGAGGGAATCTACAAAAGCTTCATGTAACATCCCCATTATTATTCCAAGTTTAATTAATGCTTATGCAGATACAATGTGTGGCTACCACCAAAGCAATGTAATATGCAAATTGTATTTCCTTGTTTGAATAATAAAATGTGATACCATCTGCTAATGGGACATGGAAAAGAGATGGGGGTTGAATTAATCCACAATATAGGGGAGTGTCTAGAACAATTTCCAAGAGGGGTCTAAGGGGGAATTACCCGTATATATTAATTCAACCCATTTTACTAAATTTTCTATAGGTGCATGAACCATCCAATTTCTGATTGAGTGTTCCCAAAGCTAATCATTGAATACATGTAAGAGGGTGAGTGTGATTAGTCACATCCAAAATTTATTGGGCACATGGGGTTTGAGTACAATCATCTTGGGGAAGAGTGTGAGTCAAGAAAGCAAGCTAAAGGAGAGGAAATTCGTATGGGCTGGGACAACAATTTTACACATGGAGTTTTTGTGCATGAGGAGCAAGTAGAGAGAAGGGAAGAGAGCTTGGATCTAGTGCAATAATGGAGGGAGAATTCTAGAGAAATTTGGAGTTTTTTTGAGTGTATTTGGAGATGTAAATTGAAGAGACAGGTTGTTAGGCTTGAAGAGTGAACTACTAAGCGGATTGCACTAAAATTGTAAGTGTTTGTTGTGTTTTGCGGGTAGTTTTCCTAGAAGCAAGTTCCCTTGAGTTCCCAACTAAGAGATTCCTGGTTACCTATGCGAAAGAGACCTTGATAAACGAATGGGATTCTTGAAGAACTGATATCAGTGGAAGAGATATGGTGGAAAATCATGATAGTTGTAGGAAGATATCAATGGGTTGTGAGTTTTCTAAGATATGAGTGGACAGTGAGAGACCACCCTCTTTTGTGGATTACTAGGCTCAACTCGGGGGTGATTTTTTGTTGATATTTGGAACAAAATGTCTATGGTTAGGTGGAACGTCCATCCCAAGCAGATGGTTGCACAACCATTGTTAAAAAATTAGTGTTTTATCTTGTTTCTGAGTTATTTCATGAATTTATTTGATGTGCATGAACTTTGTGTATTTGAGAATGATTTGTATGTTGCTGTGTGAATTTTTAAGATGCATTCATGTTATTTTTATATGTTGTAGATGCATTGATTTTATGGTTATAGATAGTAGCTAAATCTATTTTAATTCATAGCTGAAAGATATAGGGAATTAGTTATTTGTAAATGAATTAATTTAGTTAGCATAAATTTTTTTTATGAGTATTCCACATTGTAATGTCCCTCGATTGGGTTGGTGGACATTACATTATGGTATCAGAGCATTTGGTTCAAACACCGAGCTTGGATGGGCTCGAACCAAAGCGAATTGGTGAAATTCATTGTTGTGGATTTTGTCTGTGATAGATGATCTAGATGGATATCAGTGGACACCCACCTTTTCGAAATGGCTCAAAACAATTTTCTGACAATTTTGGTAATTTACTATTTTTCGCAGTTTTTCACTTCCGGAGCCGTTTTGAGGCCCTAAACAATTTTTTTTTGGTAAAAATGGGGATAAATATTGAATTTAATTCGATATTTCCCTCAAAATGAATCTCCTCGATGATACCTTTCCAACGGGCTATCATATGCCTAAAACAGAGATCATATGCAAGAGTTACGACCCCGGGAAGTTGATGTACTAACTTACCCAAACGGGGCCCACATGACTTTTGGCGCTTCATCTCCTAGGGTTAGGTTTTTGGATGTCTAGGGTTTTTGGCATTCATGTTTATTGTAAAAATTCCTTCAGGGCCTCATTGTAATCATCTTCTTGCGAACGAGCGCAACCGTCACATCTCTTCTCAGAGATAAGCCGCCACCATTCCAGCAAGCTTGTTTCTGTTGCATTTTATAGTTTCAACTTATTTAATTATTGAATAGAAAACCAATTTTACTTTATCTATGTTATTTTGTGTTAATCATTTGTTAATAATCTGTAGTCATTTCATTCTACTCATAAAATTCAGATCATTGGTATCAGAGCGGTCTGCTCCTTGTCATCTTAATGCATGTCCCCAACGAGGTCAGAGTACAAAGAGTTGGGTCTCAAGCTTGTTTCTCTTGAGGAACATCTCTCGCATGCCCAAGTGACCTCTCATGGCAGGAGAAAAGAAAGATGACGGGACAAGAGATCATTTCAAACGGTTTATTGAGGAATCCCTTGTTGGACAACTGAGAGGGGGGGTGAATCAGTTGTGCCCGTGCTTAAACAATTATGCTTCTTTAAAATTCTTTACAAGGCACTCAATGATGATCACAATAATGTAGGGAAATAAGCAATGACACATTCAGCATCAGCCACATATATGAGAAACACAGAGACAGATATTTTCCTGAGGAAACCCATACAGGGTAAAAACCTCTTCTTCTTTATATGATAAGTATTAATGACATTCTTTACATTATCATACATATGAGCACCAACTCATTGTGAGGCTACAACATTTGTTTTGTAAGCTACAACTTGCTGAGAGAACCAACTCTTTGTTTTTCTCTAGCACTCACTAGAAGGAAGCACCAACTCCCTGGATTCTCTAGCACCAACCAGAAGGAAGCACCAACTCCCTGGTTTCTCTAGCACCAACTAGAAGGAAGCACCAACTCCCTGGTTTCTCTAGCACCAACTAGAAGGAAGCACCAACTCCCTAGTTTCTCTAGCACCACCTAGAAGGAAGCACCAACTCCCTATGTTCAAGCTCCCACTTGAACCTCTGAGGACACCAGTCCTCCCTTGCACCTCCCTACCACCCAAAAATATAAATCTTTGCTAATGAAACTTATCACAGTGATACAATATTTATCATTGGCTTACCAGACTTATCACTATTCTGCTATACTGCGTTGCTCTGTCTGCATCAGTGTCTTCTGCACACTCCTCTACGCTTTATGTTCTTCTCACGTTACACACTGTGTGCCATCTCCATTTGATCCACCATTATTCTGCTCTGCATTTCAGCTGCTATACTCTCCTCCTTCTGCCCTCCTGAATCCCTCATAACAACCGCAACCGCATCTCTTCTCTGTACCGTGTACTTATAGCTTCTGTGCACCTTGTGCATGCAATGTGCACAATGCCTCTGCATGCTCACACCGCACCGATCTCCTCCACATCTCAAGTGCTCTTCCTGATCATCACAACTCTTCATCTTCTCTGGTGGTTCCCACTATGCATCCAGGATCACTGGGTGTTCAGTTGAGATTCCTCATCCTCTCTGGCAGTTGAGACTCCTCATCTTCTTTGGCATAGTCGAGCTTATCCTTTCTGTTTCAGTTACAGACTTCAACACTCATCCATCTGTCAATCCCCTCTAAGAATAGTCTTCATTCATTGGAAGAAGCTTGGAGACACTTCAGCTCCTCTGGCGATCACACAAAAGTCTCTTCGAATCTTCTGGCAGAAACCATCAATGGTTTCTAGCAGTTACACTGTGAAGAGCAACATTATCTCTCCGATCATACTCAAATTCACCTGCATCGTTGGATTGGCTCCATGGGATCTTTCATTCATTTCGGCATTTCGACATTCAACAATTCGACATTCGTGTGACCAAGTGTCTCGACACTCCCAATCATGATCCCTGAAACTCCGAAAAGGAGCTTGTTTGCACTAGCTCCTTCCCCCGTCTTCCACCAATGTGACCACAGGCTACATCCATTTCACCTTTTCAGTATTTTCGTGAACTTATGACCTTCATCGACCCTGATCGACGGTCCATATCTCATCGTGAATTCGCATCTCGTTGTTCCTTAGATGGAGCCTCTCGTCACTCCAAGTCATGATAGGCAAGACTCCGAGATGGAGCTTAGATCAACGGTCCATAATCTTGGTGTATTGACGGTCCAGATCTCACCGTGAATTCGCATCTCGCAATTCATTAGATGGAGGTTCTTGTCACTCCAAGTCGCGATAGGCGAGACTCCAAGATGGAGCTTAGATCAACGGTCCAGAATCTTGGTGTATTGACGGTCCAGATCTCATCGTGAATTCACATCTCGCAATTCCTGTGATGAAGGGTCTCATCACTCCAAGTCACGATAGCCGAGACTCCGAGATTGTTTCGCGATTTTTCATATCGTGAATTTGAACCTCTTTCCTTTGGATTTCCCGATCTACGAAACTCTGAAATGGAGTCTTTGTGGTGCTCTGATCTTTCACCACGCATCCATCCCCGATCAATCCTGGATCCAACGTTTCAGGTCATTTGTCCATTTCGCATTTCGCGAGTTGGAAGGATAGAGCACTTCCTTCTTTTGACTTTTTAGTCAGCGAAATGTTGATCTGTGACCACGTGTCCTGCCCGAAGATGGACGATCCTCCTTCTTTCGGGATTTTGTATACCCGCTTCTCCTTGCTCTTTAATGAACGTGCAGGTTATCCCTGATCCAATGGTGGATGGACCCCACGCTTAGATTGAACGTATGAGATCTATTCTCGTCTACTGTGTGCTACTCCTCTCTGAATTCATATATGACGGTCATCGAGGATTCTGAATAAGATCCAACGTTCATTGTTGCTCCTCCTCTTCCATTATCACTGCACTGCTGATCATGCTGATCTTTTCCATCGCTGTTCTTGCCATCAATGACAAGCTCACTCCCAACTGTAAACCTTCCAACAATCCCCCCCTTTGGAAATGATGGCAACCCTAAACGACTACGCTAATCTGTTTGGAACTCCAACTGTAGCATCCGATCCGAACCACTCCTTTTCTGCCCCTTTGACATCAATGTCAAAGAAAACATGCTCCCCCTGAGATATTGCAGTATTTTTATGAGGTATCATATATGAAATTAATACAAGACTCCCCCTAATAGGATGGACTTTCTTAGATGTGAGACGGGATAACACCCAGATTTTGTTTGAGATATTCAAATGGTGTCTTGGCTGGAGGTTTAGTAAAAATGTCTGCAATTTGTTCTGTGGTTGGAATGTAATGGACCTGAACAATCTGATTGGTGACCTGCTCTCTCAGAAAATGATATTTTATGGGAATATTCTTAGTCTTGGAGTGGAATACAGGATTTTTAGACACACTGATGGCACTTGTGTTATCACAATGAATCAGGATCGGTGCAGTGTATTTTACCTCCAAGTCTACAAGTGTCTGAATCATCCATAATACCTGAGTGCAACAGGTAGCAACAGCAATGTACTCTACCTCTGTGGTTGATAAAGAGATGGAACCTTTCTTTTTACTAAGCCAGGCTACTAAACAGTCACCCAGGAAGAATGCTCCTCCACTGGTGCTTTTTCTCTCATCAACACAGTTTTCCAAATCTGCATCTGAATAAGCAGTTAGCTGAAAATTTTGATTTCTAGGATACCACAGACCATAAGTCATTGTTTCTTTCAAATACATGAATATCCTTTTGACAGCTTGCAAATGACTCTATTTAGGTGTAGTCTGATATCTTCCTACCATTCCTACAACATGCATTATATCTGGGCGAGATGCTGTGATGTACAACAAGCTGCCAATCATTGATCTATATGAGCTTTGATCAACATCAGGTGAGTCATCATCCTTGCTTAATTTACATCCAGTAACCATAGGTTTACCCACAGGTTTAGAATCTTCCATTTGAAACCTTTTCAACATTTCTCTTAGATATTTTTCTTGAGAGATGAACATCCCTTCAGTCCTCTGATTAATTTGCAGACCAAGAAAAAATGACAGTTCTCCTATCATAGACATTTCAAATTCTGATTGCATGGAAGAAGAAAACCATTGTACCAATGGATCCTTATTACATCTGAGGATGATGTCATATACATAGACCAATACAATGAGCAAATTATTATCCTCTGATTTAATATACAGATTGTTGTCAACTGTTCCTCTCTTGAACCCTTTTTCTTTGAGATACATATCCAGTCTGTGATACCAGGCTCAAGGGGCTTGTTTTAGCCCATATAAAGCTTTCTTCAGCTTGCATACTAAGTCAAGGTTATTAGATAGTTCAAAACCCTCTGGTTGTTCCATATAGACTTCTTCACTTAAATCTCCATTTAGAAAAGCGGACTTGACATCCATTTGATAGACTTTAAACCTTTTATGACAAGCATAGGCAAGAAACATTCTGATAGCTTCTAATC
>ML779161.1:164038-200441 GCA_009831015.1 Picea engelmannii
ATATCCTTTACAGACTAACCTTGCTTTGTTCCTGACAACTTGTCCTTGCTCATTCAACTTATTCTTAAAGATCCATTTAGAGCCAATGACGTTTTTGCCTTCAGGTCTATGAACCAACTCCCACGTACTGTTTTTCTCAATCTAATCAAGTTCATCATTCATTGCGTTAATCCAGTGGTCATCTCTGCTGGCTTCATTAAAATTCCTGGGTTCCATCATGGATATGAAGGCTGCATGAGATTGTTCGATGTTTTTTATTAACTTTCTCCTAGTTTGTACACCTTTTTCTTTTTCCCCAATTATTTGACTTGCAGGATGATTCTTTTGAATGATTCTGGAGGAGGAATTTATAGTTGACTGTTGATTTGAGCCTGACTAAGTGTTTGAGTCTTCATCTGATTCAGAGTCTTCATTTTCTGATTCTTGGACTTGTTCATCTTTAGCTTTAGCTGTGTCTTCTGTCGAAGACTCATTCCTGTACATCTCTCTCGTTGGGATTCCTTCATCAACTTTTACATCAATACAGTCAACTATTTTGTGTAGCCTCTTATTATAACATCTATAGCCTTTACTGTTTGTAGCATACCCTAAGAAGATACCTTCATCAGCCCTGTCATCATATTTTCCAAGGTTCTCATCATTATTCTTTATATAACATTTACTCCCAAAGACTTTGAAGTTTTTAATTGTAGTAGGTCTTCCAAACCACAGTTCATAAGGTGTCTTGTCACTTTGTGGTATGAGGTGAGCTTTGTTAAGCACATGAACTACTATGTGTATTGATTCTACCCAATAGTTTTGACCAATGTTCTTCTCATTCATCACTGACCTGGCCATTTCCTGCACTGTTATGTTTTGCCTCTCAACAACTCCATTTTGTTGTGGAGTTCTAGGGATTGTGTATTCTCTCTTGATACCATGCTCATCACAGAATTCCTTGAAGTCTCTTGACATAAACTCTCCTCCTCGGTCTGATCTAACTGCCTTTAACCTCTTGCCTGTTTGAGTCTCTGTTAAAGCCTTAAATATTTTAAACTTTTCAAACGCTTCATCTTTTTCTTTGAGAAAGGCAACCCAAGTAAGTCTGGAGTAATCATCAATAATCAGCATGAAGTAGTTTTCTTTCCCTATGCCTTCTTGTTTGGATGGTCCACATAAGTCCATATGAACTAGTTGGAGTGGTTTCTCTATTGAAGTAAAGCTCTTGGACTTAAATTGAGTCCTGTTTAGCTTCCCTACTTGGCAGGGTTTACATATCGAATCTTGGGGATTTGATATTCTAGGAAGATCTTTTACTGCCTCGAGATTTTTGAGTTTGATTAAGTGATTGAAGTTTAGATTTCCAAGTCTTCTATGCCATAACCAACTTTCATCATATTTTCTTAGATGACATTCTTCTCTATTTTCTTTTAGCACATATACATTATTTTCAGTCCTTATGCCTTTGGCCGCCACTTGACCTGAGTTTACATACTTTATCTTGTAGTCCTTGGACGTGAACACTACTTCACATCCTCTGTCACACATCTGACTTACACTGAGTAGGTTATGTTTCATCCCTTCTACAAGTAGGGCATCTTGGGCTTTTCCTTTTCCATTACTTAAGCTTACCATCCCTTTTCCCTTTATTTTTCCCAGAGCATCATTTCCAAAAGTTACGTTTCTAGATTTGCCTTCACTAAGTGACAGAAACTTACCTTTGTCTACCATCATATGTTTGGAGCATCCGTTGTCTATATACCAAGGGTTCATTTTTCTTTGAGCGGACAATACTAACCCACACTTGTCACTTTCCTTCTTCTTCCATAACTTGACATTTTCAATAGGGGATTTTGAGTCTGATTCATAGTTCTTTAACCAACAATCAATAGATTTATGTCCAAAGTTATGACAGGTGTAGCATTCAATCTCATTATTCAATAGGTCAAACTTATTGTTGCAGCGTTGTCTACTTATTGACTGTTGATTATTTCTTGGCTTTCTTGGTTGTATGTCTCTAGACTTAATTTGGAAAGTTGCATTCTGTGAAGGTTTGTTATTTGGCTACATCAATCTTTGTTGTGGGAAGTAATTATTCCTTCGAAATCTTAAATGATCATGTCTAAGTCTGTAGGAACAATTTACAGCTTTGTGACCAAAATTAGAACAGTAGAAACAATAACCATAGAAAAATTATTTGTACCTGGAAAGCAGTTGTCTTCTTTGAGAAAATCGTTTTCTTCAATACTGATGACGTCTTTCAGCAGGGAGCGCATTATTTCTTTGTTCTGAAGATTCATTATTGGCACCTTTTTCTTTGCTCGTCCTGGGAAGCTGATTGTCTTCCTTTGTTTCTGCAGGTTTGTTGCAGTTATTGGTTGTACACTTGACAAACTTGATTTGTTCCTCATTTCTCATCTTACTGCTACCTGATCCTTCTTCATAACCCAAACTAGTTTTCAGCTTTGGATTCCTTTACTGGTTTAGAATGGTGGCTAGTCCTTCTGAGGCTTTGATACTTGATAGATTATGTTTATACAAGGCTTGAAACTTCTCCATTTCTTTCCTCGTTTTCACTACTTCTTGTTCTAAAGCTTCACATCGTGCCCTTTTTTCTGATAGCTGTTGTTTTAGAATATCTTCGATTTTCTTTGCCTCCTCTAATTCCACTTTTAATAGGGTAAGGTCTTCATCATGTTCTTTACTGTCTTTCTCGAACTGTATCAACAATTGTCTTTGCTTTCTGTTCTTAATTCTTAGTCTGTCAATCTCTTCCAGTGCACTGATCAGTTCTCCTTCCATGTCAACCACAACTTCTTCTTCATTAACTTCACTTCCTGTGCTGTTATTATCATAATCCTCTTTGGCCATAAGTATGAAGTCATTTAATTTATCTTCAATAGGGGAGTCATAGTCTTCATCATCTGAAGGATCACCCTCATTGTTTATGCAAAGAATTTTCTTCTTAAAGTTATTCTCTTTAAAGAAATTTCTATGTTTATGCTTCTCCTCATCATCATTCGTCTGATCATTTCTTTTGTGGGGACATTTATTTGCAAAATGACCTATTCTACCACAGTTGAAACATTTGAAAGGTAATTTACCTTTGTATTTTCCTAATCCCTTCTTCAGTCTCTTCACAAATTTTTCTTCAATTTCATCGGGCTAAGAATCCTCATTCTTGTCTGCTTTGAATAATTCTTCTCTGGAGGTGGGTTTATCTTTAACTATTCTCATTTCATAAGCAGTGCACTTTCCTAGAAGTTGATCAAACTCCAAGGTTTTTAGATCATTAAGTTCTTCTATAGCAGAGACCTTTGGGTTGAACCTATCTGGGAGAGATCTCAAGATTTTCTGAACCAAAGAAGGTTCCTCAATTTTTTCACCAAGTGCTTTCATTGCATTTACCATTTCTTCTACTCTCAGAAAGTACTTTCCAACTGTTTCATCTTCATTCATCTTCAGCTGTTCAAACTGTATTCTGTAGGTTTGAAGCTTGGCGTCCTTTACCTTCTCATTACCTTCATAACTGCTAATGAGTTTGTCCCACATTTCTTTAGCAGTTCCTAGGTGCATAACTTTTACGAATTTTGCTTCTGCAAGCCCACTCAAGATGGAATTCATAGCCTTAGCATTGATTCAAACTAAATTCTAGCTTGTCATCCTTATTAGCTACCACAAATGGCTTTATATAAACAATATCTACCACATCCCAGACATCTGCACCTAAATCCATTATGTAGGTTCTCATTCTAACTTTCCAGAAGGAAAAGTTTGTTCCATTGAACAGAGGGGCCTTATTGGTCGAATTTCCTTCATGGATTGACATGTTTAAGCTCTAGGATCTACCCTTAGATAGAAGGGGCCAAATTTGATACCAATTGTTGAACAAATGAGAGGGGGGGGGGTGAATCAGTTGTGCCCGTGCTTAAACAATTATGCTTCTTTTAAATTCTTTACAAGGCACTCAATGATGATCACAATAATGTAGGGAAATAAGAAATGACACATTCGGCATCAGTCACATATATGAGAAACACAGAGACAGATATTTTCCCAAGGAAACCCATACAGGGTAAAAACCTCTTCTTCCTTATATGATAAGTATTATTTACATTTTTTACATTATCATACATATGAGCACCAACTCATTCCAAGGCTACAACCTCTGTTTTGCAAGCTGCAACTTGCTAAGAGCACCAACTCTCTATTTTTTTCTAGCACCCACTAGAAGGAAGCACCAACTCCCTGGATTATCTAGCACCAACCAGAAGGAAGCACCAACTCCCTGGTTTCTCTAGCACCAACTAGAAGGAAGCACCAACTCCCTGTGTTCAAGCTCCCACTTGAACCTCTGAGGACACCAGTCCTCCCTTGCACCTCCCTACCACCCATAAATATAAATCTTTGCTAATGAAACTTATCACAGTGATACAATATTTATCACTGGCTTACCAAACTTATCATTGTTCTTCTATACTGTGCTGCTCTGTCTGCATCAGTGTCTTCTGCACACTCCTCTACGCTTTATGTTCTTCTCACGTTACACACTGTGTGCCATCTCCATTTGATCCACCATTCTTCTGCTCTGCATTTCAGCTGTTATACTCTTCTCCTTCTGCCCTCTTGAATCCCTCATAACAATCACAACCACATCTCTTCTCTGTACCGTGTACTTATAGCTTCTGTGCATCTTGTGCATGCAATGTGCGCAATGCCTCTGCATGCTCACACCGCACCGATCTTCTCCACATATTGAGTGCTTTGCTTGATCATCACAACTCTTCAGCTTCTCTGGTGGTTCCCACTATGCGTCCAACATCACTGGGTGTTCAACTGAGATTCCTCAGCCTCTCTGGCAGTTGAGACTCCTCGTCTTCTCTGGCACAGTCGAGCTTATCCTTTTTGTTTCAGTTACAGACTTCAACGCTCATCCATCTATCAATCCCGTCTAAGAATAGTCTTCATTCACTGGAAGAAGGTTGGAGACTCTTCAGCTCCTCTGGCGATCACACAGAAGTCTCTTCAAATCTTCTGGCAGAAACCATCAATGGTTTCTAGCAGTTACACTGTGAAGAGAAACATTATCCCTCCAATCATACTCAAATTCACCTGCACCGTTGGATTGTCTCTATGGGATCTTGCATTCATTTCAGCATTTCGGCATTTGGAAATTCGGCATTCGTGTGACCAAGTGTCTCGACACTCCCAGTCACGATCCTTGAAACTTTGAAAAGGAGCTTGTCTGCACTAGCTCCTTCCCCCATCTTCCATCGATGTGACCACAGGCTACATCCATTTCACCTTTTCGGTATTTTCGCGAACTTATGACCTTCATCGACCCTGATCGACGATCCACAATCTCGATGAATTGACGGTCTATATCTCATCGTGAATTCACATCTCGTTGTTTCTTAGATGGAGGTTCTCGTCACTCCAAGTCACAATAGGTGAGACTCCGAGATGGAGCTTAGATCAATGGTCCAGAATCTTGGTGTATTGACGGTCCAGATCTCACCATGAATTCACATCTCGCAATTTCTTAGATGGAGGTTCTCGTCACTCCAAGTCGCGATAGGCAAGACTCCGAGATGGAGCTTAGATCAACGGTCTAGAATCTTGGTGTATTGACGGTCCAGATCTCATCGTGAATTTGCATCTCACAATTCCTATGATGAAGGGTCTCATCACTCCAAGTCACGATAGCCGAGACTCCGAGATTGTTTCGCGATTTTGCATATCGCGAATTTGAACCTCTTTCCTTTGGATTTCTCGATCTGCAAAAATCCGAAATGGAGTCTTTGTGGTGCTCTGATATTTTTCCACGTGTCCATCCCGGATCAATCCTGGATCCAACGTTTCAGGTCATTTGTCCATTTCACATTTTGCGAGTTGGAAGGATAGAGCACTTCCTTCTTTTGACTTTTTAGTCAGCGAAATGTTGATCTGTGACCACGTGTCCTGCCTGAAGATGGACAATCCTCCTTCTTTCGAGATTTTGTATACCCTCTTCTCCTTGCTCTTTAATGAACGCGCAGGTTCTCCCTGATCCAACGATGGATGGACCTTGCACTTAGATCGAACACTCGAGATCTATTCTCGTATATTGCGTGCTACTCCTCTCTGAATTCATATCTGATGGTCATCGAGGATTCTGAATAAGATCCAACATTCACTATTTCTCCTCTTCTTCCATTATCACTGCGCTGTTGATCATGCTGATCTTTGCCATCGCTGTTCTTGCCATCAATGACAAGCTCACTCCCAACTGTAAACCTTCCAACATCCCTCACGCAACAAAGGAACAAGATGATGGATAGTTTCACGTAAATCCTTCGGCGACTACCAACAGACAACACATCTTCTTTGAGTGGAGGCGCCGCCCCCTTTGAGGTACAAATAATTCGATATTCCTATATTTGAAGGTCAGATAGATGCAGATGTTGTAGACAAGTGGTTCAATCTACTAAAAGGGTATTTTTATGTCCATAACTTTTCGAATAGAGAAAATATTACTTTGGCGCTCCTGAAAACCATTCCCCATGTCAAATATTGGTGGGAAAATTTCTGCGAGCAAAAGGAAACAGAGGAACCCTCATTATTTATAGTCACGACCACCTGGGAATTTTTCAGGGATGCTATTAAGGAACAATACTACCCTGTCAGAAGTTATGATGGATTTTATACCAAATGGACCACAATGCGGCAAGAAACAGACCAAGTAGTGCCAGATTTCACAAATATCTTCCATACCTTGCACACCAATATGGGTATCAAATATTCAGAGCAACATCTGGTGCTCAAGTATCACGGTGCTCTGCATATATACATCCATACCGAAATGGAATTTCTGGACATATCATCCTTGGGCATGGCCTACTGATATGCTGTCAAAATCGAGCAGAAGATCAAACAAAAGACATGACAATTTGGGCCTGGGAACCCCTCGCAAAAAAAACTAGGAAAGGACGACCCCAACCCACAAAAAAAAGGACAGAGAAAATATGGACAGTATCAAGACAACCAGTCCAAGACTGTAGTGTACCCATTCACTACCGAGGTTTCCAATCACTCTTAGTTTACCTTTATACATGAAAGATTACATAATTCGTACTGAAATCATAAGCAAATTCTTTTAACATAATTAAACACACTCAAACACAGAGTAAAATATATGGGTACTGCTATAATTAATCATTCCATAGCATTTATCATTAATTCATTCACACAGCGGAAAACATGATACAAAACATCACAGTCATGTCAAATGTGATAAACATAACTCAGATTACTTATCTTTTATCTGCTGTAGAAAACACCAACCAAGTGCAAGCCTTCCACGAACCTCCCAGCCTTAGACCACACTGTTCATCAGCTCAACAGTAGGTCACCCTCGAGCTGAGACCGAGCTCCACCCCAAGGCAAGGAATCCTAGGCTAGGCTGAGGTTACAGGGAAGATAGCATATACACATTCACCAGGAAGAAGCTCTCCCAGGAATCTCCATGCTCACTGCCCACAGACCCTCATTCCCCACATGCCTGTTCCACCCCAGGAGAGTGCACCTTCTCTGTCACCTAGACAGTCCTTCGGCTGCCCGTCTCCCTTACCTTGGGTTACAGGAACAGACCGGACCGGAATTCTCTGGGCTCTATGGCAGCTACGGGGATTCCTTCCAGGAGTCCTCTTCTCCCTCTGCGCACTCCCTCACCTGGAGGGGTCGCTCACAGGCCAACAAGCCTCACGCAGTCCAGTACTGCGCGGTTACAACAATCCACAGGAAACACAGACCAAATGCTTCCAACACTGGCTCGGCAATCACARTATGATTTCACTCGAGTTYARCACAGGGAATTCTGGTTCAGGAAATGCGTACACRRAMTTTCTCAGGAACAGACAYAATTTCCACGCTCGCTAGAYAGGGGTGTACCCDCATTCCTCAGGACAAACTCYGCTWAACGATTTCAGGGATGAATCAGGATATCCRRCAGAGGTCGTAYCGTTCCAYGCAYAGAGGTTCGGTTCYGAATGGAGGAGAGAKCCCCCMCAYRGTTCARCTTAAGGMTTATATTTGCATGCACYAGGGTTGACACTTGTCCCCCTGGGCACTGCATGCGTTCCATCCGTACGTTTTCCTCCCATCACTTGGGAACTCACGG
This sequence comes from Picea engelmannii, assembly GCA_009831015.1. Classification (NCBI taxonomy): domain Eukaryota; kingdom Viridiplantae; phylum Streptophyta; class Pinopsida; order Pinales; family Pinaceae; genus Picea; species Picea engelmannii. The sequence goes on from ML779161.1 coordinate 172,176, forward strand.
GTCCTTCCAAAAGGACTTAGGATAAAAGAATGTGCACATGGATTTTTTGGAAATAATATTAAAATATTATTCCAGGCCTAAGCCCCCTAGGGTTAGCCCCTAGGCTCCTTACTCAGCCCCTTTCCCACCTTCCAGCCCCTTGATCCCTTGCCCAATCTGTGGACGCTCATTCCCCCATCACTCATTCATCGTGGTCGGTCTGCACTGGCGGTATTTATATTTTATTAATTGACCTGCATACATACTAGTACATCAACAGGCTCCTGGCCTTCAACACTTAGGCTCCCTGGCCTAACAAAACACATAAGCCTACAGCTTATACAAAACTTGGCTCACCAGCCTATAGAACATATTTACAATTCTTTGCATATAACATGATTTGTAACGGGGCTCGGCCTTGGGGACACTACAAAGACGCAAGCAAAGAAGGACACTGAAAAGACAAAGAAAGATATTGGGAAGTGGTGCGACTTCCATAAGAGCCCTTGGCATAACACTGTTGATTGTCGCTCAAAGAAGTCGCTGGTAGCCGAAGTGAAATCCTTTGAATCAGATGTGGGTTCTGACTTTGAGCCAAAAATAGGAAGGGGAATATGGATCATTGACGCAGAACCCAATTCCACCGTTGCTACCACCAAGCTCCAGCGTGGTGAATCAGACGAGCCAAAAGAAGGAGAGCGCCTCTTCCATTCACAGATGTGTGTAAAAGGCACCCCGCTGCACTTCATCATTGATAATGGTAGCCAGAAGAACCTCATCTCAACAGAGGTCATCAAGCGGCTGGCCCTATCGACAATGCCACACCCACAACCCTAGACCATTGGATGGCTCCGCCAAGGAAGCGATCTCCACGTCAACCAACAATGTCGACTGTCATATGAAATCAAGCCCTTCAAAGACGAGGTATTGCGTGATGTTTCTCCTCTTAAAGTTTGTGATGTTCTTTTGGGCCAACCTTATTTATGGAAATACCATGTTGTTTATGAGTCTAGGCATCGTAGTGTTATTATTACTTTGAACAGGAAATTGTACAGGATACCCGAGGCAGTCCCACCTAGTGCTATTTCATTGATATCTACTAAGAAATGTAGGAAGGTCATCTCTTAGATGAGGAAGTTTGTTTTCTTCATGATTTTCTCTCAGAATAAGTGAAAGATCACAACCACATCTAGGGTCTTTGCGGCTGACCTATCCACACAGTAGAAGTAAGTAGATAAGGTCATGGAAGAATACTCAGATATCTTCTCCTCACCTATCGGGGTACCTCTACATTGCCAAGTCAAGAACCCCATTGATTTGAACCTTGACACACCGCTGCCCAATGGGCCAGTCTATCGCTGCTCTCTGTTAGAGAATGAGGTGATCAAGCGACAGATCCAAGAACTTCTTCACAAGGGGTAAATCCATCCCAACTCATCACCTTGCGGGAGCCCAATCATGCTGGTACATAAGAAATATGGAACATGACGACTCTACATTGATTACTAGGCTTTGAATAAAATCACAATCAGAAATCGGTACCTGATTCCCTGAATCGACGACCTTTTTGATCAACTCATGGAGGAAAAATACTTCAGTAAGATTGATCTGAAGTCTGGATACCACCAGGTCCCGATAGAACAAATAAATGTATGGAAGACCACCTTCAAGTCAAAGGAAGGCCTTTCTGAATGGTTGGTCATGCCCTTTGGTTTGAAAAATTCTTCAACCCCTTTCATGAGGATGATGGACGATATCTTGCGACCATTCACCAATACTTTTGTAGTGGTGTATCTTGATGACATTCTCATTTACAACAAGACTTGGGACGAACACTTGCAACATATTCAATAGGTCCTGCACACCCTCCGACAAAACAAGCTATACACCAACTTTTAAAAATGCTCCTTCGGCATGGACATGGTCCATTACCTAGGCTACATCATTGATCAACATGGCGTACATGTGGATCCAACCAAGATCCAAGTCATCCGTGACTAGCCAACCCCAACCACACTCATTGATCTTCAGAGCTTATTGGGCCTTGCCAATTTCTATCATAGGTTCATGTTGGGATTCTCCCATATTGCATGGGCCCTCAGCCAAATAACCAGGGGTGGTGGTAAGGCAAAATTTGCATGGGGCCGGTCCCAAAAATAAGTGTTCAATGATTTGAAGTAGTGCTTGTGCTCAACCCCAGTAATTTCACTACTAGACTTGCAACATCCCTTTGAGATCGAGACAGATGCTTTAGACTATGTTGTGGGAGCCATTCTCACTCAGCACAACCACCCTGTGGCCTATCATAGTGAGACACTATCGGATGTTGTCCGTAAGTACCCTACTTACAACAAAGAAATGTACTCCATTGTGAAAGCCTGCTGCCAGTGGAGACATTACATTCTTGGGAAGGAGATAGTCATACACACTGATCATAAGACACTACATTTCATGCAGACACAAGGAAAATTGCAAAATCACCACCATCAAAAGTGGTCCACATACTTGCAACAATTCCACCTCAACATCAAGCATAAAACATCAAGCACCAATCGCGTCGTTGATTTCCTCAGCAGACCACCAATCACGACACTCACCATGGTGCTAGACTCTTATGGCCATGAGACCTCTGGATGGCCCCAACTCTATGAGACAAACTTGGACTTCGCCACCACCTACCAAATGTTGGGTGCAAATGCAGTTTTCAATAATTTCCATCTTCAGGATGGGTTGTTGTGTCGTTTGGGCCATATATGTGTTCCATAAAGCAAGCGAGTGAAGATGATATGGGAATCCCAATAAAGTCGAGTGGTAGAAAAATTCGGCGTCGAAAAGACAGTGGAGATGCTACAGAAACATTTCTACTGGTCGAAACTGCGACAGGAGGTCAACAAGTATATCAGGTCCTGCACTACCTACGCTATTACCAAACCGACCACTAAGAAACAGGGCCTGTACACCCCTCTTCCTACTCCTGAAAGGCCATGGGAATCCATCTCAATGGACTACATGTCAGGCTTCCCGTCCACCAAATGGGTAAATGACTGTGTTTTTGTGGTTGTTGATCGCTTTTCTAAGATGGCGATTCTGGTTGCCTGTAAGAAGAACATCACGTCAGAGGCCACTACCAAGCTCTTCTTTGAACGAGTCTGGGTACATTTTGGAATTTGAAAAACCATTGTCTGAGATCGGGACAGTCGATTTCTTAGCACATTCTGGTCAAGCCTCTAGTCACTATTGAACAACAAGCTCACCAAATCCACGACCTTCCACCCCCAGACAGATGGCGAAACTGAGGTCGTAAATTGAATGATTTTGCATATCCTTCGCATGTATAATTCAAAGAACCCTCACACATGGGATGAGAGCCTTCCCTATGTCCAACATAGCTACAATCGAGTCCTGCATAGCTCAATCATCCACAACCCCTTTCAGGTGGGATTGGGATTCCAACCATTGGGTCCCATATATGTTTCACTTCCCCTTGCGGTCACCGTGACTGACTCATATCCTTCTCCAAATGAAGCTAAAAAATCCACCCAGTTCATTGAATGGATCAAACACATCCTCCAACAGGTTCAGGATATCCTATAGAAGTCTGATGACAAGTACAAGCAGCGCCATGATCAACATCGAGTGCCACATAAGTTTCAGGTGGGCGACAAAGTTTGGTTGCACTTGCAGAAAGAATGCCTTACACAACCCCATCAGAAGCTTCACCCACTCCATTATGGGTTGTACACCATCACCAAGTCTATGGGGGGTAATTATTTTGAGCTCAACATTCCTCCTTTCCTTGGCCCGCACCCAGTGTTCAACGTGGATCTCCTTTGCCCTTATTTCACACCATTATTAGACACCTTAAAAGTAGTAGAACAACTGAAACCAACATAGCTAAACCCTGTCTACATACAACAGGAATCCAGTGATCATATTGTGGACACATAGATCAAGGGCACTCGACATCAAAGGATCCAGCTTTATCGAGTCATCAAAGTAGGGCAACTCCTGCACCAAGCCAAGTGGCTTACCCGGGGCCAAATTCAACAAAAATTTCCTCATCTGATGGGGGAACTCAACGTAATGGAGACCATTGCTTCCTAAGGAGGGAGGATTTCTATATATGGATATCAACGACCACCCACCTTTTCCATCTGGCTCAAAACAGTTTTCTGGCAATTTTGGTAATTTACTATTTTTAGCAGTTTTTCACTTTCAAAGCCGTTTTGAGGCCCTAACGATGTTTTTTGGGAAAAGGGAGAGCAATCTCTGTAATCTTGGTTAATCACGGGTGGAAAAAAGTGGTCTCGACGCAGCGTCCGATGGGTTAAATAGGAAAACGTTGTAACAGATTCCTACAACGGGCAGGAATGCGTCCATCAATGTGAATCCGTCCATTATGGCGCGGTCTCAACGGTCCAACGACGGTCTTCCCGTCAATAACTATGTTTCTAGATGTTCCGGAGCATTATTCTAACGGTCAGAGTTCCTCCAATGGTCATATAGCTTCGCCGTGGTGAAGTCCCATTCTATGTGGTTCTTCTATTCCAGCGAGGTTCAAGTTTTTCTTATCTGCCTCCTGCGAAGTCTTTTCTGGAGCTTCGTGTAGTTTTTCTAGCTTGGATTTCTTCTTACTGAGCTTCCTTGCCTTCGTTCCTGTGATCTGAGTCTTTGGATTCCTCTTTCCATTCTTATTCTTATCTTCTCTTAGTAAAGTGACTTCGCACTGCTGATGTGCTCTTACAGATTCTAAGGTTAATGTCCCTTCTCTTACGATTTCAGGGGTAGTTATACTTCTTTCTTGCATGGATAGGTCCTTCAATTTTTTTTGTGTTCTTTCAACCTCGACAACTAATTCTCTTTTGCTCTATTGCTTCCACTCATCCTCTTTTTCTTCTATTAATCGCTATATTTTTCTGGTTATGAGGTCCCTTAGTTATTGATTTTTCTTTTCTATAGCTTCTTCCTCTGCTTTCCTTCTGATCTGATCCTTCTCGATCCAATTCGTTCCTAACAAAATTGGAAAAGGGGGAATTTTTCTCAACAAATTTAATGACTTCAAATTCTTCTTCAGTCGATGTTTCATGAGCAATCATAGGTATATTAGTAACTCTTACACATAGGTTTATCATCTTTCCTTTAAACAAGCCTATGCTTCTCAATGAAGGTATCATATCAGTCTTTCCCAAAATTTCCCAAGTGCTCTCTGGTATAATATTCACGTGTGTTTCTTCATCCAATACATAGTCTATGTCAAAGTCCTTTATTCTTGTAACTATGTGCCGTTTTCTTTCAGGATCTCTGGTAAACTGATGTCTCTGTGATCATTCATTACTTCTTTTAACTGTATTAACATAGTCTCTGCTCTTTTTCTGTATGATTATTTAATATATCCTTAGTCTCTTGACCTTATTCATATTTTTATTGTCTCGTGTTTAACTTTTCAACTTTAGCAATCATTCTTGGACAATCCTCAACTTCATGACCAATAGATTTACAACAAAGACAAATAGGACCTGTACCAAGGAATTCCTTAGAAAAATGTCCCGGTCTTCTGCAGTTATAACACAATATCAATCCTCTCTTTCTTTTAAATGAGCCCCAACCTTTCCTGTACTGCGCACTGGGATCACAGTGCTGGACCTGCAATCTACAATAAATCTTTCTAGGTTTCTGCATCCACTTTTTAGTCCAAAAATTCTTTCTATGCATAGGAATGACATATCTTTCTCTATTTATATCAAATTTATTCATATCAACTCTTTATTCTAACTGTTCCCTAGCTTTCAGATTAAGACAAAATCGATCAAACATATCTAGATTCATATTTTCGAAGCAAACATTTCCACTCATCTTACCCTTACTAGAGCACAAAGCTTTCAGATCTTACCTCTTTTCTTCAGATCAGGTTTCTTTCTTAGCATAGAGATTCACAATTCAAGTAGAATACTGCGCATTACAACAAAATATCTACGCACATATATTTCTCTTTTCTTCAGTTCCCAACAATCACATTTTCAGGTCCCCAAAACAGAACCATTTGTTGGCACAGGGGCAGACCCAGGGTTCAATGCTTCAACATCGCACCAAAAAAACCCTAACTACCAGCGCTTTCGGCAACACCTGCGAAGTACATAAAGTCTCACCTGAGGTAGAGGTAGGGGGGGTTGCAGGACTCGGGTGTCTACAACCATGCTGGGACACAGATCTATGATTAAAACACTTAGCAAGGAACTTAGACAACAATATGCATTAGTTCTTGTCTCTCATTCACATTGTAGAGTAAACCCTTATTATAGAACAACGCAGTAACAATAAAGACCAAGAACTTCCAATCACTTAGCACATAGCATATCTCAGATCTAGTATTCAATCACCATTAAGCACTAAGCAACAACATCAGTTGAATTCATCATACATTATAACAACAACACTAAGAAAATAAACAACATAACTCGTAAATCACATCGCACAAAGAACATCAAGACACATGATATACGTGGTTCACCCCAGTGTGGGAATACATCCACTAACTTCTTCTTCTTCTTTATTAGTATTCAATCTTCTTACATTCGTCTGCTCCTATGCACAAAGCCACAAAGCCAGACTTTGTAGAGGATAGGAGATCCGCGTGCTGTGCGCCATATCCTCCTTCCCAAAATCAGGTCAAGATATAGAGCCAACTCCTTGGTAGCATAGAGCCGTAATTTACACAGTCTGTCTGCACAGAGAAACTCACAATCTCTTTCACTAAGCCAACATTAATACTTACAACATATTGTGCACATAACCAACACCTAGTAGTACCTCTTACATCACTTAGCTACTACTTATTTATACATTTACAAAGATGCCTAATCATGGGTAAACCCATGATCCAACATCCCTGAACCCATTACATAAACTCTAGTAAACCCTTTTCTTGGTACACAATCCCACAAAACAAGCAAGACCCCATGATCTCAGCTCCGCCTGGGCGCTCCATCTTCGACCAGCCTGTCAAAGTCCAAAAAGTGGTCAAACACAACCAATGTTTCCTCAAATATTTTTCGAGGGCCAACAATGAGCTTAGGAAGATTAAGCCATGAAATTTCAATGGTGAGAATAGGAAGGGAGAAGAGGCCAAGGCTGACTGTTGGAAATGAAGAAATATTTCCAACTGCATGACTACCCCTCTCGGGTAGACACTAGAATTTCCACCTACCACTTGCAAGGAAAGGAAATCATGTGGTGGGATAAACTTAAGCAAGCTAAGAACCTTGATGAGAAGAGGATCTTGTGGAGGTAGTTCAAAGGATATTTACAAGAGAAATATTTGTCAGAGAAGTACCACGAAAGAAAGATGAAAGTGTTCTTTGAACTCAAGTTGGGAACCATGAAAATGGATGAATATGAGAATTGGTTCTTTGAGTTGCTAAAGTAGGTTAATTTCATAAAGTATACAAAATTCAAAATCCAAATGTTTCTAAGTGGGTTACCCTCCTTCTACAGTGACAAGATACAATATGATAACCCCAAGAATTTGGAGGAAGCCATAAGGAGAGAAAAACATCTTTATGAGCATAGTAGAGGGAGGGAAGTGTTCCAAAAGGCTGGGAATGAAAAGACGAAAGGGAAAAAGGATCAAAGGAAGAAAGGTTTTAAGCCACCATTTTTTAGAAATAATTCCCAAATAAATCAACAAGTTCAAGCCACCCAAAATGAGCACAAGACTGTAGATTCATTTGGGTAAAAGACAAGGAAACATCCTATTCAATCTTGGGATGTGAGGGAAATCACTTATATAAGGACTACCTTCAAAAAGGAGAAAGAATGAGGACTTCCCACAACATTCAAGAGGCTAAAAAAGTGGAAGACATGGGAGGAAACATGCCAAGGATTTATGCAGCCTTGGATAAAAAGAAATATGAATATCAATCTCCCATGATTGAAGTGGAAGGTAAGATTCATAACCAACCCATAACAATTTTAATTGATTCTAGAGCTAGCTATAGTTACATAAATTCTAGCATTGTTGAAATATTTCACTTACAAAGAAGTAAGCATAAGAAATATTGTTTAGCTTAGTTAGCGACAGGGAATAAGAGGAAGATCGATGAGTTGGTTAATGATTCTCAAATAGACATGAATGGACTCAAGACCAAGGTATATGTAAACATCATACCATTGGGTTCATATGACTGTCTAATTGGTATGGATTGGTTGGAAAAAAACCTTGTTGTCCTAGACTGTTACAACAAGACAATTACATGTCTTGGTGAGGAAGGGAAGTAAGGAAAGATTCAAGGCATTCCAAGAGATGTAGCTGTTAGATATATTTCATATATGTAGTTGAAGAAGAGTCACTCAGATCTGGGCAACACTGCTTCGAGGGCCTTGAGCTTAGCTCTCGCTGCCTCGACTTTCTTCTTCGCCAGAGCCTCTTGCTCGGTGAAATCCTGAATGGTTTTCTCTATAACAGGCCCTTCCAGGTGTTGTTCCACTATCGTAACTATTTGGTCCAACTGCGAGCCTTGTCCTTCAATCTCTTCAAAAAGCATGCAGACTTCATCCTGTACCAACTATAATCTCTGTGTAACTTCCATGACACTACTCTGTATGCCATTAATCTGCTGCTGGACTGTGTGTTGTTCCTGTGATCTCTTCATTTTCTCCACTGCAGTGAGTGAATTCATTTGCGCATGGATGGTGGAGGCTTGTCTCTTCACCTCCTATAGCTGTGCTTCTAGTTTCCTCAAATCTGGATATTCTATGAGAGATTTGTAGGTCTGGGAACTACGATCACTCAATTACTTACATTCTGAGCCAAGTGCCCTGATCCTTCCAACTCCTCTCCTAGCATCTTCGTCCCTCTGATCGCGTACTTCTTGCGAAGTGCTCGACACTGCTTGAAGTTATAAATCTGTTTCCCATGCTTGAAGTTTCTAAATGGCCTTAGCGATCTTCCCCACTTGCATCTCGACTGACTCTTCTTCCTTCTATGCCAAGCCCGACACAGAGAGAAGTGTTGTAGTCATTGCCTCTTTGACCGCAGTCTTTTTTGCGAGTAAACTGTATTTTTCTTTGTTCTCCTCGAACATCACTCGAATTTCATCTTTCTCCTTCTCGTAGGTGGTTACATAAGACTACGTAACTCTTAGTTTCTCTAAGACCTCCTCCTTTTATTGCTAAAAGGCTTCTATAGCCTTTTCCTTTTCTTCATGGACTCGACGAAGTCAAGCCTCTGTTACATCTGCTAGTCTTTGTAATTGGGTGGGCTCATCCCCTAATTCTGCAATCTTTGACGATGAGGGCGCAGTAGGTTCTGCGCGACTCAAATGAATAGCTTGTTGTATGTCTTTGAGCTCTTTCTTGATTCCTTCATACAATGTCTCCTGCTTCACTCCATGTCTCTGCAATATATCCTCTAAAGCCTCCTCCACAGCTGCGATGATTAGACTGACATCGTCCTCTGTGAGCACATTCTTCGACTGAGGCCTTTTGGCACGAGTCTTCTTTCTTGCTGAGGGTATCCGTGGAGAAACCTTCCTTTTATTTGATGTTTCGGCCTCGGTAGGGGGATCCTTCGGTGGTGTAAATTTTCCTTTGTCTTTATTTTCTCCTTCTTCCCATTCATCGTCTTGATTCACTTCGACTCAGTAGGGGGATCCTTCGATGGTGTAACTTCGCCTTTGTCTTTCTTTTCTCCTTCTTCCCCTTCATCGTCTTGATTCACTTCGCCTCCTCCTGCTCCTACGAGTGAGTCAGGCCTACTTTCCTTTGAGGCATTATCCTCTTCATCAGTTTATATGTTCTTCCCTTCCTCCTTTTTCTTATTTTTCTTCACGCTTCTCTGCTCGACATGCTCGACCCGGGTGACCAAGGGAATTCCAATGATGTCGGGGTCAGAGAGTTCTGCATCTTCCACTGGTACAAAGAAATCTGCTGGCCATTCTTTGGTGATATCCTCCATGTCATCATCGGTTAGCTTATAGTAGGATTGTAACTCCTCCTTGCTCTCATCCCTGCGCACAGTGATATAGATAAAGTGTCAATTTGCGTGGAACTTTGCTAGCGGTATTTACTGGTGCAATATGTTCAGGTTCATGCGTGGAAATGGCTCAATAACATGTTTCAGCTGTTGGTAGTGGGCATGGAAGACAACGTTCGACTGCCACTTCTTTGACATATCATTTGTATACCACAAGGTGGAGAACCTTGCGACCAATGGCTCCGATGGCTCAACTTCTGGAAATGTCGGTCCTTTCAGCATCTTCCAAGCTTCAAATGCGATTAACACTAGTAACCAGATAAAGTGGAATTCGTACCCCTGATCCTCTGCTTCACGATAGTCTCTCTCGAGCTCGTTGACAAGGTAACTCGCCCAGTTCATTTTCATTCCTTCTACGCACTTCCCTGTGAGGTCTACTAGTAATCCAGTGACATGTGTCAGACTGTTCTTTCTGACAAGCTTGCCAGCTTTAAGCTGACAATATAGGTTCTCTGCGCCATCCTGGATGGAGGATACCTTGTAGCCTCACTTTCCCTTTTCTACATTGCCATAATCCTCATTTATTCGCTGTGCCAGAGAGTGATTTGAAGCCTTCCCTGGGTATAAATGCTGAGGGTCTGGTCCCTGCATGCTTAGTCCTATGATCAGGTGGATCAGTGCCAGATCCACAATAATGTGCTTGTCTAGCCACAAATATCCTCCATGATAGCACGATAGGAGGAGTTTAACGCAGGTGTTAACCTTCTGATGTCTCCCAAAGTGAGGGATCTTCATCACGTTCAATATCGTTGACTGCACGGGCTCCTTAATCCACAACTGGGAGACTATGCATGGCTTCTTCCCAGTTGTCTTCATCAAATACCTATGTGGCATGAGCATCACGTATTTCTTCTTGTCTCTGAGGTTAAATTCGATGTTCTTCAGAGCTAGAATTTGACCTAATTGGGGTCCAACTATGTGTATCCCCTTCGAGATGTATGTAGTGATCAACGTGTACTCAAATTCACGTGGGATATTTTCACGGGTAACCACACTAGCCAAAGGCAGTATATAATCTGGAAATACTGACAAGATATTCTTTGCGTTAGCCAGATCATCATGATGCTTTCTTGACTTCTCACTAGTATGGATATAACAACGTCCAGTCTAGGGGGATGCTTGTATCCCCCTAGTTGACGGCGTCTGTATTTCTATAGACATAAATTTCTCTGCCGTGAGCTTCGCGAGAATATCCTCCACAAACTTCTCTAACGCACTAGCTTCGCCCAACATTCACACTTGTAACTAAATAGATCAGGTAGGCGAACAGACAAGCGAGGTAATCAAATAGATGGTGAGGTCTAGAAATTACAATGCGATATGAAATCAATTCTTTGTTAGCTTGGATAATCACGTGTGGAAAAAGGTGGTCCCGACGTAGTGTCCGACGGGTTAAATAAGAAAACGTCGTAACAGATTCCTCCAACGGGCAGAAATGCATCCATCAATGTGAATCCATCCGTTACGGGGTGGTATCGACAGTCCAACAATGGTATTCCTCTCAATAACTGTGTTTCTAGCCATTTCAGAGCGTTATTCTAACGATCGGGATGCCTCCAACGGTCATATAGTTTCACCATGGCGAAGTCCCATTCTGCATGGTTCTGCTATTTCACCGAGGTTCAAGTTCTGCATATCTGCCTCCCGCGAAGTCTTTTCTGGAGCTTCCTATAGTTTTTATAGCTTGGATTTCTTCTTAATGAGCTTCCTTGCCTTCTTTCCTATGATCTAAGTCTCTGGATTCCTCTTTCCATTCTTATTCTTATATTCTCTTAATAAACTGACTTTGCATTGCCAATGTGCTCTTATAGATTCTGAGGTTAATGTCCCTTCTCTTATGATTTTAGGGGTAGTTATACTTCTTTGTTGCATGGATAGGTCCTTCAAATTTTTTTGCGTTCTTTCAACCTCAACAACTAATTCTCTTTCCCTCTGTTGCTTCGACTCATCCTCTTGTTCTTCTATTAATTGCTCTATTTTTTTGGTTATGGGGTCCCTTAGTTCTTGCTTTTTCTTTTCTGTAGTTTCTTCCTTTGCTTTCCTTCTGATTTGATCCTTCTCGATCCAATTTGTTCCTAAAAAAAGTGGAAAGGGGGCGTTGTTCTAAACAAATTTAATGACTTGAAATTCTTCTTCAATCGATGTTTCATGAGAAATCATAGGAATATTAGTAACTCTTCCACCTAGGGTTATCATCTTTCCTTTAAACAAGCCTATGCTTCCCAATGAAGGTATCATAGCAGGCTTTTACAAAATTTCCCAAGTCCTTTCTGGCATAATATTCATGTGTGTTTCTTCATCCAATGCACACTCTATGTCGAAGTCTTCTATTATTGTAACTATGCATTGATTTTCTTTCAGGATCTTTGGTAAACTGATTTCTCTGTGATCATTCATTACTTCTTTTAACTATATTAACATAGTCTCTGACTCGTTTTCTGTATGATTCTTTAATATATCCTTAGTCTTGTGACCTTCTTCATAGTTTTCTTGTCTCGTGTTCATCTTTTTAACTTTAACAATCATTCTTGGACAATCCTCAACTTCATGACCAATACCTTAATAACAAAGACAAATAGGACTTGTACCAGGGAATTCCTTAGCAATATGTCCTGGTATTTTGCAGTTATAACACAATGTCAATACTCTCTTTCTTTTAAACGAGCCCCAACCTTTCCTGCACTGCGCACTGAGACCACAGTGCTCGACCTGCAATCTGCAAAAAATCTTTCTAGGTTCCTGCATCCACTTATTAGTCCAAAAATTCTTTCTATGCATATGAATAAAACATCTTTCTCTATTTCTATCAAATTTATTCATATCAACTCTTTCTTCTAACTGTTCCCTATCTTTTAGACTAGGACAAAATCTATAAAACATATCTAGATTCATTTTTTCAAAGCAAAAATTTCCACTTATCTTACCCTTACCAGAGCACAAAGCTTTAAGATCTTACCTCTTTTCTTTAGATTATGTTTCTTTCTTAACATAGAGCTTCACAGGTCAAGTAGAATACTGCGAAGTACAACAACAGATCTACACATAGAGATTTCTCTTTTCTTCAGTTCTCAACAATCACATTTCCAGGTCCCGACAATGGAACCATTTGTTGGCACAGGTGAAGACCCAGGGTTCAACGCTTCAAAAACGCACCAACAAAACTCTAACTACCGTCCCTTTCGGCAACACCTGCGAAGAAGATGAAGTCTCACCCAAGGTAGAGGCAGGGGGGGTTTCATGACTCAGGTGTCTACGACCAAGCTGAGACATAGATCTGTGATTACAACACTTAGCAGAGCACTTAGACAACAATATGCATTAGTTCTTGTCTCTCATTCACATCGTAGAGTAATCCCTTATTATAGAACAACGCAGTAACAATAAAGATTAAGAACTTCCAATCCCTTAGCACATAGCATGGCTCAGATCTAGCATTCAATTACCTTTAAGCACTAAGCAACAACATCAAATGCATTCATCACACATTATAACAACAACACTAATAAAATAAACAACATAACTCATAAATCACATCGCACAAAGAACATTAAGACACAGGATATACATGGTTCACCCAAGTGTGGTGATACGTCCACAAACTTATTCTTCTTCTTTATTAGTCTTCAATATTCTTACATTCATATGCTCCTGTGCACAAAGCTACAGACCCAGACTCCGCAGAGGACAGGAGATCTGTGCGCTGCAGGCCAGATCCTCCTTCCCAAAATTAGGTCAAGGCACATAGCCAACTCCTTGGTAGCACAGAGTTTTCCCTTACACAGTCTGTCTGCACAAAGAAACTTACAATCTCATTCACTAAGCCAACATTAACAATTACAACATATTGTGCACATAGCCAACACCTAGTAGTACCTCTTACATCACTTAGCTACTACTTATCTATACATTTACAATGAGGCCTAATCATGGGTAAACCCATGGGCCAACATCCCTTAAACCATTACATAAACCCTAGTAAACCCTTTGCTCGGTCCACAATCCCGCAAAATAAGAAAGATCTCACGATCTCAGCTTCTCCTGGGCGCTCCATCTTCGACCAACTTGTCGAAGTCCAAAAAGTGGTCAAACGTGAGCTTAGGAATATTAAGCCACCAAATTTCAATGGTTAGAATAGGAAGGGAGAAGAGGCCAAGGCCTAGCTATTGGAAATGAAGAAATATTTCCAACTGCATGACTACCCCTCCCCGGGTAGACGCTAGAATTTCCACCTACCACTTGCAAGGAAAGGAAACCATGTGGTGGGATCAAATTAAGAAATCCAAGAACCTTGATGAGAAGAGGATCTTGTGGAGGTAGTTCAAAGAATATTTCCAAGAGAAATATTTGTCAGAGAATTACTACAAAAGAAAGATGAAAGTGTTATTTGAACTCAAGTTGGGAACCATGACAATGGATGAATATGAGAAGTGGTTATTTGAGTTTCTAAAGTATGTTGACTTAATAAAGTATACAAAATTCAAAATCCAAAGGTTTCTAAGTGGGATACCCTCCTTCTACAGTGACAATATAAAATATGATAACCCCAAGAATTTGGAGGAAGCCATAAGGAGAGAAAAACATCTTTATGAGAAAAGAAGAGGGAGGCCAGTGTTCCAAAAGGCTGGGAATGAAAATGTGAAAGGGAAAAAGGATCAAAGGAAGAAAGGTTTTAAGCCACCATTTTTTAGAAATAATTTCCAAATAAATCAACAAGTTCAAGCATCCCAAAATGAGCACAACACTGTAGATTCATTTGGGAAAAGGCAAAGGAAACATCCTATTCAATGTTGGGATGTGAGGGAAATCACTTATATAGGGATTGCCTTAAAAAAGGAGAAAGAATGAGGACTACCACAACCTTCAAGAGGATAAAAATTTGGAAGACATGGGAGGAAACATGCCAAGTATTTATGCAGCCTTGGATATCAAAAAATATGAATATCAATCCCCCATGATTGAAGTGGAAGGTAAGATTGATAACCAACCTATAACAATTTTAATTGATTCTAGAGCTAGCTATAGTTAAATAAATTATAGAATTGTTGAAATATTTCACTTACAAAGAAGTAAGCATAAGAAATATTGTTTAGTTCAGTTATCCACAGGGAATAAGAGGAAGATCGATGAGTTGGCTAAAGATTATCAAATAGACATGAATGGACTCAACACAAAGGCAGATGTAAACATCATACCATTGGGTTCATATGATTGTCTAATTGGTATGGATTGGTTGGAAAAACACCTTGTTGTCCTAGACTGCTACACCAAGACAATTACATTTTTTGGTGAGGAAGGGAAGTAAGGAAATATTCAAGGCATTCCAAGAGATGTAGTTGTTAGAGATATTTCATCTATGTAGTTGAAGAAGAGTCACTCAGATCTGGGCAACACTGCCTTGAAGGCCTTGAGATTGGCTTGAGATGCATCGACTTGTTGCTTCGCCAGAGCCTCCTGCTCAATGAACTCCTGGATGATTTTCTTTGTAGAAGGCCCTCCCTGGTGTTGTTCCACTGTCATAACTATCTGATCCAGCTACAAGCCTTGTCCTTAAATCTCTTTAAAAAACATGTAGGCTTCATATTGTACCGACTGTAATCTCTGTGTAACTTCCATGACTCTACTATGTATGGCAGTAATCTATTGCTGGACTGTGAACTGTTCCTGTGATCTCTTCATTTTCTCCAATGCAGTGAGTGACTTCATTTTCACCTAGATGGTGGAGGCCTGCTGCTTCACCTCTTGTAGTTGTGCTTCCAGTTTCCTCAGCTCCGGATCTTCTGCGAGGTGTTCGTAGGTATGCGCACTACGATGACTCAATTTCTTACATTCTGAGGCAAGTTCTCTGATCCTTCCAACTGCGCTCTTGGCAGCTTTGTCCCTCTAATCACATACTTCTTGCGGAGTGCTCGGAACTTCTTGAAGTTCTAACTCTATTACCCGTGCTTGAAGCTGCTGAATGGCCTTACCACTCTTCCCCACTTGCATCTCAATTGACTCTTATTCCTCCTATGCTAAGCTTGACAAAGAGTGAAGTGTTGTAGTCATTGCCTCTTTGGCCGTAGTCTATTTGGTGAGACATTGGTCTTTTTATTTCTGTATCTCTTCTTTGTTCTCCTCGAACATCTTTCGAATTTCATCTTTCTCCTTCTCCTAGGTGGTTACGCAAGACTACGCAACTCATAGTTTCTCTAAGACCTCCTCCTTTTCTTTCTGCAAGGCTTCTGTAGCCTGTTCCTTTTCTTTGTGGACTCGACGAAGTTGAGCCTTTGTTACATCTGCTAGTCTTCATAATTGGGTGGGATGATCCCCCAATTCTACAATCTTTGACGATGAGGGTGCAGTAGGTACTGCGCGACTCAAATGAATAGCTTGATGGATGTCTTTGAGATCTTTCTCTATTTTTTCATACACAGTCTCTTGATTCGCTCCATGTCTCTGTAAGATATCCTCTGAAGCATCCTCCACGACTGCGATGATTGGACCAACATCGTCCTCTGTGAGCACATTCTTCGACTGAGGCCTATTGGTGTGGGTCTTGTTTCTTGATCAGCATTTCTGCGGAGAAACCTTCCTTTTCTTCGATGTTTTGGCCTCGGTAGGGGGATCCTTCGACGGTGTAACTTTTCCTTTGTCTTGATTTTCTCCTTCTTCCCCTCCTTCTTGATTCACTTTTCCTCCTCCTCCTCATGTGGGTGAGTCAGGCCTACTTTCCTTTGAGGCCCTATCCTCCTCATCAGTTTCTATGTTCTGCACTTCCTTCTTTTTCTTATTTTTCTTTGCACTTCTCTCCTGACATGCTTGACTCGGGTGACCGAGGGACTTCCAATGATGTCGGGGTCGGAGAGTTCTACATCTTCCACTAGTACAAGGAACTCTGCTAGCCATTCTTTGGTTAACTCCTCCATGTCTTTGTCGGTCATCTTATAGTAGTATTGTAACTCCTCCTTGTTCTCATCCCTGCGTGCAATGATATAGATAAAGCGACAATCTGCACAGAACTTCGCTAGCGGTATTTACTAGTGCAATGTGTTTGGGGTCATGTGTGGAAATGCCTCAATAGCACGTTTGAGTTGCTGGTAGCAGGCATGGAAAACATTGTTTCACTGTCATTGCTTAGACATGTCATTTGTATACCACAAAGTGGAGAATCTTGCCACCAATAGATCCGATGGCTCAACTTCTGGAAATTTCGCTCCTTCAGGCATATGCCAAGTGACAAATGTGATTAATACCAGTAACCATCTAAAGTGGAATTCATACCCATGATCCTGCGCTTTGTGACAGTCTCTCTCGAGCTCGTTGACAAGGTAACTCACCCAGTTCATTTGCATTCCTTCTACACACTTCCCTGCGAGGTCTACTATGAATCCAATGACCTGTGTCAGACGGTTCTTTCTGACGATATTGCCAGCTATAAGCTGACAAGATAGATGCACTGTGCCATCTTGGATGGAGGCTACCTTGTAGCCTCGCTTTCCATTTTCTACATCGCAATAATCCATCTTTATTCACTATTCCAGGGATCAATATGAAGCCTTCTCCGGGTAGAATTGTTGAGGGTCTGGTCCCTACATGCTTAGTCCTATGATCAGGTGGATCAGTGCTGGATCCACATTAACGTGCGTGTCGAGCCACAGATATCCTCCGTGATAGCACGACAGGAGAATTTTTATGTAGGTGTTAACCTCCTGATGTCGGACAAAGTGAGGGATCTTCATCACGTTCAGTATCGTTGACTTCCCGAGCTCCTTAATCCATGGTTTGGAGACTATGCATGACTTCTTCTCGGTCATCTTCATAAAATACCTATGCGTCGCGAGAATCATGTAGTTCTTCCTGTCTCCGAGGTTAAATTCACTGTTCTTCAGAGCTGGGATCTGTCCTAACTGGGGTCCAACTATGTGTATCCCCTTCAGGATGTACACAGTGATCAATGTGTACTTGAAGTCATGTGGGATACTGTCGCGGGTAACCGCACCGGCCAAAGGCAGTATATAATTTGGAAAGACTGATGAGATCTACTTCGCGTTAGCTAGACCATCGCGATGCTTGATTTGCTTCTCAGTAGTATGGTGAACAACATCAGGTCGAGGGGGATGCTTGCAGTCCCCCATTCAAAAATTCCTATATTCCTATAGACATAACTTTCTCAGCCATGAGCTCCACGAGAATCTTCTCCACAGTCTTCTTTGACGCGCTAGCTTCGCCTGACATTCACACGTGTAACCAAATAGATCAGGTACGCAAACATACAAGAGAGGTAATAAAACATATGGTGAGGTCTAGAAATCACAACGTGATATGCAATTGATTCTCTATTATCTTGGATAATCACGAGTGGCAAAAAGTGGTCCTGGCACAACATCTGATGGGTTAAATAAGAAAACGTCGTAACATATTCCTCCAATGGGAAGGAATGCATCCATCAATGTGAATTCGTCCATTATGGTGCGGTCTCAATGGTCCAACGACGGTCTTCCCATCAATAACTTTGTTTCTAGCTGTTCCAGAGTATTATTCTAACGGTCGAGGCATCTCCAATAGTCATATAGCTTCGTCGTGGCGAAGTCCCATTCTGTGTGGTTCTACTATTCTGGCGAGGTTCAAGTTCTGCAGATCTACCTCCTACGAACTCTTTTCTGGAGCTTCATGTAGTTTTTCTATATTAGCTTTCTTCTTACTGATATTCCTTGCCTTCTTTCCTGTGATCTGAGTCTCTGGATCCATCTTTTCCATTCTTATTCTTATCTTGTCTTAGTAAAGTGACTTCACACTGCTAATGTGCTCTTACAGATTCTGAGGTTAATGTCCCTTCTCTTATGATTTCCGAGGTAATTATACTTCTTTCTTTCATGGATAGGTCCTTCAAAATCTTTTGCATTCTTTAAACCTCGACAACTAATTCTCTTACCCTCTGTTTCTTGGAATCATCCTCTTGTTCTTCTATTAATCACTCTATTTTTCTGGTTATGAGGTCCCTTAGTTCTTGATTTTTCTTTTCTCTAGCTTTGTCCTCTGCTTTCCTTCTGACCTGATCCTTCTTGATCCAATTCGTTCCTAACAAAAGTGGAAAGGGGGCGTTGTTCTCAACAAATTTAATGACTTCAAATTCTTCTTCAGTCGATGTTTCATGAGAAATCATAGGTATATTAGTAACTCTTCCACATAGGGTTATCATCTTTCTTTTAAACAAGCCTATGCTTCCCAATGAAGGTATCATAAAAGGCTTTCCCAAAATTTCCCAAGTGATTTCTAGCATAATATTCGCGTGTGTTTCTTCATCCAATACACAATCTATGTTGAAGTCTTCTATTCTTGTAACTATGCGCTATTTTTCTTTCAGGATCTCTGGTAAATTGATGTCTCTGTGATCATTCATTACTTCTTTTAACTGTATTAACATAGTCTCTGACTCTTTTTCTATATGATTCTTTAATATATCTTTAGTCTCTTGACCTTCTTCATATTTTTCTTGTCTTGTGTTCATCTTTTCAACTTTAGCAATCATTCTTGGACAATCCTCAACTTCATGACCAATAGCTTTACAACAAAGAAAAATAGGACATGTACCAGGGAATTCCTTAGCAATATGTACCAATCTTCTATAGTTATAACATAGTGCCAATCCTCTCTTTATTTTAAACGAGCCCCAACCTTTCCTGTACTGTGCAAAGGGATCACAGTGCTGAACTTGCAATCTGCAAAAAATATTTCTAGGTTCCTGCATCCACTTATTAGTCCAAAAATTCTTTCTATGCATAGGAATAACATATCTTTCTCTATTTCTATCAATTTTATTCATATCAAATCTTTCTTCTAACTATGCCCTAGCTTTCAGACTAGAACAAAATCTATCAAACATATCTAGATTCATATTTTTGAAGCAAAAATTTCCACTTATCTTACCCTTACCAGAGCACAAAGATTTCAGATCTTACTTATTTTCTTTAGATTAGTTTTGTTTCTTAGCACAAAGCTTCGTGGTCAAATAGAATACTACGCACTAAAACAATAGATATATGCACACATATTTCTCTTTTCTTCAGTTCCCAACAATCACATTTTCAGGTCCCGACAACAGAACCATTTGTTGTCACAGGGTTAGACCCAGGGTTCAACGCTTCAACGTCACACTAAAAAAACTCTAACTAACGACCCTTTCAACAACACCTATGAAGCAGATGAAGTCTCACCTGAGGTAGAGGTAGGGGGGGTTGCAGGACTAAGGTGTCTACAACCAAGCTGGGACACATATATGTGATTACAACACTTAGCATAGCACTTAGAAAACAATATGCATTAGTTCTTGTCTCTCATTTAGATCGCAAAGTAAACCCTTATTACAAAACAACGCAATAACAATAAATATAAAGCACTTCCAATCACTTAGCACATAACATAGTTGAGATCTAGCATTCAATCACCTTTAAGCACTAAGCAACAACATCATATGTGCTCATCATACATTAAAACAACAACACTAAGCAAATAAACAACATAACTCGTAAATCACATCGCACAAAGAACATCAAGATACAGGATATACGTGGTTCACCCCAGTGTGGGGCTACATCCACCAAATTCTTCTTCTTCTTTATTAGTCTTCAATATTCTTACATTCGTCTGCTCCTATGCACAAATCCACATAGCCAGACTCTACAGAGGAGAAGAGATATGCGCGTTGTACACCAGATTCTCCTTCCCAAAATCAGGTGAAGGCATAGAGCCAACTCCTTGGTAGCACATATAATTAATTTACACATTCTCTCTGCAGAGAAAAACTTACAATCTCTTGCACTAAGCCAACATTAACACTTACAAAATATTGTGCACATAACCAACACCTAGTAGTACCTATTACATCACTTAGCTACTTCTTAGTTATACATTTACAAAGATGCCTAATCATGGGTAAAACCATGGGTGGACATCCCTTAATGCATTACATAAACCCTAGTAAACCCTTTGCTCGGTCCACAAGCCCACAAAAAAAGCGAGATCCCGCGATCTGAGCTTCGCCTGGGCGCTCCATCTTCGACCAGCCTATCGAAGTCCAAAAAGTGGTCAAACACGACCAATGTTTCCTCAAAACTTGGTCGAGGGCCAACAATGAGATTAGGAAGATTAAACCACCAAATTTCAATGGTGAGAATAGGAAGGGAGAAAAGGCCAAGGCCTAGCTGTTGGAAATGAAGAAATAGTTCCAAATGCATGACTACCCCTCTTGGGTAGACGCTAGAATTTCCACCTACCACTTGCAAGGAAAGGAAACCATGTGGTGGGATCAACATAAGCAAGCCAAGAACCTTGATGAGAAGAGGATCTCGTGGAGGTAGTTCAAAGGATATCTCCAAGAGAAATATTTGTTAGAGCATTACTATGAAAGAAAGATGAAATTGTTGTTTGAACTCAAGTTAGGAACCATGAAAATGGATGAATATGAGAAGTGGTTCTTTGAGTTGCTAAAGTATGTTGACTTCATAAAGTATAAAAAAGTCAAAATCCAAAGGTTTGTAAGTGGGTTACCCTCCTTCTACAGTGACAAGATACAATATGATAACCCCAATAATTTGGAGGAATCCATAAGGAGAGAAAAGAATATTTATGAGCAAAGCAGAGGCAGGCTAGTGTTCCAAAAGGCTAGGGATGAAAATATGAAAGGTAAAAAGGATCAAAGGAAGAAAGGTTTTAAGCCACCATTTTTTAGAAATAATTCCCAAATACATCAACAAGTTCAAGCAGCCAAAAATGAGCACAAGACTGTAGATTCATTTGGGAAAAGGCCAAGGAAACATCCTATTCAATGTTGGGATGTGAGGGAAATCACTTATATAGGGACTAACTTCAAAAAGGAGAAAGAATGAGGACTGCCCAAAACATTCAAGAGGCTAAAAAAGTGGAATTTATGGGAGGAAACATGCCAAGGATTTATGCAGCCTTAGATAACAAGAACTATGAATATCAATCCCCCATGATTGAAGTGGAAGGTAAGATTGATAACCAACCCATAACAATTTTAATTAATTCTAGAGCTAGATATAGTTACATAAATTCTAGCATTGTTGAAATATTTCACTTACAAAGAAGTAAACATAAGAAATATTGTTTAGTTCAGTTAGCCACAAGGAATAAGAGGAAGATCGATGAGTTGGTTAAAGATTCTCAAATAGACATGAATGGACTCAACACCAAGGTAGATTTAAATATCATACCATTGGGTTCATATGACTGTCTAATTGGTATGGATTGGTTGGAAAAACACCATGCTATCCTAGAATGTTACAACAAGGCAATTACATGTCTTGGTGAGGAAGGGAAGTAAGGAAAGATTCAAGTCATTCCAAGAGATGTAGTTGTTAGATATATTTCATCTATGTAGTTGAAGAAGAGTCACTCAGATCTAGGCAACACTGCTTCAAAGGACTTGAGCTTAGGTTGAGCTTCCTTAACTTGTTGCTTCACCAGAGCCTCCTTCTCAGTGAACTCCTGAATGATTTTCTCTGTAATAGTCCCTTCTAGGCACTGTTCCACTGTCGTAACTATCTGGTCCAGCTGCAAGCCTTGTCCTTCAATCTCTTCAAAATACGTGCAGGCTTCGTCCTGTACCAGCTGTAATCTCTATGTAACTTCCATGACTCTGGTCTGTATGGCAGTAATATGTTGTTGGACTGTGCGTTGTTCCTGTGATCTCTTCATTTTATCCACTGCAGTGAGTGACTTCATTTGCGCCTGGACGGTGGAGGCCTACTGCTTCGCCTCCTGTAGCTGTCCTTCTAGTTTCCTCAGCTCTAGATCTTCTACGAGGAATTCGTAGGTTTGCGTACTATGATCACTCAATTGCTTACATTCTGAGGCAAGTGCCCTTATCCTTCCAACTGCGCTCCTGGCAGCTTCGTCCCTTTGATCGCGTACTTCTTGCGAAGTGCTCAGAACTGCTTGAAGTTATAACTCTGTTACCCATGCTTGAAGCTACTGAAT
Organism: Picea engelmannii; assembly: GCA_009831015.1. NCBI lineage: Eukaryota > Viridiplantae > Streptophyta > Pinopsida > Pinales > Pinaceae > Picea > Picea engelmannii. The sequence goes on from ML779161.1 coordinate 195,163, forward strand.
GGCCTTAGCGAGCTTCCCCACTTGCATCTCGACTGACTCTTCTTCCTCATGTGCCAAGCCCGACACAGAGTGAAGTGTTGTAGTCAATACCTCTTTGGCCACAGTTTGTTCTGCGAGCAACTGATCTTTTTCTTTCTTCTCCTCGAACATCACCCAAATTTCATTTTTCTCCTTCTTGTAGGTGGTTACGAAAGACTGCGCAACTCGTAGTTTCTCTAAGACCTCCTCCTTTTCTTGATGCAAGGCTTCTGTAGTCCGTTCCTTTTCTTCGTGGACTCGACAAAGTCGAGCCTTTGTTGCATCTAGTAGTCTTCATAATTGGGTGGGATCATCCCCCAATTCTGCAATCTTCGACAATGAGGGCACAGTAGGTACTACACGGCTCAAATGCATAGCTTGTTGTATGTCTTTGATCGCTTTCTCGATTTGTTCATACAATGTCTCCTTCTTCACTCCATGTCTAGGCAAGATATCCTCTAAAGTGTCCTCCACGACAATGATGATTATACTGACATTGTCCTCTGTGAGCACATTCTTTAACGGAGGCCTATTGACGCGGGTCTTCTTTATTGCCGAGGCTTTCTTCGGAGAAACCTTCATTTTCTTCGATGTTTTGACCTCGATAGGGGGATCCTTCGGTGGTGTAACTTCACCTTTGTCTTTATTTTCTCCTTCTTCCCCTCCTTCTTCTTGATTCACTTCACCTCCTCCTCCTCCTGTGGGTGATTTAGGCCTACTTTCCTCTGACGCACTATCCTCCTCATCAGTTTCTATGTTCTGCACTTCCTCTTTTTTCTTATTTTTCTTCGCGCTGCTTTGCCCGACATGCTCGACCCAGGTGACCAAGGGAATTCCAATGATGTCGGGGTCGAAGAGTTCTGCATCTTCCATCGATATAAGGAACTCCACTGTGCATTCTTTGGTGATATCCTCCATGTCTTCGTTAGTCAGATTATAGTAGGATTGTAACTCCATCTTTCTCTCATCCCTGCACACAATGATATAGATAAAGTGTCGCTCTACGCGGAACTTCGCTAGCGGTCTTTACTGGTGCAATGTGTTTGGGGTCATGCGTGGAAATCCCTTAATAGCACATTTCAGCTCTTGGTAGTAGGCATGGAAGACAACGTTCGACTGTCACTGCTTAGACATGTCATTTGTATACCACAAGGTGGGGAACCTTGCGGAAAATAGCTCCAATGGATCAACTTATGGAAATGTCGCTCCTTCCGACATATGCCAAGCGACAAATGTGATTAATACTAGTAACCAACTAAAGTTGAATTCATAGCTTTGTTCCTGTGCTTCACGACAGTCTCTCTCGAGCTCGTTGAGGAGGTAACTTACCCAGTTCATTTGCATTCCTTCTACGCACTTCTCTGCGAGGTCTACTACGAATCAAGTGACCTGTGTTGGATGGTTTTTTCTGATGATATTTCCAGGTATAAGCTGACAATATAGGTGCATTGCACTATCCTAGATGGAGGATACCTTGTAGCCTCGCTTTCCATTTTATACATCACCATAATCCTCCTTTATTCGTTGTGCTAGGGAGAAATCTAAAGCCTTCCCTGGGTAGAACTGTTGAGGGTTCGGTCCCTGCATGATCAGTCCTATGATCAGGTGGATTAACGCCGGATCCACAGTAACGTGCCTATTGAGCCACGGATATCCTCTGTGATAGCACGTCAGGAGGAGTTTAACGCAGGAGTTAACCTCCTGATGTCATCCAAAGTGAAGGATATTCATCACGTTCAGTATCATTGACTGTGCGAGCTCCTTAATCCACAAATGGGAGACTATGCACGGCTTCTTCCCAGTTGTTTTCATCCAATACCTATGCATCGCGAGCATCATGTAGTTCTTCCTGTCTCTGAGGTTAAAGTCATTATTATTTAGAGATCAAAGCTTTCCTAACTGGGGGCCAACTATGCTTATCCTCTTCGATATGTACATGGTGATCAATGTGTACTCAAAGTCACATGGGATACTATTGCGGGTAACCAGTCCAGCCAAAGGAGGTATATAATCTGGAAAGAACGACATGATTTTCTTTGCGTTAGCCAGATCATCGTGGTTCCTTCTTTTCTTCTCAGTAGTATGGATAGAACGAATTCCAGTCGAGGGGAATGCTTGCAGTCCCCCAGTCGACGATGCCTATATTCCTACAAACATAGATTTCTCATCCATGAGCTCCGCAAGAATCTCCTCCATAGACTTCTATAACATGCTAGCTTCGCCCGACATTCACACTTGTAACCAAATAGATCGGGTAGACGAATAGACAATTGAGGTAATCGAATAGATGTCGAGGTTTAGAAAGCACAATGCGATATGCAATCGATTCTCTGTTATCTTGGATAATCACAGGTGGCAAAAAGTGGTCCCGGTGCAGCGTCCGACGGGTTAAATAAGGAAACGTCGTAACAGATTCCTCCAACGAGTAGGAATGCATCCATCAATGTGAGTCCTTATGTTATGGCACGGTCTCAATAGTCCAATGACGATATTCCCATGAATAACTATGTTTCTAGCCATTATAGAGTGGTATTCTAATGGTCGGGGCGCCTCCAACGATCATATATATTTTTCGTGGCACAGTCCCATTCTGCGTGGTTCTGCTATTCCAACGAGGTTCAAGTTTTGCAGATCTTCCTCCTGCGAAGTCTTTTCTGGAGCTTCCTATAGTTTTTCTATCTCGACTTTCTTCTTATTGAGCTTCCTTGCCTTCTTTCCTGTGATCTGAGTCTCTGGATTCCTCTTTCAATTCTTATTCTTGTCTTCTCTTAGTAAAGTGACTTCGCATTGCTGATGTGATCTTACAGATTTTGAGTTTAATGTCCCCTCTCTGACAATTTTCGAAGTAGTTATAATTCTTTCTTTCATGGATATGTCCTTCAAATGTTTTTGCATTCTTTCAACCTCGACAACTAATTCTCTTGCCCTCTATTACTTCAACTCATCCTCTTGTTCTTCTATTAATCGTTCTATTTTTCTGGTTATGAGGTCCCTTAGTTCTTGCTTTTTCTTTTTTGTAGCTTCTTCCTCTGCTTTCCTTCTGATCTGATCCTTCTCGATCCAATTCATTCCTAAAAAAAGTGGAAAGGGGGCGTTGTTCTCAACAAATTTAATGACTTCAAATTCTTCTTCAATAGATGTTTCATGGGAAATCATAGGTATATTAGTAACTCTTCCACATAGGGTTATCATATTTCCTTGAAACAAGACTATGCTTCCCAATGAAGGTATCATAACATCCTTTCCAAAAATTTCCCAAGTGCTTTCTGGCATAATATTCACATGTGTTTCTTCATTCAATACATGGTCTATGTTGAAGTCTTCTATTCTTATAACTATGCGCTGTTTTCTTTCAGGATCTCTAGTAAACTGATGTCTCTGTGATCATTCATTACTTCTTTTAACTGTATTAACATAGTCTCTGACTCTTTTTATGTATGATTCTTTAATATATCCTTAGTCTCTTGACCTTCTTCATAGTTTTCTTGTCTCGTGTTCATATTTTCAACTTTAGCAATCATTCTTGGACAATCCTCAACTTCATGGCCAATAGCTTTACAACAAAGACAAGTAGGACATGTACCAGGGAATTCCTTAGCAAGATGTCCTGATCTTTTGCAGTTATAACATAGTGTCAATCCTCTCTTTCTTTTAAATGAGCCCTAGCCTTTCCTGTACTGCGCACTGGGATCATAGTGCTGGACGTGCAATCTTCAAAAATTCTTTCTAGGTTCCTGCATCCACTTATTAGTCCAAAAATTCTTTCTATGCATAGGAATAACATATCTTTCTCTATTTCTATCAAATTTATTCATGTCAACTCTTTCTTCTAACTGTTCCCTAGCTTTCAGACTAGGAAAAAATCTATCAAACATATCTAGACTCATATTTTCTAAGAAAAAATTTCCACTTATCTTATCCTTACTAGAGCACAAAGATTTTAGATCTTACCTCTTTTCTTTAGATCAAGTTTCTTTCTTAGCACAGAGCTTCGCAGGTCAAGTAGAATACTATGCACTACAACAATAGATCTACACACAAAGCTTTCTCTTTTCTTCAGTTCCTAGCAATGACATTTTCAGGTACCGGTAATGGAACCTTTTGTTGGCACAGGGGTAGACCCAGGGTGTTAAGCCCTAATATTGGCTCATTAACCCTTAATTGGGGCATATTAGATTAGTAATGTTATTTTATTTATGTCAGATTGCTCATTAACCCTTAATTGGGGCATATTAGATTAGTAATGTTATTTTATTTAGGTCGGCTTTAGGCCATTAGTTGTAATTATACCTCCTAGTCTTCTATATATACCAAGGAGACATTTTCATTTTGAATCATCTTGTACTTGAACATTTAAGTGGGGTAAAAGGAGGTTGCCCCCTCGAAGAGACTTATTATCTGAAATTATCTCTGTTTCAAGGCGTTGAGTACTTTTCCTGAGGTTTTTCCATGCTATATTGATGTTTGGTTCTTAACATATGGTATCAGAGCCAGGGTTCTGGAATCATCCTGAAATGAGTCATTGCAAAATTTTCGCTATAAATTTTTTTCTATAATGTTTCAGACCCTAAACTCCGGAGGAAATTTACAGAAATTACTAAGGTATCTGTGGTAAAATTTCAGCTTCTGGGTCATCTTAAATTTGTAGATACACCTTGTGTAAGATAGGGTATCTGACTAGTCGTATTGACTAGTCTCAAGAAGGTGTTCCAGGTAAAACAAGCATAACTTATTGCTAGAGTATCCAAATTGAGTGGGACTGGTTGCATTGGATCGTTGACAGTCTGCAGTATTTTGGGTGCGAGTTTCAGAATTTTATATCAATTATTTTGTGCGGGGAATTCTATACAAGTGAGATCTCCTGGAAAGGCCAAAAATCGACAAGTTGTGAGGAAGTTACCATAAATTCCACTTGGCATATCCAATTTTGATCAGACCTGTGGCATTGCAGAGAAGAAATATCAGAGAACTACCTAAAAGAAATTTTCATACTCAGAAGGGCCTAAACTTGGGAGACAAAACAAAATAAATATTGTCTAGCAGAACCACCTCAAAATCAAGACTCAAAAGTGATATTTGGCCAACATGCCACCCAAAAAGGGACCGTCTACACCAAATAAGCCTCCAGAAAATCCTAATTGGACTCTTTATGAAGGTGAAGAAATGCATAGGGACATAAATGATTTACAAAAGAAGACAGTAACCAAAGATGAACTACAAGAGATGATGGATTCAATGGAAGCTAAGTTGGATACTAAGAT